>JAGPOW010000261.1:189519400-189531688 GCA_030014935.1 Caiman crocodilus
TCACAAGTTACTGGAGAGCAGGTTTAGGTTGGACATTAGGAGGCACTACTTCACAGTTAGGGTGGCTAGGATGTGGAACCAGCTTCCTAGGGAAGCTGTACTTGCTCCTACCTTGGGCATCTTTAAGAGTAGATTAGATAGGTACTTGGCTGGGGTCCTGTGACCATGGCACTCATTCCTGCCATTGGCAGGGGGTCAGACTAGATGGCCTGCTCTAGGCCCTTCTGACCCTAGATACTATGATAACAACTGGTGCCAGCTAGTGTTCAGGGTGAATAATTACATATTATAATTCATTTTCAAATGCCATAATAATTTAATACTATTAGACTATGAGGCTTAGTTTTGAAAGATTTCTTACAGAGTACAAATGATGTGTACAGAGTAGGAGCTATAAGCACTCCATGATACTATTCTTTCTCAACTTCCTCCCAATACAAATATAGAATCTAATACAGGGGCGTCAAACCCATCCAACCCTGTGGGCACATGTGTGGCTCTGGGTTAGCCCACAGGCTGCATCTGGTCCATGGACTTCTGTTCCTCTATGCCCCACTCCCGGATCCAGCACAGAGTCCCCCTCCGCCCCACCCTTCAGCACATGTGGTATACTTCTTGGGGCCTGGTGGTTTGTGGGTCAGATCAGACCCAGGGGCAGTACCAGGGCCCAAATAATGGAACTCCATGAGCCATTCCTGGCCCACAGGCTGCATCTTGGATGCCCCAGATCTAATATATCAAGCTAATATGAAAAGCTATTTGTATTCAGTATATCAATGTACACTTTTATAAACTATACAATATAGGAAAACCGCATCCCTTTGCAATGTGTATCAGAAACTGCAACTCTTGTTTTGTAAATTCTGTTGTGAAGCTTTTGAAATACAGGTAATTTAATCTGTTAAAATAAAATAAAAATGCTAAAGTTATTGTTAGAGGTCTCTAAATAAATGTTTCAGACATCATATGATTTTGCACTGGTAGAGTTGGTTAATATTATCCAGTGAGTCACTTCATTAATTTGCTGTAAATTTATGTGATGTTATAAGATGGGAGGTGAGTGTATATTTCCACAGGGCAAATCAAATAAGCATGCTAGGACACGACAAATAATTATAAGATATTAACAAGTTGTGGAAATCTATTTTCTGCACTTTGAGCCTGACAACACATCAGTACTCACGTATAAGCTCACTCTGCGGGTGCTATTCTGATGTATTGAAAAAAATCATAAAGAAAAATTTAAAGTTCTCTGTATCATTTTAGAACCAACAGAAAGTTTCAAAATAAATACCTGACAGCTGTAAGTCTGGGCTTCCTTTGTAAACTAAGCAAAGCTTAATACCACATACAGGAAAAGAGAACATGCCATTCACATTAACAGGAAACCACCAATTAATACCGTAAGAACAACCCCCCCCAAACATGTCCCAAACAAAAGAGAGGGAAATTATAGGTTGTAGTGTTTAGTATCAAAGGAAAATGCATTGGTAGTCATAGGCTGAAACCTATGAATGCCACAGAAGGCAGAACTCTTTAGTAATGACCATCAGTTATAGTATACTGCTTAGGTAAGGTGTGTGTTCTTAACATTATGCATGAGAAATTTCTTGCCTGACAACTGTCTCCCAGCTGTATGGCTTCTCCTCATTTCTCACTAATGCTCTCATCTGAGCAATCTGGAGGTGGTCCAATGTTGCTGTTGTAAATTCCAAATTAAGTCCCACCAATTATGCAGCTTAGGCCAGCACAGTCATAGATATATTCTAGCAACCAACTAACAGCATTAAGACAACAACTTAGCCATAATGTTTGCATAGAAGACAGGAGATCTGAGGGCTAAAGAAGGGTTTAACATAGTGTCCATCATTAAAAAGGAGAGAAGAAGAGGACATGGAGAAACATAATCAGTCAGCAGCTAGTGAACATTAACATCCAACATTGATTCAGTAAGAACAAACTAAGTCGCATCAACTTGATCCTCAGGAGTCAACTGGACAAATATGGGCTAGACAGAATTACTTACAAAATGGACACACAATTGGTTAAATAACTACAAGGAGAGTTACTAAACACAGATCAATGTCAGAAAGAAAGGTTTCAAATGTGGGTTCCCTAGGGTTTGTTTTGAGCCCAGTGTTGTTTCACATTTTTATTACTCATGGGAATTGCAGAATTAAGAGCTTCCTGATCAAATCTGCAAATGACACAAACCTGGGCAGGAGAGGGGACTGTAAACACTTTGCACGACAGGATTTGAATTTAAAAATATCTTGATAGATTGAAGAACTGGGCTGTAGACATGAAATGAACAACATGAAATTCAACAAAGAAAAACATAAGGTACTACAATTAAGGAAGAAAACCCAAAGACACAAATAATAAGGCAGTAATACCGCTGAAAAGGGTCCGTGAGGTTTGGTAGATAAAATACTAAACACAAGATAGTAGTATGATGCAGTCGCAAAAATGCAAATGCAATTTGGGCATTCATTAACATGCTGTATGTAAGATACAGCGCCACTCAAGAGATGTTAGTGGCACTCTATTCAGCATTGGTTAGACCTTAGCTGGAATAGTGTGTAGTTGTGAAAACTGCATTTTAAGAGGATTTTAGAGAAATTGGAGACAATCCAGAAGCAAACAATGAAAATGATAAAGGCATTGGAATGCAAGCTGTATAAGGGAAATTTGGGAGAACTTGGTATATTTCATTTGGAGA
Organism: Caiman crocodilus; assembly: GCA_030014935.1. NCBI lineage: Eukaryota > Metazoa > Chordata > Crocodylia > Alligatoridae > Caiman > Caiman crocodilus. Next base: position 189,522,123 of record JAGPOW010000261.1, read on the forward strand.
AAAGAAAATTAAGGGGGGCACAATTGCTAGAGTCTTGTTTTATAAGACTTTTTTAGAGTCTTTGCATATGTCTTGTTTTAGCCAGGGCAGTCATGGATTTTAAAGACTGGATCCAGTTGACTGTTGAGAATGATAATGGGCTTCCTGGAAATGCAGGGACGTGGAGAGCAGTCTGGCCAGGAGTCAGAGCGATGCAAAGCACGTTGCAGGTGGGCAGGCAAACGTCATAATGTCTTGGATTTCTGGAAATTCCACATGGTCATCAGCCTAGTGATACCAGTCTCAAATATGTGAAAGGCTGTTACAAAGAAAGAGAGATGAACAACTGTTCTCGCTTGCCACAGAGGGCAGAACACAAAGAAATGGATTTAAACTGCAACAACTCAGATTTAGATTAAATCTCATAAAAACTTCCCTGCTGTCAGAACTGGAAGTCACTGGAACAAGTTGCCTAGTAAATTCCTTCATTGGAGGTTTTTTCATGAAGAAGCTGGATGGGCATTTGACAGGGGTGGTTTAGATATAGCGGGGGTTGAACAAGATGATCTTCAAGGTATTTTCACCATATGATTCTATAACATGTAAAGGAAACTCAAGACAATTATACATACAAATCTCCCCTTAGACCAAAATAAAATCAATTTGTTACTAAACGTATTCTTATCATTTACCAGACTATCAGGATGGGTTGAATTGGAAGACTTGCTGATGACGGATGAAAAATTATTCATTACATCATACATCACTGGCCAAGTCTGCAGGTGACACCAAGTTATGGGGAAGCTCGGTCACGATACAGGTGGATCTAGACAGGTTAGCAAGGTGGGCGAGTCACAACCAGATGAAGTTCAACATTGAGAAATATAAAGTGTTCCACCTAGGGACAAACAACCACCTACATACCTACAAGCCTGGAGTCGCCAAACTGATCAGGACTACAAACGAAAGGGACCTGAGAGTAATAATAAAGACCACAGTATGAATATGAGCTGGCAGCGCAACACTCTTGTCAGCAGGGCAAATAACACTCTGGCATGCATCAATCACTGCATCTCCAGGAAAACCAAGGAAGCGATTCTTTTGCTCTACTCAGCACTGTTGGGACCGCAGCTGGAGTACTGTGTCCAGGTCTGCGCACCACACTTTAAGAAGGATGTGGTCAAACTTGAGAGAGCCCAGAGAACTGCCACCTGTATGATCATAGACTTGCACGGCAAACCATACAAGGAAAGGCTGAGGGACCTGAGGCTCTTCAGCCTAAAAAAAAGAGAAGGCTGAAAAGGAACTTGGTAGCAGTTTACTACTACATCACAGGAGTACATCAAGGGCTTAGTGAACAACTGTTTACACCAGGGCAACCTTGAGTAAAGCCAAGAGCAATGGCCACACACTGCAGGAAAACCATTTCAGGCTCAATGTTAGGAAAAACCTCTTCACAGTAAGAGTGTCCAGACTGTGGAATAAGCTCCCTCCACAGGTGGTACAAATGCCTACCCTGGAAATCTTGAAGAGGAGACTGGACAGTCACCTTGTTAGGGTCACCTGACCCAAGATGTCTTTCCTGCCTAGTGCAGGGGACTGGATCCAGTGAGCTTACAAGGTCCCTTCCAGCTCTTTACACTCTATGAACTTTTCATTCTGTTGCACTGCTTTTATTGTCATTCACCAGCAATGGGAAGAGTGAGCTGAATCACAGAAGTATGAAGAAGAAAAGATAAATGCTCTTTATTAGTTTAGTAGAATAATATAAACAGAAGTTCCTCCACATAAAGAATGATCCATGTAATGTAAAAAAACTATTTAAGAAGTTGCTCAACATCTGCAGAGGACTGGCAATATACTTTGCAAATCTTCATATATAAGGCTCATACCTATTTTTCCCAGTAATATGACTATGGACCATGACTCCTCATCTCTGTGTAGCTTCCCTGATGCCTTGTATGCCAACAGCTGTAAGATTTTAATAATTTGCCTGCGCTGACTTTGAGGCCATAAGGCCTTGGTATTTTTATTCCATACAAAATGTCATGGTACAACTGGTGCATGTATTCCACATATTTGAGATATAGTTTTATAGTGCTATATGATCAAAAAGTGACACCTGATTTTATCTAGTGAAAGGTTTCACATCTTCAAAAGAAAGGTCTAGAGTTGCAGACTGAGAATTTCACTTGGGCATGACCCTAAAAATGGCAACTAGAGGTCAGCAGCTACAAATGATCACTGCCAGTAAATACCTGATGCAATGAAGTTTCAGATCTTTTCATGGTGGTAAAAATGATGGAGAAATTTATATCTAGTTTGACCCCTTGGTGTGTAAACCAAGTATGAAAAGCTCTTGATTTTGAACAACTGCTTTGCTTCCTTTCCACTGGTGAAGGCAACAGCAATCAACAGTTGCTATGAAGGGTCTGACAATGACTTTGTTTTCTCAGATATTGATTTTTTTCCCCAAAGCTCCTCAACTGGAAATTTGGATGTGCACAGTAGTTGCTTATGATGACTAGTGATTGCTGTTCACGGAGTGAAAGAGGATCCTTATAACCACTGTTTTGATTAGAACAAACCCTGAAACCTCCAATTCTAAATGAGAAACAGGATGATGAGCCACTGGCTTGGCACCCAGTACCTTTTTCCTTATTAAGTACAGGAAAATCTTTGGTCTGAATGGCTTCAGTGGAGTCTCTGGAATTTCTGTCCATTACTTGCTCTCACGGTGTGTGGTATCTTTAGAAAGGAAGTCATCTTCTGAAGTTTAGGATTTACCTTCCGCTGGTGGAGCTATTGTTACACCAAGGTTAAATTCTCAAAACTATGGAATTCCTTATGATTTTATTTAACACTTTAGTTAAGCATTTTTTAGTTGAATTGTTGTTTCTCAGACATGTACCAAGCTAATCTCTTTAGCATGTGTGACAAAGTAAACCATGTACCCTTCCCAAATGCCACTCCAATCCCCTTCCCCTGCCTGACCTATTGCTCTCCTTCCTCCTCCCTGCCCCATTTGTCACTGTGTTCCTGGCTCCTTCCTGGACCTGCCACATGACACACACAGAGGCTGCTTGTGCTACTTGTGACACACGTACTGCAGGCTGACCATCCCTGTTTCAAGCCATGTTCTGGCAGTTACAGAAAAGAGGCAGCATCGTGTTCATCACAGTTCCGGGCCCAGCAACAAGAAGAGCTATTGGTAAACAGCTTGATCATGGAAATAAGTCTAATATTTATATCCCCAAAAGCCTGGAAAGCTGCCTAATTCTTTCCCTAGGATAGCTGGTGGCTAAGAGAAACATCACTGAAACTATCCATCCCTTCTAACATTTGGACACAGTCCCTTTATCTGGCAGAAGGCAGCTCCATGGGCTGCAAGCCAGCCAAGAGCAGTTCCTAGTCCTCTGAAGCTGAGGTAGAGCTTCACACAGAATTATCAGTCTTCTCTGCCCATATTTGCTGCATGATGGTAAGCAGGAATGCTCCTAATACTGAGTATAGAGGCCATGCATAGACAAAATATGGGGCATGTGTGCACAACACTTTAAAGCAGATTAAATGCTTTTGTCCCGCTTTAATGGTGTTGGTGTTTGCACACATCAATGGCATATTGAGCAGTAATTGCAGTCACTGTGGCAAATTTGGCGGCATAATGTGCCTTACATGACTTGCTGCCCTATAGCCACAGAGCAAAGCACCAGGCTTCGTGCAGCTCAGGGGCTCTGCAGGAAGCTTGTGCACGCAACCTGGCAGCAGCTCAGGAAGGCAGGCTCTGCCCAAGAAAACAAAAAGTGATGAGCCATATCTATTTTCCACCCCCACTTGGAGCCTGCCTCCCTTCCTGAGCTGCATGGGGGCTTGGGGCTTCTCTCCGCAGCTGCGGTGCTCCCTGGGACCACCCAACCTGGGTGCCTGTGGGTGGGTGTCACCTGGGAGAAGCTGCCATGGAGGGAAGCATCAGCCCTCACCCTGCAGCCCAGGGACTGGTCCACGTATTAGCAGCTTGCCCTCCCTTTCCCACCACTGCAGAGGCAGGTAAGTTCAGTTGTGTGTGCAATACGGGGGTTTAAAGGGCTCTAAATTGAAGTGGTGTTTTAAAAACCCATCGCTTCAATTTAGGGCCCCTGTTTCATCTATACACACCCTGAGAGACAGCCTTTGCTATGAGAAAAGTTTCAACAAACACTTCCTCATCAGGACAGGAAGATAAAGGGAAGAGTGTTTAAACACTAATTTATCACACATTCTCATTAATTGTTGCCTTGAGGAGCAGGTATGTTCTTTTGTCTTTGGTGATCTGAAACCCCTAGGTTTGCATGATTTGTCCCTTATCAAGTTCTTTGTCAAGATCCTCAGAGGGGAGCTACAGTTCCATGAAGGGTTCTAGGCCCTATATGCCAGTCTGACCTAAAGTTTGTGCCCTGGCAGAACCAGCTAGTGGCTTATTGTGGCAGGGCATAGATCTCCCTCTGATGCTTCTGCATGCTGCCAATGGACCCACTTGGATCCCTTCTAGTCTGACTGAACTCTGGTTGTGAGAATGGGAGTTAGCAAGAGTCTGTTTGAAAAGTGTTCTACTACAGAAGCCAAAGCCAGCAATCTCAAGACAGTTATAGTTAAAAGCTGAAATGAAATCACTACTGATGTAAGTTCTAAAACAAAGTGGTTGGGAGAAACCAAACCAGCAATTTGTTCGTCTATCAGAGAACAAATGCCTAGGGGCTTAAGCTGAAGGGTACTGCTTAGTCCTGGGGCCATAGCAGCAAAACTGGACTGCTGCCAGGTTCCAAAAGTGGGCAGCATTAGATGTAGTGACAAGTGAAGAGAGATGATGTGAAGCAAAATGTAAAAGGCTTACAAAGCTTAACAAAATTAGGCACCTGGAATATTTTCTTCGACAACTCCTGACCTACAATGACCCTGGAAAATTATAATGTTGGTCAATTATATCCAATTGTGTGGGTTTTATTTTTTTAAAAATGCCTTGAAAAGTTCTCTAGAAATTTAATTGGGATGAGCAATAGCAATTTGTTTCTGATCTGATAGTGACAAGTTTAGATCATGTATGAAAATGGTCTGCCAAAAAACTCCCAAGCACATTCCTGTTGTCAGATATCAAACTTATTTGTTTCATAATTTCCAGTTAGCTGTATGTTTGTTTTGCTGGAAAAACCTTCACGTAATCAATCTGCTTCCTGATTACTTCCTCGCTAACTTTCTTTTCCTCTGCCAGCACTTCTTTCCTAAACTCCAGTGAACAAGATATTAGAAGATTTAGTTTTGGCTTCTGTCCATACCTTATAAACACAAGATACTAATAAATTCTTTATCATCAACAGTCAGAAAAGAATGGCAAACTGGAATCTAGCCTGGAAAAAAAAAAACCACAACTGACTAAAAGGAAAAATGATAATTTTGGATGAAAGAACAAATTTAGATTCTATTTTACAATTATGGACAAATCCTAGTATTTTAATTTCTTGCACCCTATTTGGTGTTTCTCATGCAAAGGGCACTCATTATAGATTTAAAGTAATGACAAGGTGATCCGCTCTTACATGATTTTTTGATAACTCAATTTATATTCTAGTCTTCCCTACAGCATTGTAACAAAAAGAATCATTGAATCATTTGTTCAAATACTGATTTTGGGGGGAGGCAATTTACTCATATTACCAGAGCACCTGAAAATGCAGGCCTAAACTATTTGCATTTAATAATAGAAATCAGATTTTTTTATAACAAAATATTGCTGGAAAATGCAACTTGTGCAGCAAAGATTTTCTTTGCTGCCTCTAATTTTGGTGAAGTGTAATAAAACCAATTATGACTTCAGTAAACTATAGTTAACTGTAGCCACTGCAAGTTAGACTTGTTGGAACAGCAAATAAAAAGAGGTAGACAAAAGACAGATGGAACTTCCTGAGTAACCTATCATACCACAGCACAGCAATAAAGGAACTTATCAATAAGTTGAGTAAGAATACATGGATGACTATAATTATCCATTTCACTGGTGGGTTTTCTTCCTGTAAAGAGGATAACCAAAGCAAAATCAGTTATCTAGGGGGCCCTAGCTGTTTCCTTCAACCAAGAATGCATCTGATCTGTTGTTTTGCACATCGCCTCAAGCTGGCCTTTTGTGTTGATGTCTATATTGCTTGTTATATAAAATTGTTTTAAAAAAATGAGTAAAAGTTGAAGTAGAAAGACTGAACTGATCCAAACAAAAATTCTTCTGATATAACTCAAGGACTAGTGACAAGATCATGTATGGTAAACAAAAGACGTGCAGAACTGGAAGTCAAGGACCAAAACTGATATGCCATAAAATGAGGCATTAGTGAAAAATGAATTAGAGGCTGAGAGATTTCATCCATCCTTCCTTTCTATGATCCTAAACAGCCATGATGAAACTTAATTTGACACTGCTGCAAGAAGACTTGCACGGACTGTAAGGAGTGAAGGGTACAATCATGGCTTCCATCCTTATCATCTCTTGCAATTTAAGTCTCCTTCATGATGGCACTGGGTCTTTGTTGTCCTGATTCTGAGAAAAGGACCCAGATGAAATCACCACCTCCACTGGCTTCAGCTATATCTTACACATCACTCAGACCATGAATAGAGACATAACTGGTAAAATTTGTACTCTGGGCACAAAAACCTAGTAGCCTGAGTCCTCTCAGTCAGCCTCCTGTCTCCCCCGCTGTGGGAGATGCTATTTCCCTGGGAGAGGTATCAGTACATCCAGCAGCTCAGGAATTAATGTTCTCATGGCAACCTATATCCACTGCCGTCACCCAGTACCACCAAATCCTGTCATCATTGGGACACTAACAGTGAATTCGGCAGCACCTCCCCCTCACAGTAGTGACATCTCCAACGGGGACAACCCCTCAAGGTGCCCCCCCTCCCCGTTCACTCCCCTTCTAAGTACTGTCTCAGGTCCCATTGCCAGTGCCCTCTAACTGAGAACCCAGGTCTTATGCCCTGGTCACCTGCCACTAGTTCCGCTGACTTGCATTCCCTGTTGTCATCCCCTCGTTTGTGTGACTTCTTCCTTCCTGATTTACTTCTTTTCTTCTCTTACACTCTTTTGCCATCTGCTTAATACAGTTGATCTTTGCCAGCTGAGAGCGTGTCTGCAACACAGCTTTAACCAAAAAAGTAGCTAAAAGCAGTGTCTCAAACCATCTGAGGCTGATTCAAGCTTGCCAGGTTTTGAAGTGGCAAATAAGACTGTGCTTTGCTGCCATTCTTTAGCAGCAAGGCTCTAAGTAAAAATCAGTGAAAAACATTTTCTTTCTTTGTTATTCTTTTCCTCTCTCTTTTGCATGCACTTTTCTTGTTTCTGTTTCCAAGGAATTAGGATAAGACTTAAGTAGCCGTAGCAACAGTTTCAGCCCATTGCAACAAAACTTTTTCCTTCTCCCCAAGAAAGGACAGTTTAGACTATCTAAAAGACTATTAAACTCTCTCTCTCTGGAATAAGGGATTTTGTTAAAATGAAAAGCTTCCTACTTCATGGTTTTAATGCTATTACTGTTTTTCCTTCTTTTTCAGTATTTTTAATAAAAGGTTTAAAAGATTTTTGTTGATGGTCATTCCCATGGCATTGAACATGGAGGCATCTTTCCTCAGGACCCCAAAACTGAGGATTGCACAGTGACTAAGTTTTGTTCATACCTTTACACTCTGGACCCATTTCTGCCACTGAAACGAACATAAGTAATATCCCGGTCTTGCTTCTGGATCTTATAATTGTTCTCTCTATAAGACAGAAAACTGGGAACAGGACTTGAGCAATCAAAAAAATATCCCTTTATAAGTAGAATTAGGTTACCACCAGGACTCCACTAGGATAAAGGGGAATCTCTGTTTAACATTCATTACTTTGTCATGACAACTCTTTTTAGGTGCTTTGCTCTACAGGGGAAGTATAGAAAAGAACAGAGTCCCAACTTGGAATAAAAACCCTGTATGAACATTCCAGATTCAATTACATACTTATATGGATAATAAGAGTGATATTAAATACAATTTCTTAAAAGAAGGTGTATAAACTAGTCTGATCCAGGACAAACACTAAATCACAAGCAGCAGAGGAAGGAGTTTGGACTAGAGAGAACACTTGTTTGATTTGCTATGACAATGCCTGTTATGTGAGATTAAAATACAGGAAAGAAAAGGTAAGCAAGGCCCATCTCTCCAAGGAAACTTTGGGTGTGTTTATAGTCAGAAAATGTTCTTACCACATATTATATAACTGACATACACTAACTCCTAGTGTTTGCCTCAACCTGTTAAAATGTGTGAAAACTACCAACTGTCTCATCTTTTCTAGGACTTTATCTCATTGATACCAAGTGTTTACTAGCAGTAGCACATGCTGAGAAAAACTCAGTCCTTCAGGGAACAGGATTCCTAGTGTTTTGGCCCCTGGTGAGCAGGGCAGATCTTCCCAAACAGCTGGGCATCTGGGGCAGCTGCCGCACAGGCATAACAGTGATTTCCAGCTGCTTCAAGTACAATCATATGGCTGCAGCAAAAGATGGTTTGTATCTACCTCCTACCCCTGTAGGTGCCTGGGATGACTGTCTCTGTTGCACTGCCTTAGTTACACCACTGGGCATTTATACACATAAATTTTCGTGCCTGGATGTGCCAGAGATCTGGCAAGTCAGAGTAGATTTGATTAACCGAGTCTGCTCCACATGCAAGCTGATGCACAGGATGCTATGTCACTTGCAGTTGTATAAGCAGCGAAAAGCATGTCAGCGCAGAGAAAACCTTCTATGTATTTTAGTTCAAAAGCAGACCACTGCCATTTTCTGCATGCTGACGCGCATTTCGCCACTTATACAACTGGAAGTGATATGCTTACATGTGCTTACATGTGTAAAAATGCCCACTGTTCCTAACACAGATCTCTTTTCCAGCGCCCATAAAACACTTCTGGTTTTATTCCACATAGTCCTGTTCTTCAGTTTGGCAGGCTGCCACATTTAATTTGAAGAACCAAGTTATTCTGTATACTTTCTTACAGTTTCTCTGTTCTTTTCAGAGTACTAAAAATGAATCAGAGACGGAAGGGCTGAAGATTTGTGGTTCATCCCTGGCCAAGAAAACACTTATCTGTTTGCAATGTAAAGATTTGTAGGTAATTACTTTGAGACTGCATACGCCTTTGATTGATTGTGGGGGGGAGGAGGAGTGGGAGGGTGGCATTGTCATTTACTGTGTTTATGTAATGCCTAAGCACAATGACCAGGCCCATAACCTGGTTAAGGCCACTAAGTGCTACCATAAGATAAACGATCTGAGCCTTCAAGAGGCCAAGAAGCAACTACAACACAGCTAACACAACTAACTGCCTCTGTTTCATGAGCCAATGCTTTCCCCTTTTAATAAGCACCTGGACTTGATGACTTGGTTGAGAGAGAATTTTTTCTATATGAAATTGTTTCAATATGGGTATCATAGTGCCTAGGGTCAGAAGGGGCCTAGAGCAGGCCATCTAGTCTGACCCCCTGCCAATGGCAGGAACGAGTGCCAGGGTCACAGGACCTCAG
>JAGPOW010000261.1:189553394-189575032 GCA_030014935.1 Caiman crocodilus
GATGGTGTTTAACACTGAAAAATGCAAGGTTCTCCACCTTGGGAGGAAAAATCTGCAGCATCCTTATAGGCTTGGCAGTGCTACACTGGCTAGCACTACGGAAAAAAGAGACTTGGGGGTCATCATTAACCACAAGATGAACATAAGCCTGCAGTGCGATGCTGCGGCTAGTAAAGCAACCAAAACACTGGCTTGCATCCATAGATGCTTCTCCAGCAAATCCTGGGATGTCATTCTCCCCTTGTATTCAGCCTTAGTGAGGCCACAGCTGGAGTACTGCATCCAGTTTGGGCTCCACAATTCAAAAAGGATGTGGAGAAGCTTGAGAGTCTAGAGAAGAGCCACGTGTGTGATCAGAGGTCAGGAAAACAGACATTACAACAACAGGCTGAGAGCCCTGGGGCTCTTTAGCCTGGAAAAGCGCAGGCTCAGGGGTGATCTGATGGCCACCTATAAGTTTACCAGGGGTGACCACCAGTGTCTGGGGGAACATTTGTTCACCAGAGCACCCCAAGGGATGATGAGGTTGAATGGTTACAAACTACTGCAGAACCATTTCAGGCTGGACGTAAGGAAGAATTTCTTTACTGTCTGAGCCCCCAAGCTCTGGAACAGCCTGCCACGGAGGTGGTTCAAGCACCTACATTGAACACCTTCAAGAGTAAATTGGATGCTTATCTTGCTGGGATCCTATGACTCCAGCTCACTTCCTGCTCTTCGGGTGGGGGGCTGGGCGCGATCTTCCAAGGTCCCTTCCAGCCCTAATGTCTATGAAATCTGTGAAATCATGTGCAGAGTGCATTGGGTTTCTGCAGCCCTATTTGGCTTGGCCCTGGAGCCAGCACACAGAGCCTGGCTGACACAGATATCACATGCATAGCACACCCCAGACTGCTCCTCTGTGCCATGTATGGCATGTGTGGAACCAAATCCAGCCCACACACCACATGCAAAATAGTTTGTGGGGGCAGGGCCAAAGATCCACAGGGGAGATCATTCATAAGTCAGATACAGCTTGCAGATCATGTTTAAAACCCTAATCTAGTTCAACCCTCTGCCTGAGGCAGGATCATCTCTTTCCAGACCATCCTTAACAAATCCTTGTCTAACCTATTAATAAAACTACACAATTACCCCTCTCATACAACTACAAGACACAGCACTGTAACTTGCCAAAGGGAAAGCAGGGGGGACATGAGCGGCCAGTACCCTCTTGCTGCAAGAGTTATTAAAATGCACATGAGAAATGCAGGGAAGAAAGCCAAGCCTCCGCCCCCCTCCCTAGTCCATACCAATATGACCATGATATAAAATTCCTTTCTGATCCCAAATGCAGTGACTGGTCTCATCCTGAGCAGAGGGAGAAGACCATCGAACTAGGAACCTTTGGGTTTTAGTGCCAGCGGGAGCAGTGGCACACCCCAGTCAAAATTTCCAGCCTGGGCAGCAGCTGGCACCCAATGCTTCTAAGGAAGGTGGAATACCTTTCCCCAACCATGCCCTTCAACATCTGTAACAGCAGAGGGAAAAATTCTTTCTTGGCCATGTGCCAACCAGCAAGGCCTAGAAGCACAGAAAATACCACACACCCTCCATTCTGCTTTGCAAGCTGAAGACACCAAACATAACTCCATGTACCACATCTTCTTCCACTTACCACATCCTCTTTCTGGACACCAGAACTCACTTTTCTGTTTCCCCTCCACAATCTTATCCCAGCTCCTTTAATTTTCTTTCATAACTAAACTAGTTGTAGAGCTCTGCTTCATTCTCCTGCTATTGAGTACAGCCATCTCCAATATCCACCTCCTTTAGACACTTCTTATCTTGTAGCAGTCTATAGGAGGGAGAGCTCCTGGACTTCTAACTGTTGCTTTTTACAGAGAAGGGTTGGGTATTTGATGATCAAATAAAGTTTGATCAATTGACCATTCAAATATTGATCGAAAATTGTACAAAATTGCCAGTAGTTTTTTTTTGTAAAATCATTATAATATTTGCTATAATATTTGACTGGTCAAAAATATGCATTCAACTGATGATATTTGACCAGTCAATTGACTGCTTGCCAAACCTATTGCAGAAAACTCAAGGAATAACTACTCCTAGATCATTCCAAACCAATGCTTATCCAACTTATCTTTGAAAATCTGCTATGATAGAGATTCCACAAACTCCCGAGGCAGTCTATTCCACTATTTTACTGTTCTAACAGTGAGAAGTTTTTCCTAATACCCACTCTAAACTTTACTTTGCTGCAAATGGAAGCCATTAACATGTACTCTCCTCTGCAGCAGTGGAAAGAAGGTGCTCGCTCTCTTCTTTATGGTAGCCCTTCAAATATTTGAAAACTAATATCATGTCCCCTCTTAACTGCCTTTTCTGCAAGCTGAACATGCTGAACCCTAACTTCTCCAAATCCTTTTTAAAATGTGCCTAAAAGGAGCCCAAAACTGCACACCGTACCCTAGTTGAGGTCCTGCGTGCAATAATCCTATTGATGCAGCTCAAAACTGCATTCGTGCAGCTGCGTCACATTACAGACTCATATTAAGAAGCTATTTCACCAGCTTTCGAGTAGATAGCACCAGTTCCTTAACTCTGGTGCACTGGAGAAAGAAAGTTTAGGTTGCCATGTGATTGCAAAGTTTGACATGACTCTTGTATTTCTCTCCTGTAGGATGAGGAAGGAATAATCTACATCTCAGCTCATCTCAAGCGATGCCCCTTCCTATACCCAGAACCTCCCTCAGCCAAAGCTGCTGACTGGGGCCTCTTGGACAATACAGCTCTGGAACTCAGGGGTGAATTACTGCTCACTCAGTATTAAACAGGACTGCAAAAAACATTGACTACCAGTGTTTTTCATCCTCACGTGTCCCCCAGTGTTCTAAAATGAATCAATTTAGGCAGGAATTTCTAGCCTTCCAAGTTTGTTTTTTTAAAGAGAGTGACAGATGCATCCTTTACCTACACAAAAAAAGAAAACACTGTTCCCATCATTAAACCGAATACAAACATCATAATGACATATTTTAAACATGAGAATTTGTTTGCACTATAATGGCTAGAGTCCTGGTATTAACACGTCACATTTCTATTATTTGTTTTATAATCTCCATGAGCAACTAAGGGTTTGTGTGTGTTTATATTATACAATGCAGTACCATCAGATACCTGAGCTAGCTCAGGTAATGTTAAGAGAACAGATGCATCTGTGAGGCACCCTGCCTAGGATGATTAGCTCTACCGACAAACAGGATTCATCAGTCTGGGCAAAATGCTGTTCCACTCCAGCTACAGAGCTAACAGTACCCACACAAAACCATTCAGACTTATCTTGCATATTTTTGCATGACACTGCATTGTGCAAGCAGACATACCCTTAAAGACTAGTTGGCTAACAAATAAGTTGCTCAGAAGCAGATGTATACCGCAAGAATTCCATCTGGCTGCTAGGATGTGGTCAGAAGGAACTGTGCTTTATACTTTTGGATAGAAGAGAGGCATTAGTGCATCTGTTATACAGACACAGCCCCAAAAGACACTCCTAGCCAAAAGAATTCAATCTCATGCACATGCACATCAGAACTGTGATCCATTCAGAGAGTCGCTCAAAGAAAAACATGGTAATTCCAAAGAAATACTTCAGAGGCTGAGATGAGAAAAGAATGAAAGTGCATTTTTACACACATGGCTTGGGAGAGGCTACTGATATTTCTATATGAAGTGTCCTATGATTTGTATTTGACCTACACTAATGAATGTTTCTATTCTTAGACAGTTTTCCAGAGGGGACTGGTGATATCTGCGTTCTAAATTTGGGACACCCTAGAGTGTCTTTATTTCCACAGGACAGGAAAGCAAAGCACTTTCTGAAAATCAGGCCATCTCATATTGGCTATACATAGTCACTAGTCACTTTGGAAAAATGCAACTCTTTCCTTTCTCCGAGGGACCAAATCACAATGGGATGCAAAGAAGAAAATGTCAAGGATAAAACCTCAACTCACATTGGGTTTAATAACATTCAACCTTTATACCAGTTTCATTCAAAACATTTTTTTATTTTAGATCAGAGCTGTCAAACTGGTTCTCCACAGCACAATGTATGGCCCCAAGGATCCACCCAGCGTCCAGTCCCCACACTGCTCCAGGTGCTGCTGTAACCCATGGTGTGGTATAGCAAGGGAGCTGAGGAAAAGCTGCCTGTGCACCCGATTCCAGGGGAGGGCGCCATTAGTACAATGCAAGAGTTTGTCTATGGAGTACAGGCGAGATGTGGCCAAGGGGACTATGCCTCTTACGGAAGTTGCCCCTGGCTGCTTAGAAGTTGGACAGCCCTGCTTTAAATTGCTATGGTAAATGCATTGTGAGACTGCATGCAAACTGTCAAGTATTTTTTCAATAATGTCTACAATCAAGTAGTACAAATTTATTACTATCTATTAGGTAAACTACCTTCTTGGCTTTGCATTTTCATTATGATGAATAAAAAGGGCCTCCAGATCTTTTTTGTAATTTCTGCCTTTAAAAACATTTAAAATATCCAGTCCTTTTCATGAGGGAACTTTTACAAAATCTTTCAACGACTTGAATAGTGATGTCAGACTAATTTATATAATCCGAGTTGGAACTCTCCCTTTTAGAGGGGAAAAGGATGCTGAATCAGACTATAAACAAGTAATGGCTTCAATATTTTAATTGATCCAACCAAACATCTGAAACATAGCACTGAAACAAAAATATTTGATTCTGATGTAAGCTTTAGTGTACAACCTGCTCATTTAACTCAAATTCACTACAGAACAAAATAAGTTTTGAATTATGCCCTTTGCACTTTCTTCACTGTATTATAAATCATCCTAGTATTTGTTAATACATTCATGAAATGCTCATTCATTCAAAACTACTACTGTTGCTACAAGTACAGTACCACATCATTTAGATATAAATTTTCTATGTGAATGTGTATAATATTCTTTAATACTCAAGCTGTAATTAGTTTGGGAAGAACAGCCTGCAGACCAGCACTGGAGAACACTTACATAACATGTAACGTATTACATAACTTTCATATATAGTGACAGCCAAATGATCGCTAGGGTTTCTGACCACTAGCTGGCTTCCCTCACCTTTCCTTTTACTCATGGATAAGAGATGTGAAAAAAGGCCACTTAAGATTACATGGTATCAGTATCCTAATGGAGTCACATTTGCTAGTAGCATACTACTGAGAAGATTTCTGGTTTTCAGACTTTTTGACTAAGTAAATTCAGGTTTACAAATTTAAAAGGTACCCATTATCACTCATCAGCCTAAAATCAGACTTGGATTCTAGTATCAGACTAAGGAGATAGAAATGTGTTTGTCTTTTAGCTATGGGTGAAGAAATTCCTATCACAGCAAAGTTATTTGCAAACATTTGGGAAACTCCAGTTTTTCACAAGTTGTCTTTCCCCTCATTTATTAATAATGCGATATTTAGCTAAGCAATTGATAAATAATTGCTGACAGTCTGTGTGTGGGGAGGAATCCCCTAGTACCTGCTAATATTTTCATTACAATTTAAAAATTGTTTGAAAAAATACCTTCTAGGACATACTTCTCAATTCAAGTAGTGTTCTTGGCTGATATCACTGCAAAAAATTAGGTATATTACTTTTACCAAATCATTTTCTGTTTTCTGTTAAAGAGCAGCCATCAAGTAATTATGTAATATATATGCCTTAATATTTTATTAGCCATTTTTCCAACATAATAATTCTTTCTGAAGCTTTCAAATAACATCTTTTCCTATTAAGATATACATAACATTCCTTTTCAAGAAACCCTGACCTCCCTCCACATGCCAATTCTAAGGGAAGTGAAATCATACTTTTTATTTAACAAAAATAAAAGGATCACATGCAAACTTCTATCACATTCTGTTATGACAAACCACCTTTCATTTTCTGCAAACATCATTAGAATTATATTAACACAGTACAAAAAGCAGAAATTGTACCATATATGTAAGGCTAAAATGCAAATTAAAAAAAATTTAGTAGTTGAGTACAAAATAAAGTAGAACATGGAGGACTTTCACCATCAGATTCTAAGAATCTTATGATTGTGTATAAAGATAAGGCCTTAATTACTTGGTATTGTTAATTTAAGCTTTTTTTTTTTTCCCCATCATAAAAAGCAACACAGAAGCTGAACTAGAAAAAGTGGCATTTAGGTGTAATGCCTGTGAAGGACAAGGAATAAAAGAAAATTTGACCTAAAAAACTAAGAGGCTGCGTGCATTAAAGGAAAGTTTCTGAAATGTTTATCTTAGTGCAACAGTTTTGCCCTCAAAGCTATTCAGTATAATTAATATTTGCTGAAAAAATGCCATATACAGTACACTGGTAGGTAGACAGATTTAAGTACAGCTACTCTAGGGAAAAGTGGCTGCTAAGCCTTTCAAAAACTGCCCGCTGTGATAAAAAAAGATGCCGTTATGAACCTAAACACATGTAGTAGTTGCACACAAAATAGCTACCACAGAATTATTTTTCTGTGTCAGCTACAGAAATCACATAGGTTCTGGTCACAACTCTGCAAACTGAGTTCCATTTTCTACTTAAAGCAAGGATTCAATCACTTTGTATTGATAACTATCAAATGTACACTATTTTATAAGCAGTTGGAATCTTGAAGTGTCTCCAAAGAAATTTATATATAAGCATTACAAAACATGTAAGCTGATAGAAAACACCACTGATATGTGGTGGTACATTTTTTGTAGGAAAAGTCAAGAGATGGAAAAGATCTACTGTGTTATGCCATATAAGCCACCTCCCTACCAATGTAGCATTTCTCCTACTGTACAGTTACTAGCATTTTGTGGGCATGTCTACACATTCATTAATGCACCATAATTATGGTATTGTATTACCTTACAGGTATTACTTTAAAGTGCTGTAATTGGCACTACTGCACATTAGCACCAGTGCATGCTTTTTTGGTGATGCTAATGCGCAGTTGACTAATTCTACTGAGCGTTAGCATGGGTTTTGCCCGCCGCACTAATGTGCAGTAGAATTAGTCTACTGTGCTTGAAGCATCTCATGTAGACATGCCCAGTGAGATGTACTTTAAGGGTAAAATTCTATTTCACCTACAAGATATGTAAGTAGACTCCAGCACCGCAGTGCTGCTTTAGAACCTGGAAATCCATTACTGCATCACCTTCTCTAACAACTTTCATTTTACCCTTAAAACTGAGTCATAAAAGCACTGAGGAGGAGGAGCAATGCTCACTCATCTTTCATATTAACATTTTTTCAGGGACCTAACGAGGATGGAGTAGAATCACACATAGGTATCTAAAAGCCCACTTATAAACCTAACAAACTCATAGAAAGGCAGAGCTGGATGGGACCTGATGAGGTCATCTAGTCCAACATCCTGCGCAAGACAGGATCATCCCTGCAGCCCGTGAGAGGTTGAGCTGTGGCTCACAGAGTGGTGTCCACCACATGGCAGTGACACACGGTACAGCAAGGGCCACATGATGCAGTATGGGGGGGGCGCGGGGAGCCACCACATGCAGTGCAGCAGTGGCATGCATGAAATCCTGTGCCTTGGTGTGTGAACCATGCAGCAAGTAGCTGGCAGCGCATGCAGGCCATGTGGCTAGTGACCAGTGAACAGGGGGAGCCTGCAGCCCTCAGCCACTCAGAAATAGGGCAGTCCTGGTCTAAACTATCCCAGCCAAGTGTTTGTCTAACCTCTCTTATAAACATCGAAGGATAGAGATTCCACAACGTCTCTGGATAGTCGGTTCCAATGCTTAATAACCTTCCCGGTAAGAAAGTTCTGCATAACATCCACACTAGATTTTCCCGACTGCAATTTAAGCCCAGTGCTCCTTGTCCTGTCCCCTGTGGCCATAGATAATAGTCTACCTCCAGCCAGTGTATAATTACCATTCAGATTATAACCACAAGCAAGCAACCTGCTACAACTATTCAATTCAGGATGTAACAGAAAACAATCAACTAATTGCAAAATCCAGTGATGCAACACCACCATGATGATGAAGGCACTCTCTTCAAGCCAATGGGAGGAAAACAATCTGGCTCTAAACATTCCAGTCCCAGAATATAGGATTTTTACTATGTTTTGAGAAACTATTCCATACCTAATACAGTATAAGTTTCACAGAGTTTAGGATATAGGCTACATGATCTCGTTTTATACTATCTCCTATGTATACAGAGGACAGTATTTCACAAAAGTACCTTGCATCAATACCAAAAACTTCAGTTTGACTAAAGAATTCAGTCCTAAGGAAGCTGGAAAGCTGCCAATAACCTTGGCAATCTGATCTGTGAAAAAAAAATTCCTTTCCATCCCCTTGATGATAATGTTGACCCCCAAATCTGAAAATCAGCATTGACCTTCAGAATAGTAGGAAGATTGACTAGTCAGGCATATAAGAAAGAGGATCCCTCTGTACTCTTCAAAACACAGTCTCTAGCTATAGCCAATCTCTGATGTTTCAGATGATGACAAAAAGCCTCCTACTATCTATCTAGCCAAATGATCATTGTGGAGTGAGGGGGTGGAATTAAGGCAAAGCACACAATCTTGTTTCCCCAGGCCCAGGAAAAAATAGGATGAAGAGGAAGACTCAGGCTTACAGATTTCAAGATTTTCACAACCCTGACTTTCTAGCCACATACCTCCTCCAATGCATACAAGTCAAAGAATTTGAAGATTTTCTTCCCAAAACTGGATTAAACCAGGTCTGTTAGAAAGATATTGTATTTCATTTTATAGACTCTAACTGATGTTAAGTAATGTTAATGTTTAATTATTTTCAATTATACTGGAAATTATGGTAGTGTAAAAATGTTGTTATACCTGTTATGTTCAGAAATTATCTAAGTGGCAAGGATTTCTTAGGGGGATATATTTTATGGGACTATATAGTCAGGATAAAGTTAGACAGAATGTCTTGGATTCTAAAGCTTGTCTAAGTTTATTCCAAATACACGGTTGGTCCAATAAAAGATATCACCCTAAGAAATCCTTGCCTCTTACACTGGAAATTGTGGCTTTTTTCAAATCCAAATTTATCCACCATATGCCTTGACTACAAGACATTTATTAAAACAAAACATTTATTTTAAAATGGCCCATGTCTTGAAGTGAAAAGGAAACCCACCCCCCTAATCTGCTTCAAAGATGTGTTTGTTATTCAATGGGTTATTTCTTCTTAAACTGAGATGAGAACATTTGGTACGTCTTAAACTCAGGAGTAGCCAACACTCAGAGAAATATGGTAACTTAAGCATTCATCCACTGAATACAGTTATAACTTTGTCAGTATGTTTGTAGCAGATACCTTTTCCATGCATAAGTACCAAAATGCAGTGATCAGGCTACCCCCACTCAATCTTTTCTTTCAAAAGCTAAAGTATTATGTTATTACCTAAACAAAGCAGGTTGTTGTCTGCAGAACCTCATGCCTTCTCTGAATCAACTAGTATCTTAGATGCAACCCCGCCTTAAACATGTACATCATAAAGTAATCCTGCCATCCCTCCTCTTCCCTGCCCAATTTTTCAGTATCATTTTAACAAGACAGTGCTTAGAAGTAAACGTAGTATCCCAAGCAGAATCGCACCAGATAGATTACTTTACCATTTCATGATGTGACACCTCCTACAAAACATGCAGTCCATATCATACTGGCTACATTACACTGAATTTATGTCCAATTTGCTCTTCACTGAAATTCATAAATCTCTTTCAGTGTTACATGGTGAACAGCATTTTCTTTTTTCCAAATCAAGCCAAATTTTGGTAGAAAATTCTCAAAACTAGATGTAGTTTATGCTCCAGAAAACAAATAATAAATTGTTTTTGGTTTGTTTTTTTGGTGATATATGTAAAAAACAAAAGCCTCTGGTTCAAGAAAGGATTCAGAAAAAAGTATTTTGCTGTTCTAGAAGATGTAACCTTTCATAGCCTACAAAGCAGTCATACCTATTGTAAATCTGAAACTCCTGAGGGTCACACTTAGCATAGACATCAATCTGAATGCTTTTAAAGGATAGTATAGTTTAAGAGGATCGATTAAGGGCCTTTGGTAATGGTACAGCACCACTTGAAAGCTGGCTGTATACAAAGGCCAGTGGTTTGTTAATTGCCATCTATGGCCAAGTGGTGGTTTTCAGAACTGGTTTTTTCAGCAGTACATCTTCACTGATGTGGAGATGTGCATAGCAGTTATGACTCCTAGTAACATGGATTAAGGCATTTTAGGTTTCCAGAAGCTTTCTTCTTTTTCTTTTTTAAAGTGTAGAGGATTAAAAATCAGATAAAGCCAGTATCATTTAATCATGCTGCTTCAGGTTATTTTTTTTCACTTTGAGTTTTCTTTGGTGCTATTTCCAATACAATCACATTTCTATTTGATCACAAATTCACAAGGCAAGAAAAAAAAAAAACCACAGGAAGACAGAACTAAGCTGTCAAGTGACCTGAAAAGTTTACACTAATGTGGATGCAGGATAATTTGTACCAATAAATGTCAAATCCTATATGCAAAGAGAAGAAACAGAATACATTGAAAAATACTGGGAACTTAACATCAACTAAAACATAAAGGAAACTGTTAGAGGCTGAAAAGAAGGAAGAAACTGTGGACACTGACTTGAGTTAAGGAAGCAATGTTAAAGGAAGATAAATAACTGTCTTTATGTATATTTTAGGAGACTGGAGGTATCTTTAAATGTTAAATTTGGTATTTGATGAGGTAGATTTGTTAATGAAGTGAAAAAGAAAAATATAGGGAACATAGTGGAGAAAAAACATAATGAATCATAAAATGAATATACTTTCATTATGTCCTCTTCATTTTGCCCCCTCATTACTTTTTTCAAGTATGTAAACCCTGCCAATGCTACTGGTTAACTAAAGAAATATGGGGAAAGACTGATTACAAAAGGATCTCAACTTTATGAAATACTATATTTACTTTGTATACAGTATTGCAACTATATTGCAGGTTTGCAACTTATATACAGTATTGCAACTGCATTGCAACTGTATTGCAGTACAGTTTTCCCTCGCTTTATGCAGGTTCTGTACGTGTGAATTTGCTCTTACGTGATGACCCTTTTTATACCAAAAATTCGTTATATGCAAGATAAATTCACTCTAACACGATGGGTGTGGTGGAAACCCACAGTCAGCTGCTTTGTGCAGTGCATTGTGGGAGTGATGAGCACCAAAATATAGTCTCCTGTGTGAATCTGTGCTCCTCACTCGTTGTCTGCAACGTGTTTCAGTAGTTGCCATCCCCATTATGATAGTGCCCTGTGCTTGCCTGCTGTTGGTAAGTATCAAAATTTGTCTTGTAAAAGTGGTAGAAATGGGCCTGGGGGTCAGTACAGTCGAGGTCTTGGAATGTATCCCTATTTGTTATGTTGCAAAGTGGATTCCCTTTCTGTGAATTCGAGTCATGCACTGTTTTCCAGAAACACATGTACAGCAGAAAGTGAGGGAGACCCCTATATAGCACTGCAATTCATACTGCACATACCCTTTTCCAAAAATTCAGCCCTCCAAAAATGGGAGGTCTCTCAAGCAGGGAGCAGTTTTTGAATCTGAGAGCAGCTGTAAAAGTGTTAACACTGGACTGCATCCCTCCAACATGCTGGGTGAGAAAAGCTGTCAGCCATTTTGAAGCACAGTGTCTCCATGAAAAAGGCAGCATGAGTCTGTAAGTCTTTTTTTCCCCTATATTCTGCTTTCCAAAAATGAGGTGTATGCCTTACCTGGGGAGGAGCACGTGATATGTGAGGAAATATAATACTGCACATCTAAAGGGAATGGTATCCTTATGCCAACTGACCACTCTTATTTTTCTACTGATAAGTAATGATCAATGATCAAATAACTGGAAACTAATCTAATATAGGCAACCCTTGCTACTCGCGGAGGATACGTTCCTGTGATCCCTGCAAATGGCGAAATCCACAAACAGGGCACTGAGTTTGTGAACATGGTGCCCCCTGCTGCTAGGGGCGGGGGGAGGGGCATGGCTTTGGCAGCGGTGGCAGGAGCCCAGCGGCAGCAAGCGCAGAGCTCCCAGAAGTGTTTAAAGTGCATTTAAAATGCGGGTTCAAGATTCGTGAATATTTGAAACCAAAAATGCTGAACCCGCGAACACTGAGGGTTTCCTGTACAGGCAACATTTACTAAAAATACTGGGCATGGAGCACTGTTTTGGATCTTGGCTGTAGATACTATGCAATTATAAACATAGCACAGTGCATTTCAGATGGAATATACCAGTTGAAACAGATATTCTTGTCACATTGGGTTGTAAAAACTGTATTAATGAACATCACTGATGTGAAGACAATCAGTAAAGTGCTATTTTTCATACAATAAACAGAAGCATAAGTATTTAGGCAGTCAGGCAAGAGAATTCGCTTTTACGTTTCAAATGGTTAAAATCATGGTGACTGGATAGGCACAGACGCATTGACTCTTATACTAGTGCTTATAATCACAACGATTTAGTAATACATTCATTCCTCCTTAACACATATAGGGACTAATCATGACACAAGTGTCAGCACTAATATCACAGTGATCTTCCTGCTCATTCATGCTGGCTCTGAGAAGGATACAAAACCAGAAACCATTACAGTGCTATAAAGAATTAATATAATGGTAATTTACATAATGGAATGAGAAACTTATGCTCTACTAGATTCACTTTATTCCTTTTTCAGTTTATGATTCTTTTTCAAGACTTCTGCTGCTTGTTCTCTTGCTGTTACTGAACAGAGCTTTTTCTAAATGGAATGCTACGAACGTACTATACAAAAGAGGGAGACAATGTTGTGGAAAAATATTTCAGGATGATACTGAAATTTTGTTAGCCTTCTGCTCTTGCCGAGAAGTCCTAAGAGACTTCTCAGCAAGAGCAGAAGGTTAACAACATTTCAGTATTATCCCAAAATATTTTTCCACAATGTTCTGCCTCCCTGTTTTATATAATACATTTATGGTTTAACAGAAATACCACTACTTACCAGAACTAAAGCAGGTGATCCTTAAAAAGGATAAAATAAGTCACATTTAATTCATTATTTAGTGGTCTCAAATATTTATTATTTTGATATTTTATGTGATATAAAAACAGATTATTTCTAATGAGATATAAAAGTATCCATGGTGTGTTTGTAACTAAGAGTATCTCTCTTATTAACTTAAGTTCCATGGCTGCCCATGACTAGGAACCTACTAAATTCATGGCAGAAGTGAGATATGCTGTAACTCTTTTAATCTTCTCCTGTACCCCCTTCCCTTTCCGCTGACTGGCGGAGGGGCCCCGCCACTCACCCCTCATCAGTGGGGAAGCAAAAACTGAGGTGTAAACATGGCGCCGTTTTTGCCTCCTGGCTGGTTAGAAGCAAACAGCAAGGCCATGGGGGCCTCTCAGCCAATCAGCAGTGCGGGGGGCAGGGAAGGGGGGAGAGAGGGTGCGTGGGGGAACCTGCAAAGGATTTACTGCACAGCTCACTTCCACCGTGATTTCAGTAAGTCCCTACCCATGACTGAAAGTAAACTATTTGAGTGTATTCTTTTTGCATTTCCTTTTATGGGAGCGTTAACAGTATAGTGGTAATAGTGAATATAAATAGGGATTCCCTAAGGGATTCATAGATTTTGAATCTATGAAGTCTACTGTAACTGCAGAGTTCTTGAGTTTAAGAATAATTTTAACTTAATTTTACCCTCTCATCTTACTTACATAATTCCCTGTAGATATGATATATTTATCAATGTTCTCCAATGGCAAGGCAGTCAGTAAAGAGAAAAAAAGGCTAAGTTTGATTACTGTTAATTACAGTAAGAAGTGACAATATGCTGTCTGAAAGAGAAATCTAAGTTTTCTGGAGAAGTGTGAAGTGGAGTTATTTTTTTTCAATTAACAGTTTATAATTAATAAACATCACACAATATTTATACATATTTGAACATATGCATTTAAGATTCTATTTCTTAAGTGTCTTCCATTATAAACCTAAATTTTCCTTAAATCTGCAAAGACTTGGTGTCATCTCACTTTGTCAGTTGTTATCACAAATACAGTCACAAAACTGAGGATGCAGAAAACGCTACATGGGTTAATGAAGTAAACCCCATGATTAATTTTGGACTTTGGGTTTTATTTTTTGCAGTCTAATTTTAGGGATTAAAGTATATTGCTAGAACCATGAGAGCAAGTTTAAATGCAGCATGTTTCCATTATGGTTAATTATAATTCTCTCACTTCCTCAAATGCTAACACTGACAGAAAAATTTATATAAAAGATAATTACAAAAATCCAGTAAATGATGATATTGGCAGGATATTCCTTCTGCAACTAAACGCATGCAAACCTTAGATTAAAAGATATTTTGGGACACCTGATGACTCACTAAGCAGAAGCTGTGATTGCAAGTTGAATTTACAGGTTTGGACACTTAAAAATATAAGAAACAGAAATGATTAAACCCCATTTTATTTTTATACAACCTGTAGGTCTGCCCTTTTAATTACATAAATCACAGGAAATTTTAAGAAAAAAACTTTTTTGAAGAAGCAGAAACTCATCAAAATTAAAGAGTTTTACAAACTTGTGTCAATTTCAAGCAAAACTTTTGAACAATTCAAACTGAAATGGGCTATATCACTTCTGACTTTCCTATTTGGTTACCAAGTTTTCAGTTTCATTTCACACTCAGCTATTTTTCTGTGTTAGATGCAAATTCCCCATTAAAGTCATAGCTTCACTGTATTCTGTCACATGCATCACATTTGAGTGGAAGAACGCAGTTTAGCCATATTAAATTACCAATACCTATCAATTAAAGATAGGTTGCTTCCCTAACATCGTATCACAAGGATATGTTGTTTGTCTAGCATTCAATCCACAATCTACACAGCCAGCTGAATTCCTTTCATGTGTAACCTACCCTTTTTCACTTGCCCAACTTGGGTACCCAACTGGGAACTGAAACTCCTAATGGCATAGCATTTGACATTGACAGATCCAGGGGAGGGTTCAGTGATACATTTGCACCTCCCACCACCCTTTGATCCCTGCTCCACACAAACTTTAAAACCATCTTCCTGCAGCAACATTTCTATTCAGGCACCACTGAAGGAGTTAATTTTATACCAAATAATATAATGCTAGACCCCTGGCATATTCTTAAAGCATCTAGTTTCTCTTCAACTGGAGAAAAATGTGGGCATTATATGTGATGATACACCACATCATCTGCTCCCCACTTTTCAAAATCCTGTATCTGCCCACAAGACCACATTAGACTTTCCACTTTCCCAAGAGAGGTTGTACATAAAAATAATGTTTCTCTTTGTTGTTTTGGAAAAGTTTTCTTAGGAAAAAACCAAAACTAGAACATTTTCTTTACACAGTTTTTGGGAAGAATTATGATGACAAAGGAGTAATTATGAAGGATGTTCTCACACAAACTTCCAAAAGCATGAGGAGGTGGAGATGGTAAGGAAAGTACAACTGTAGATTGTAGTAATATAGCCTTATATATGGATAGGGAGCCAGCATGATGCAGCAGTACAGGCAGTCCTCAAATTTACGACACAACCTGTGGTTTTCAGGAACCAATTAAGTCGAAACATTGTAACTTGGAACCAATTTTCTCATAAGAAACAATGTTATAAATGGGGGATTGGTTCCTGAACCAAGACCCGATACTCTATTTTCACCAAAAATACCCGAGAATTTTGTACTCAATCAATTATAGATGAGTAATATAGCTACATTAATGTATTTATATTGTAAATAGCTATCATATTGATTTGGAAGGACTTCTTTGAGGTAAGTTTGTTGGACTTTTTGAAGGGTCCTTGGCTGGAGTTTTCTCAGGAGTCTTGGCTGCAGCTTTTTCTGGAGTCTTGTCTGTTTTCTTAAAGAAAGTGTCCAATGAAGTTTGGACAGATGTACTCCAGGGAGATGGGCAACACAGCGAATTTGTTCGCTGGCATAGTGTCGCATCAGATCAAGCGTTGTAAAATCGAAACTGACATCAAAATTAAAAACAGAATGTCAATTTATAAGCACTGTAAGTGCTAAACGTTGTAACATGAAATGTTGTAAGTCGAGGACTGCCTGTATTATAAAACCTTAGCTCACAAATAATAATGAAGAAAGAATTCACTAGTTTAACAATATATTAACGATTAAAAACTAAAAAGCTAACTAACAAAAATAACAAGACACTTTCTTTGTTCCCTTTCCTGAATGTGTGCGATTCAGAAAGACTGGCCTCATATCCTGGCTGCAGTTTGGATTGGCTTAACACTGAAGGAACTCCAAATTCTGTCATTCCAGCTGAGCTAGAGACTGTGGCCAGCACCTGTGCTGGCACCAGCAGTATAAAACTCTGCCCTGGTGAGCTGCTCAGAGCTACTTGCCCTAAGGAGCTTCTGAGGCCTAGCCAGGTGTTATCTGGGGACACTAGTCCCTTGTGCCAAATGGACTGCTAAAGCAGCCCTAACCTAGACTAGTTTCCTGTCTGCCCTCCAGCTGGGTCCCCAGTGCTGACCCTTGCACAGCAGCCTACCCAGGGCCTCGACACTTGTCTCACCAGCAGAGATCCTGGTGTTCCCGGTTTAAAACTTGCAAATTATCTGATAAAAAACCCAAATTCTCTCATTAAAATACCCCAAATCCATGTTTTTCTGTGACTAAACTGAAACACCACTATATAGAGAGAGATCAGCTGGGCAATGTTTTATTGATATATCAATTTTAAAGGAATCTGGAAGCCCAGCAGTGCTTCTATCATCATAATAAACAAATTATAAATCTCTATACACTTTGGCATTTGCTTTTGCTTTTTTTATTGTAGAAAAATTAGAGCTGCCCACACTCCCTTCACTCACCAGGATGTGGGGTGCTGAACAGCACCAATATGCTGGTGCCCTGTCTCTGGCCTTGCCCTTCACTTTCAACCCACAACATCCCCCCCAGTGCCCCTCACTCCTGACCCTGCCTGCCTGCCCCTCACTAGCTCCCTCCTGACAGCAACTCCATCCCAGCACCAGGACACAAGTTCAGCTGTTCTACCTGCTACTTTGTGGCTCTAAGCAGTGCCAGCCCCTGCTGTTCTGCTCGCTCTGCCTATGCACAGACCCTAGTGATCCCCATGCCAATCCTGGGAAGCCCCGGACTGGGGCTCACAAACAGTGACTCTGACCCCCACATCCCTACTCACTGGGGATGGTGCCTGGGTCCAGGTCACACTGCAGACTTGCCCTGCTCCCAGATGCCAGAGCATCTTTCTGGATGGCTAAGCCTCTGGTTGCTTCACAGCATGCCCCTGGAATGTAATGTTCCCTGTGTTGCTTTTTTTCTGCAGGTATTTTTTTATACCAGGATTTCCCAGTATCAAATTTAGAGACTGCACTGCATTTTTCTGTTCCCAGAGTGCTTTGTGCAGCATCTCAAACTGCAACAGGAAAATGACCGCTCATCTGGACACGCCCTATGATGCAGAGTCCCTAAAATCAGTCTCAAGGAAATGCTATGAATCAGGTAGGACATGGAAGAGCTGGAATCTCACTAATGCAAAAGTCAAAATTTCAGGACTGATGTACACTTAGTATCTATTATCTAAAGGAAGCAGAACTCTGCAAGCTGTTTCTTAGTCAGAATCTTCTGCAAGAACAAAATAATGAGAAAAAGAAATTATCTGAATATTGACTGCATGCATTAAAATAGTGTGTGTATTGGCAAGTATTAGGGACAGCAATCAAGAAAGGGAGAGGATACACAGCACATAACAGTGAGGAAGACACAGCTGTCAAGTGACATCTGAGCCACAAACATATTGGCCTTTCCTTTTTTTTAAAAGTTAATTTGGAGAAACTTAGGGCACTAAGCACCTAACTCCACTTAAATTCTTTAAATTGGAGAAATTAAAATGAGAGTTAAACTCCAAAAGGTAACACTTCCTGCCAGAAGATCTACCTGTAATGTTCTTTAACATCTGGAGCCTAAAGAGCTTGTAAATCATGCTAAATAAATGTCTCAATACTTTTTCACATTGCCAGTAACATTTTTTTAACGTAGATATTTTGCCAGAACATATATAGAAAAGCGAGGTAGATGGGGGAAATCTACCAATAAAATCTAATGGGGATTACTTGTGCATATAATCATAGATATCCTAAATGTAGGAATGACTTTTCCTCTATCCTGCAGTTGGATGAAAACTGAAAGTAGCACAGAAGAACCAGAGGGTTTTGATCCTTATTGAAATTCAGAATGCCCATCTGTCAGCAGGATTAATAAAACAAACCCTGAAGAATTGGGGCTCAGGCATATATTATGGTAATGAATGCAGAGATACAAGGGTGGGGGATTAATTCTTATCTGCTGACAAATACATTCACATTGAAACAGGCTTAGCAGATTCCAAGTGGCACATTTTAACCAAAGGTAGCTGTATTCACTTGTGCTTAAGGTTCCTGTGGATGACCTAGTTTTGCTTGTCTACCAAATGAAAACAGAAAAGGAACAACTAAAATAAAGCAATTCTGTTCTTTTTAATGTTAAGAAAAGAATATGTGAGATCACTATTGACTCCTGGTAACACATTCAATACATTAGAGAACTGCAAACTAAACTATGATGCTTTATATTCTATTTTAATTTCAATTTTATTTTTGTGGTCTTATTTTGGAAGACAGTCTGACCTGGATAGACACACCCATCATTCGAGTCTGTGGGTATGATAACTATGATAACAACATAAAGTTTCAGGACTGTCTGATAGCAATAAAACAGCATTTTGCCAGATGTCAAAGAAGAATTTATAAAAAGTATATTTTCTATCTCCAAACAAAGATCACAAAGTAAGGAAGGTTACCCACCTAGACCTACAATATTCTCAGGGTATGCCTACACTGCAATATGATGTACATTTCTGTTCACAATTTATGTACTTTAACCATAATATTTGCTAATCCTTACCCTGTAAATCTATACTTTGTTACATGATCATTCAGTTAAAACTTTTAAAGTGAAGTCTCTACAAAATTTCTTCTTTACTAGTTATACTGCTCTTCTCACTTCATCACAGATTTCCCCAAAAATGGATTGCAACGGGTAGCCACATGGGCATGCTTCACCCAAAAGATTCCTCTCCCACTCCTCAGACTGGTTATCGTTGTACTAATATCTCCATTATTTTTGCTCCATAAGCATTTGCCTACAATATTTTGCAGTACAAAAATTAAACTCCTTATTTTGGTAGGGCTCCTTGGATGGCTGTTAAATAATGCTGAAATATATTTGATTCCTAAAATACGAGGAGAAAGTTCTGAACATAAATGTCATTTAAACAATCTGTTTCACTTAATGTTTCCTATAGTCTTTGATTAACTTTCTCAACAAATATTTCAGTGATTTTAAAAATTCCACACCAAATGTGTTTACAATAAGGCCCCTGTTACACATTACACTTACAATATGATTAACCAGTTATTTACATCTTAGCTTGTGATTCAGCCACTCATTAAAACAATGGCATCATAAAACAAGTTGCAAAGTTATTTAAAAAACAAGTGTAACAACTTTGTGGCTAGTATCTATGATGCCATTAGTTAAATGTGTGGGCCGGTGTACCCTTGTGGCTGGGAGCCCCATCATATGATACAACTCATAGCTGCTGGGGTGTACCAAACACCTACGAGGCTGGGAGCCCACGGCTGATGGGGCTCCCAGCTGTGGAGGGCATGAGGCAGATCAGCTGATGGGGCTCCTAACCACAGGATCTTGCTACTTACTGTGGCAGGGGTAGCCCAAGATCATGATCCTAGGTTCCTTCCCCCTGCACCAGCAGCAAGGCCTGATAGGGTCTGATGCTCAATCCCAAACAGGAGATTGTGTGGATCACAATTGAGATCTTGTTGCACATTTACCTGCAAATCTGGCAGGGGCCTAACATTCACACAGTAGCCAACCACTGTTCACATACAGTAACATTTCAGAGAAGAAAAATATTCATTGACCAGCAATAATAGACATAATTCTTATGCAGAGCTTTGCATTCACAGATCTTGAACTTTGTTGTGAAGAAAAAATAAATATTACTATAAATAAAAACTTTAAAAATAAATAAACATCATCTAACGTGACATATTTGACTAAAATTAAAGGGAGTGTCAATTAACAGACTTTATTCCCTATTTGGCTATCAAAATATGAATAGAATACATCTC
The DNA here is from genome assembly GCA_030014935.1 of Caiman crocodilus. Classification (NCBI taxonomy): domain Eukaryota; kingdom Metazoa; phylum Chordata; order Crocodylia; family Alligatoridae; genus Caiman; species Caiman crocodilus. Next base: position 189,573,712 of record JAGPOW010000261.1, read on the forward strand.
TGCAATTTTTAAACATCATGCTATTTCCATTTTGTTTTTCACTCAAAGTACACCATTAAAATATACTATTCATTTTCATATTTGTTTTTATTTTTCTTTGCTTTTGACGAGCATTGCTTTAGTTGCAAATTTTATATAGGGATACTTAAATTCCAATCAAAAATGGTTTTCAATGGAATACAGAACTAGAAAGGCCATAATGGGCCAGAGTCTAGTTTCCTGCATTCATAGGCAAGCATTTACCCAAAGAATCCACCAGATCACCATTTCAATACCTCAAACAATCATGTGGAAGAAAACCAGAAAAAACGTGAATAATCTACAACATACTATGGAAAAAAAATACAGAAATGAGGGCACTGCCAATGTCTTACCACTGCAATGTCAGAAAAGTTTTTGGTTAATATAGGTTGAGGCGATATTTTTTGAGGATCAAACCTGAAGACACAAAGAAAGGCAAAAACATCCAAAGCACTTCCCAGTCTGACCTTGGGGGAAAAAAAATCTTCCTGCCCCCAAATCTGGTGATCAGTATGACTCTAAAGCAGAAGAGTAAGACGCTTTAATAAAATCTCTTTTTAGAATGAACATTGTTTCAGTGACAAGCAACCATTTTTTTTTTTTTTTTTTTTTTTTTACATTTTTATCTATATAACACATACCCTTTAAAATGCTGGTTTTTTATAGTAAAATTTTCTATTAATTACCTCTCTTGCGAGCCCCCCAGGTGTTTCTGCCAAGTGAGTTGCCCTTACCTGTTGTTTGAGAGCCTCTAGAGATTCAAATTCCAACCTGGCCAATTTTATCTGGATATCTCGTGGTTTATCAGGTATTAAGAATGCCATGACAAACTTCACTGCTAATAGGATATGCTGAAAAAAATTAAAATTAGTGATTAAAGTACAGTGTTTGTAAAAAGAAAGGCAATTAGGATAAAAAGTTTCTGCAAATTTTAAATCACAGGTGCTTATTTAGTGTTAGTGATACATAAAATAGCAATGGAAAATGAAATATAGAAATGTGAATCTATACACTGGGCATATGGCAGTCATTCCCAATCTTTCTTGGCAGAAACCTAGCTTCTTCTCCAAGTTCAACTGCCATCATTGAATTTTTTTTAGGACTAGCAACCCTACACGTAACAGCCCATGAATTAATTTGGGGTCATATTCCCTAGTTTGGGAACTATTACCTAATGAACTATCTAACAGCAAACATATGGCAATATTTAAAGGTCAATCCTGGTAATAAAGCTAGATTTATGACAGAAAGAAGTTAACAAAAATCCACCACCACCACCACAAGCTAAAAAAAAAAAAAA
>JAGPOW010000261.1:189575132-189593962 GCA_030014935.1 Caiman crocodilus
AAAAAAAAAAAAAATATACAAATCAAATATATATAAATCATACAAAATCAAATAGAGATAAAGAATATATACATTTAGAAAATTATACTGATAATCCAAAAAGTAATAATTAATCCAAAGAGGATAAAAAACCTAAAATATAGTTTACTACACATATTATATTTATGAAGAACTGTGCATGCAATGTAAGAAGTTAGTCCACAATTCAGGATATCTACCAGGAAATGCCAAAGTAGTATTATCCATTTCAATTTGTGAAATACTCTTGCTCTCAATGTTCAAGCTGATGAGCAACACCCTCATCAATACCACATTATAAAAAATTCTGTACAAACAGTGAACATATAAATGGAGAATAATTTTCACCTTTCCTTCTTAGTCTCAAAGTATCCAGCTCTGAGAAATCCCAAGTAATGTATTTATTCTTTCTAACATAATCTGGTGGCCAACAAACCAAGACTATTGGATACTGGCAGTATTACTAGAAATAACAAATTATTTCCTAATAACTACATAAAGAAAACAGGTGACAGTGTCAGATGAATCTCTCAAGGATCAAAAAAATGAAATGTTGAAGAAAACTAGAATCATCCTAGAAGAAAAATTAAGGTATACACAAGGCAGGACAGAATTCATCTTAGTACTCAGATGTGCAAGACCAACATGTGCAATATTAGCCTATAAAACTTTTGCTAGAACCCTTAAGACTGGCACCCAAGAGAATGCAAAGAAATTACAGGTGTGTAACCTTAACAGAACTGTCAGGAAAACATTAGAAAAAAAACAAAGATCAAAGATATAATAAGTAATAATTTTGATACCGATGGGTGCATCTACACATGCAATTAATGCAAAGCAATAAACTCTGGAGCAATTTGAGCCAGAGCAAGCTGATCCCACGCACAACATCTATACATGCACCCAGATCAGCTGCAATTTGAGCGGGGGCGGAGCAGGCCCCTGGCTGGCTAGGCTGACCAGATACAACTTGGTCAGAGTCTAAATGTGCATTCCAGTGTAGTAAATGACTCTGCTATAAGACAGTAGTACTATCTTATACCAGAGCAAATTAGTTTACTGAGCCCTAATACTGCTGCACATGTAGATAATGATGTTTTACTGAGCAGCTAATTAGTCTACTCTGAAGTAAAATGTGCATGTAGATGCACCCAGTATGGAGCTAAATTCTGCTTAATTACTGGTGTAACCTGGAGGAACTGAATGCGGAATTACAACAGAAAATCCTACCTATATTTCTCCCCTCCTCCCCATATTCTTTTTATTAAAACTATATCAGCAGCTGAATTCCTAATATATACAACTGGATTTCTATTTTAAACATCCAGACTTGCACTTCTACAAGGGTTTTTATAAGTGATATAACTGGAGCAAAAAATGTGTCACAAAACTGGAAGACCAATCACTAACTGATGTTTTATATATTTTAAAGGCTATAACATACATGATAAAAATATAACATAATATACATAGCATTTCTGTTTAAATACCCAATGTATAAACATAGGATTGCCAGGGGAGTCATCACACCTGGTACTCTGCTGTTATAGGAAATCACGTGATACAATCTCTTTCATACAATTATCAATCTCTATTTTAAAACTAATAGGTTTTTGCCTTCATTGGCCCGACCAAAATGCTCTCAGCAGCATTTCAGTTTGGATTGTGAGTAGTAATAATTTTCTGGAGTTATTGCCCTTTATTTTTTTCTTTTTTCAAGAAAAAAATATCAGAAGGTATATCAGGATGAGGATATCAGAATATCAGTTTCCCAACCTGAGGGGGGAAACTATCCTAGTTTGCCAGGCTATGCTACAAGAGATGAGGGAGGCATGGAAAAGTAGTAGAAATTGGAAACTTCCATGACCATTATTTCACTTATGATGAGCTATCCACCAGCAATTCTCAACCAGGATGCTACAGCACCCCAGGATGTCCTGGGATCATTGTTGGAGGGCTGTAGAGTGCTGTACAATGTTAGCATTGTTAGGTGGGCAAACATGATTCACCTGAAAAAATAGAGATTTAATCCATAGTGTTAAACATATTCTGACCTCTTGTCTTTCTGTGTTCTTTATACAGAAGAATTGCTCTATTATTTTTCTGTAGTCAAAAAAAAAAGCAAAAACTGAGATGCCATTTTCTGAGGGGTGTCTATAGTCTACGCAGTGCTGCCTCAACTCTAAAAAAAAGTTTGAGAACCATTGCCATACAGTCTGACAACCTGCTCCCACAGACTGAAACAAAACAATGTTTCTTTGAAACTGTTACGGCTACCCCCAAATTAATTTGGCACCCTGAGCAATTTACATGGCTACAGCTGTAAATTCATGGTGCTCATGCATTTGGGCCTACCAGATGTTTCCCACCTTGAGGAGTATAAAGCTATATATTAATAGGTTTTATAATGAAGCCTTATCTCCTACAGAGAACAAGCAAGAAAAAGCAACCCCCACCCAAAAAACCCAAACAACTCCCACCCCACTTACCTAATAATCTCCCTCAAGCCAATAAGTTTGGTATAAGCAGTAGCATATTTTTAGAAAGATGTCTGAACTTGATTTAAAGACTTGAAATAATGAAGGATCTGTCATGTTTCTAAGTAAATTGCTCAAATGTTTAATTACAAATTGTACATTACTTGTCTACATTTGACTGGCTTCAGCTTTTAGCTGCTGGAGATAAGCATGACTTTTCTGCTAGGTTAAAGAAAGACCTCTAAAACCAGAAATCTTTCTCCAGGAATGGTGTTATAGACTGTAATCAAGTCACACCTTTAACTTTCTTTTGGATAAATTAAATAATTTCAGCTTCCCTAGTCTCTATTGCAATGCATGTTTTCCAGATCTTGAATCATTTTTAGTTCTTTTCTGAAACTATTCACATTTGTCAGCATCTTTTATTAAGTGTGAACACTACAACAGGACACAATGCATTGTTAGTTGTCTCGCTAATACCACATGCAGAAATAATCCATACTTCTTTTATTCATACAACAATCAAGTCTGCCCTCTTGGCTAAAGCATCACATTAGGAACTCACAATTAATTTATCTACCATGCGCCTTTTCAGAATTGCTGTTTTTTTCAAGATATGGTTATTTTATTAGCATAACTAACGATTCTTGTCCTTAGATTAGGACCTTGCATGTGGCTGTAGCATGCTGTTCGAGTGTTTTGGTTTCTAAAGGAAACAGAAAGATGGAGCAACCAGGAGAACTGGAAGGTAAACAAGGGGAAAATACAAAAAGAACTGATGAGAATGGATGGCACTGAGGGATTTGGACAGAGCACTCATTTACAAATTTTACAAAGAAGATTTAGCATCACTACAGCTCCCTATATGGCACCTAAATCCACTGCCCCATTGGATGTATTGGGATGCGCCCCATCCCAATACAGCCTACCCATTTCTCCTGCTGCATTTTCCCCTTTTCTTCATAACTAATAAAAAACAGGAAAATACCTGAAAAATCTAGTACCACACATCAATATGGGTGTGGTTGTTTCAGGGGAGCTCTTCCACACCAAAATATATTTAATTTCAAAATCCAGCCTAATTCTTCAAGAATTGCCAGCTGACAAAAGAAATGCAAAGAATTGTTCAAGGGAGAAGAAAGAAGTAAAGGGTATTTTGTTTACTTTATAATCCACCTTTGTCAGTTCCCTAATCTTTTAGTAGAATAATCCTCCAAATCTGATTCTGGAACAAGAGAGAGATCTACTCTTAGAAACCCCTCCCCCCCAACAAAGTCTTAAGAGTAAATGGTCACAGAAGTAGAGGTGGTTAAAGCCTTCTTAACAATTTAAAATTCTGTAATAAAAACAAGGTCAGAATAATCTGAATATACTAAAAACAAAAGAGAAAATGTATAGTTTGATAAAAACCTACTAAAAAATTAGACAGAACTAAAGGATTTTTATATGCTTTACAAAATAGATTTAACTGCCTCTAAATAGTCCAAAAATACAAAGCTACACTTTCGTTTTAAAAAAGTAACTGGTAAAAAAAGATATTGTTTTCAAGACCATGCCCCTCATAATGATTACAGGATGAGTGTCTTGGTATTAAAAACAGGAAAACATTAACAAGCTGTATGCTCCCTGATGCCAATAGTGTAGTAACCTCCCATTTTGCCATCTGCCAAGTGTGTACAGAGAGAAATGGCAATGTGTCTTTCACCCTTGATAATTGCTGTGCTATCAAACTCTTTGTGGTCTTGTGCCAGGTGCTTAGAAAGCTAATAGAACTATTTTATTCTGTAAAAGCTAGTGACAAGTAGCAGAGGCAGCTGTGTTTTTCAGCATCGTGCCCCAACCTGGTTTCTTATAAACAAAAAATGCAAATTCAGGCTGAATTTTTAGAATTTTTAACAGCTCATTTGATTCTATATTGGTATGACTGCAGCAATAGTGTATTCCAGTCAAAGTCTAGCCACCATTGAACAAAAAAAAAAAAAATGCAATGTAAATCCTTTGGATGATCAGTTAAGCTACATCTAGAACACCAAGAGTTCAGTGAAATTTCAGACCAAAAGCTTGTTCCAGAAGTTGAAGTTGGCTGTTTACAAATACGTTTAATTAAATCAGCAGTCCAGTTGTCTATATCCAGTCCAGAACCAGTACTTGTGATAATAACTGATCACTATCTTGTAATAATTATTCATTAACTGGAAACTCTACATATGAATGTCCATGTGTAAAATTATATTTGAGTTAATTAATTCTTGAACGTTTTCTACTGGGTTTGTGAATGAAGAAGGCATAATCACTTTACTGTTCTACTGCAAAATATGTGGAAGTCATATGTTGCCCTGCTCTTCTGGCATTTAACTCAAGTAAAATCAAAGTTAAGAAACGTTACAGATCAGAGAGAATAAACCTGTTCATTTTCATGGCTATGAAATAGAACATGTCATTCTCAAAATCCTGAATCCCTAATCTGACAGCTAGGTTCCAAAATTTTCATAAAATGCAGGATGCTTGTTATATTAAATTATATCTAGTACATAGCAATGAAAGAAATGTATTAGCAAATATTCCTATAATACACATAAAAAGAAACCATGATCAAACTTTTCCACCCGCTTTTAAACTAAACTACATTCATTATGGATCATGCTAATGGGAGCAGAATCATCACAGCTGAAGGGCTCTAATAATAGGGGGCAATCTTCCGCTACAGCGATAAATGCTGCTTTTAAAACCTCACATCCTCACATGTTATTAGAGAATCTTTTTGTAAAATGTAAACAGAATCTGCTTTGGTAAAAATGTGCGTTCTGCCCTTCAGAATGTCATTTTATGCACAAGAAACATCTAGGCAATATTTGGAGACAGCAATCTACTGGGAGCTTGTTTTGTTTTTCTAAAACTTAGCTTGATGAGATTTGTGCCTACTGAGCATTTTAGAACTGTGAGCAGTGAAAAAATTTCTGAAGAGCCAACTATTCTAATTTTTGTGCATGTCACAATTTAATGCACCTGACTTCCCTTCTGCAGAGAGTGTAGTACATATCTCTATCTCTCCCATAAGCAAGCTTAAAAACTACGCGATGCCACATAACCATAATTAGACCAACTGAATATTTGGAAAAACTGTTCTTTACAAGCTTTTGGACACAAGCACCCTTTCTTCAGGCATAAGGAGAGTCTGCTGGTGTTTGTGTACTCTCTAGGATCAAATAGAAGCTTAAGACAATAAGCAAAATGCCAGTCTATGAAAATGCAAGTGTGTGGCAGGGAAGGTCAGAGGGGATAGGATTTAATTGTGCAAGACAGGTGGATTGGGAGGAAACAAAAGAAGGGAACGTTGACCAGTGATAAAACATAGCTGGTAAAATGTAGAGAGGTTACCTGGGCTTACCGGATGACAGGCAGGTTATAATGTACCATAAATCCAATGTCTATATTTAGTCCATGATTTCTTTTATCTGGTAGATTTATTAAGTGAAGTTCATAGGGTATCTTGAAAGGTATCTAGTACATTCCCTTTGAGGAATGAGAGACTGGAGAGAGTGATTGTCTTATGAAAAAAGTCTCTAATCAAAAGGGTCATGGGCTAAGCGTGTAAGAATGTGGACAAATACTTAGAGACATTTTTCCTATACGCAATAGCATAAAGAATATTTTTCCAGCTGACACTTGTTTCTAGCCCTGAGGAGGCTCACACTTGTTTCTAGCCATGAGGCGGCTCACACACATGCACACACACTATAAATCTAAGGGATCAGTAGGATAGGCATAAAATATGACTTGTATAAACTGTTTCATCTCATGAATCATTGTATCAAATGTAGAATGAATATATATCAGTCATTCCACATTTGATAACAGATGATTCATGAGATGAAACAAGTTTATACAAGTTATATTCTATGCCTATCCCACTGATCCTTCAGATTTACAGTAGAGATCTCTGCCACTTCAAGTTGATGGATTAACAATAAGGAATAGTAAGTTATCCTCCATAGGGCTCAGCTGATGGAGGGAAAAGAGGCACACATTTTGCCATCGTGTTTCACACATAGCAAGAGAAAACTAAGAGTTCAGATCTTAGGTTCAATGCCAAAGTCTGGGGGAAATTGTGTTGTTGCAGTACCAGTTCTTTTGCCGCTGTCCTTCCTGCCCTTTGCCTATATCCCTTTCTAAGGGCACAGGACTGGGAAAGGACTTTCTGGGTCAAGGCCAGGCACTGCTACCATTGTCATTCACTTCATATAACCCTGTTCACCAACATACCAAGCTTATCAAACTTATCCATCTTTAAATAATTTAGGGGTTTTGTTTCCACTATACCAAACTGAAAAACTATTCCAAAATCTCAATTCTCTGGTGGTTAGAAAAGTTATTTAAATTTACTCATGCCCCATTCCCTGTGTTCCCATTATAGATTCCCACCCCAGTCTCTCTTTAATGTACTTTGCCCTAGTCCTATCAGAACATAAAAATTGCTATCTACTGGGTCAGACCATAGGCACATCTAGCGCAGCATCTTGTCTCACACAGTGGCAGAGAACAGATGCTGAAAGGAAGAGTGAACAGAGTATAACCAGAGTTTTTCCCACTGTTCCTCTCTCACTTGCAGCCTCCAACATTTAATCTCTAGGAAGTTCTAATTCAGAGGCTACATCCCTAACTCCTGTGTTTAATAGCTACTGATGTCTCTTTCCTCCAAGAATTTGTCCTTTTTGCATCTGGCTAAACTGCCAGCTTCCACAACACCTTGTGGCAATGAGCTCCACACTTAAATTACATGCTGTGTGAAAAAGAATGTCCCCTATTCTTCCATTTAAAACAGAAGAGTTTTTCCACTTGTTACTTTCTGTGCCTGGTTTCACAACTGACACAAGCAGCAGTGAAAGGAAGCTTCACTCAGCCCAGACAATCTGAAACTGGGACATGCTCTGTAGGGAGGAATCTTGCTCAGTCAGGATGGATTCTCCAGATTTTAGCAGCCACGCTTCAATATAGTTTTATTAAGCATGTGGGGCGCTTAAATGTGACAAAAATTGGCCATTTTTACAGTTTAGTTGCATCATGCTGTACATGTACAGGGTTTAATTTATTATTTAAATGAGTGTGTTACATTGCAAACTAAACCACATCTGCATGTAGTTTAGTTTGCAATGTAGCTATTTGTAATGTTGCAGCCTTTTGACACCTTGCCCCCTCCTACTTTGAGAGAGGCAAGTTGAAGGCAGAAGCAGTGAGGGGCCCAATCAGGGAGCAGCACCCAGTGGGCTTCCAGTAGGTGGGCTTGAGGAAGAGTTGGATATGGCAGGTGCTGCCTCCAAGTTGGCGCAGCCCCTGGCTCATTAGCACCCCACCTGGGCAGACCCAGGGTGGTGCCACCACAATGGAGGGAAGGACTGCCCCCCACCTCACAACTCAAGTGCTACACAGCCTCTCAGCAGCTTGTGCAGGCAGACCCTGACAGAGGAAAAAAAAGTGGTGAGGGCCCCCCCACGAGCCTGCCCGCCTCTCCCATTGCTGGGGGATAAGCTGCCTGCAGCCCGAGCTGTGGCGGACCCCGGTCCTTTCCCTGGTGGCAATGTCCCCCAGGGTTACCTGGGCGGGTGCTGCCCCAACTCAGAGGTAGCACCCAGCCTGATCCAACTGTTCCCCAAACCCAACTGGGGCACCATCTGCCCGATAGCCGCACATGCAGGCAGCCTTGGGCGGGGGGGACCATTTTGGTAAATTTTTTCCAAAAACTTATCCTGAAGAAGACACCTTTCATGAAAAAAGATAAGCCAGAAGAATTAAAATTAGGGTAGGGTCTATGCAGACCATGTAGTTAGGAGATGTATTTGCGAAAACTGATATTAGCTATATATTAGCAATTTTTTTTGCCAATATAAGGTCAATCGATAGTAGAAAGATTTGCCAGCAGTAGTTATCGAGGTATACCAACAACCTTTTCTTCTATGAATCTGACCAACATAGTCTAAAACATGAAAAATCTGACCAACAGAACTGTGAAAAGGCAATCATTTTGTTTACCATGACGCATGATATGCGCTATTACAGTGATAATTTTTTTCAAGCAAAAGAAAAAGCCCAGTCTTCAATTATTTAAAGCACACTCTATTTTATTCAATTGGCATTTAAATTAAACTTACTGTGCATTTTATTTAATCAGCCAGAGCAATAGTATGGTTTATTAATCTTTAAAAAAAAAATTTTGTGTTCTACATTTTTTCTCTACATTCATAGTTGACAGACTCCTCATGGATTGCTCATCTTATCATTGATTTAACTGCTGTAGCATCAGGTTCATAGATGCCTATTCCTTTTTAACTCTTAAGAGTTTGTTAGTTATTTTGCACTGATTTTTTGCAGGCTCATACTGAGCCCTAAAATTATTTTTTCCAGATTGGGCAGCTTTCTTGTTTCATTTTATATACCCAACCGTTTGTCCTGGTCTCTTTTGTGCTCTGATAATTCAAAAATTACTTAAAAAAACCCACATATAAGGGATATATACACATGAAAAAAATGATTGTAAAATAATGAAGCTATAAATCTTTGTTTTAATTCCACATTAATAAGAACCTAATTTTCAACTATTTGTAATGCTGTGTAGGGCTGCAATGTATGAAGTTTATATGCAGAAATGCCCCCTAGGGGAAAATAATTTTATTTTTTAAAAGCTACACTTATCCTTGACTGCCCTTGACTTTCTGGTTATCTTGTATTTTAATAATTCTTCTCCTTAATTCTCCCCTCAATATTTATTTTAATATTCTATTTAATAATCACACAATCATTTCAAAGTTTGAGCACACTAAGGGAAACACATTACAACTTTTCAGTACCCCTATATTTTGATTTAATAAATAAATACATTCACTACCAAAGTGATCTGAATGACTGTATTTTACAAACTTAGAAGTCACAACATTTAGCAAGTTCTTTTCCACATCAAGAATAAATTGAGATTACAGTTTAAAGCATGAAAATGTACACTTTATGATAGTGACAAAAGATACCATGTGTATAATTAACAAAGTATATTTATGACTGTGAAAACTGAATTTCCCAACTTTGGAATCTTTAATATTTATACATTCAAGAACATACATGTTCTCCCATGCAGTTGTAATGAAAAATATAGAACCATAAGTAATAATTATATCTACTATATTTTCATTAAAAACCTCTATGGGCCACATCTTCCATCATCTTATGTCTAAATGGATTTATGTGGAATTTATGCCTAAATCACAAAGCAAGATCCTAAACAACCTCAGTCAGGAGCTCCAAAACTACTTAGGCCCCTAAATTCATTAGGACAGAAATAGACAACATATGGCCTGAGGGCTGGATTCAACTTGCAGAAAAGCTGGATATAGGGAGCTTTGGTGGCCTGGGGTTTCACCTGCACCTACACCATGACTGGATGGTGAGGACCTATGCCCAAACTAAAGCCAAGGGGTAGGAAGAAGCAGCAGCAGGGAAAAGTAATAGCTACCAGATTGAAAAACCTACCTGCCTTGCACCCGTCACGTAGTTCGAGCCCATAGCTCCAAAACGGCGTTGACCACAGCATTAGATGCTTCCATTTTGTCCTGAAAAAGTCTGTAGGAATCTAGAGTTGTCACTGTATATAATTGAAAGCGATCCAGACTGGCCACCTATGTGTCTACCTCCTTTCTAGCCTTGTTGTGATTCAAATCAGTGCTTCAAGGTGATTGCTTGGAAATGACGCAGCTATGGCCTCCTGAGGACACTCTCCACAACTCATCTTTAAGCTGGACCACTGGGCAGTCAGAGGTACAAGATTAAGGAGCAAGAAGGAAAACAACTCTTGTGGCCCAGCTGTTGAAGGCCAGTGTGGAGGGCCCTCTTCTGGAATGAGAGATTTGTAAATGTCTACACCCTGGTGTGAGGGTTGTTTCTGATTGTTGCTTTGCTTTTAAAAACAAAAACCAAAACCCTATGACTGTCTAATGTCAAAAGTATAAAACATCCTAGAAGTAGTGATTAGCTCTGAGGAACTCAGATACATCCTTAGGCCCCAGTGTTACTTTTGCCCGCTAACTGGTGCATCCCTTCTGAGTGATGAGGCAATGTGGATTTGACATCTAGATCTTTGCACTCCCTGTAAAGGAAATGTAGACACATAATCCTCTCAACTAGGATTGCCCATCTGTGACATACCTATTTTTTAGTTTCTGAGACATGTAGTATATCAGTTTTAGAGGCTGATTAGAACCTGGTCCTATGTCTAACAGCTACAGCGAGACACTACTGAAAGCTAGGAATACAGAGAACCAGAGGCAGGAAACGTCCGTTCATTTTGGATAAAATGTTAAAGAACAAAATTTAAAAAATGTCTGTCAGCAAGAAGGTGGGTTCCATAACTATGGACAACGATTTGCTAAACCAGGAAGGTATGTGTTCTCCCTCTGCACCCATACAGATTGCCATTTTTTGATCTAATCACCAGAAACCTGATATTCAACGAAGTTCTGGAAGCACCTAAAACAAGAATTATAAAGAAAAGGTCTCCATGCATCAATCTCCTCCATGCAGAACTATTGCTAGGTTGCAATTATTTATGGAAATACTCATAGGTGTACATCTCTAAACTTGACTTACTTATTTTGTCATACAAAATATATACGATATGGCCAAACACACACTGCACTACAGCACATTTGTTAAACTGTTCTCTCCAAAAAACACACGAAACACAAACATCTAGAAGTGCTATACAACCATATGATTTTCTTCATGTTTGCTTCAGTGCTCAGCCAATTTAAAATGTGCGTGCATACACACACACACACACACACACACACACACACAGAGCACACTGTAGGTATATAGTTTCAAAGGATGAAAAATATAAGTTCCTAAATATTTTGAAAATATTAGAAAATAGATTTTAAATATTTGTTAAGAGTCAATCTTGCAGCACAGCAGTCTATAATACCGTGTGATAATACATCCAACAGCATGTTACCATTTTATAATCATGAAATATTTCAGCAGAATCCTCATCTCAGTTTATGGATGGTGTTTAATAGGATGTAGGTTGGGACATAGGTTGCCAAAAGCCAAATTAACTAATGCTAAATCTAATGAACAGTAATGCTTTGAACATGCCCTGAAATAAATTCTAAATGAAATGTGGAAAAAAAGATGTTCATGGAATTGAAATTGACATTGTAATTAATACCAGACCTTATGAAGTTTCTTTTAGCTGACAGCTAACATTATACATCAGCAAGCCTCCTGATGGGTATAGTTTATTGTGAAAACGTCCTAACATTCCACATCAGGAAAAAAAAATATTGCTGAACCTATTAATTTATTAAATGTAGTCTTCTTTCTACCTCAAAGTCTCTTTCCTTGCTACATGAAAAACAAAAAATATGAAAAGTATAGGTAAACTACAATATAATTCATCACAGTTATCTATGAAAGGAATTGATTCCAAATTTAACACTTGGTAATATACCCTGAGAAGGATATATTAATTCAGGTAGAGTGCTCCACTAACACAGTTATACCGCTTATGGCACCCAGGTTATGTCATTCAGAGTTAAAGGTTATCTCTACGTAGCACTGCATTATCTGGTGCAGACACATCCTCAGTTAATGACTGAATTACGCAGGGGATTAGTATATGGATATAAGGCTTTTTATCTGTGTCAGTGGTTTGTGTCTGCTCCAAGCCAATATTAAAAAAAAAGTTGTCTTCAAGGTCTGACGACTTCTGTATCTCATTCCAGTTCCCCTCAATACCATTTATCTTAGTCCAGGATTAAAATGGGCAAGTATTCATGCCAAAAAATGCATTTCAGAGTGTACGCTCTTGGACAGTTTCTCCAAAGCCTTAGACTCAACAGAAATGGAGACAGAATTACTTCATTACCATTAGAGTTGGCCCTTTCAGAACAAAATGGAGACACATTGAGCCATATGAATAAATAACACTCATTCTATGATGATTATGGAGATGATCAGAGTGATTCATTTTCAAACTTGTCCATACGATGCGAGTACTAACTTTAATTTAAAGATCTAAAGAGGAAAAGTTAAATATATATTCAAACTGAAACTGTATATTTGTGTCTGCCTGTGGTGACTGATATTGGAAGGCTGGTCAATTATACTATGAAAAGTAAGATCTTGTTCTCTTTCTCAATGTTTGAAAAGTGTATCTGTACAGGATGTTGCAAGTAATTGAGCTGGCTAGGCTCCATTTCACATAGTTTAGCTTCATCTTTGGTTTAATGCATGTAGTACCGATTAAGCACTAAGAAACAACAGTGAATATGAACTAGAGAGCTTTTCAGCACTGTCGGCCACCTGGTTAGACCAGCCAGCAGAGAAGTGCACAGGGATTACATGTAAAAAGTGTGACAAAACAGTTACATCATCTTTTATACTTGCATCATGTATTAAATAATGATAGAAACCAATCCAATTCTAATGGGCAAATAAGAAAACCAATCACCAGTCATTACATATGCAGATTTAACCTATTTCACAACTTCAGTATGTATACCAATTAGTTCTTCCCTTATTGTCAAATATCTTTATCTTCCTGGAAAATGTGGCATTATTTATTCTCCAGGTGTAATCTGCAAGGGCCTTCAAACTCTCTGCTCATTAGAGTTTTAGCAGCCTAACCAAGTCTGGTACTATCTTCTAGGAAGAGAGAGCAGGAGGGAACTTGGTTAGAAGTAGAGAGGCTGAAGCAGAGACGCTGTTCAAAGGTGAATGGGGAGGCCTGATAGAAATTGAGACCTTGTTGAGTCAAGGTTTTACTGAAGCCTTAGGAAGGCAGTGTCAAGTGCACAGGACATCTAGTCTACCCAACACAGGAGACATGCAATAATGATTCTCCACTACAGTACAGTATGATACTCCAGTACAGTATAGATGGCATGCCATGGAATATTATCTGAGTTGAGTTATTAACTGAGTTATCTGTAAGACTGACCTACCACTAGCTTCTGTCTCACTTAAAAGAAAGATTTTGCAAAGGGACCTTTTGTGTTGCTTTTAGAGTACCTCTCAGGAATCATGGGAAAAGTCTCCCTGTGGGATACTGGAAAGACAAGGAATAAACTGGCAAGATGACTGTAAGCAGATCCTTGACTCTGCTACCTTTTGTAGGAGAGCAGTTCAATTCCCACAAAACAAACTCTAGTCTCTAAACACAAACAGACCAAACCCCAAATCCTCTGCTCTCTCTGGGCATAAGAACCACTGCTTTCCACTGTGGCTTTTCTCTAGCCCAGCAACCTGTCTTCTTTCCCTTGCAAGCTGCTGCTTCACAGATTGCCACCTTCCTGCTCTTTCCTGGCATTTTGAGCTCCCAGTAGGGTGCTCCCACATTAACAGAGCACCTCACAGCTGCACATATTTAATATGGCTGTTTGCCCCTTCTTAAGGGGACAGAACACACTGTTACAATGATATGGATTCTATACCAAGCTGCTGCTGGCCACAAGACAGTGCTTGTGCTTCTTGCAGGGTCCTGTCATGACACTGCCTTTCTGTTAGCAGGGCAAATTTACTGATTCTTATGCTCAGGGTTTTGCTTTGAAATCATCTATGCTAAAGTTACCAGTAATGAAATCATTATGGTTAATGATGCTACCACTAGTTTTGATAGCATCCTCTCCATCACCTTTCTTTTGGGGCCTGAACCCAGGACACGCAAGGCAGTGCTGGCCAATGCTGACTCCTCCGTTTCTGCTTTGGTACCTATAATTTCCTCTAGGTCTGAAGTAATCTACATAGATTGCCAATGCCCTCCTTCAAGACATAACTTGGAACAAGTATCTCTAGACTTACAGGTGCTGGTGAAAAATGTCTGGTACACCACAAGTCTGCCAAATATATGGCTCTCCACTAGGCAGAAAAGGCAATTTCTCTGTCCTTCAAATAATGAGGACACGATAGCCACAATTTGGACCTTAACAGTTTGAAGCCTGCCAATGCAGAATATGATATATAATTAGAATTCACTTCTTTTCCTTTATCAACTGATTAATTTTAGGTTTTTTTTGTTTTGTTTATTTGGAAATAAATGGATTTCCTACACCCAACTAAGACTAACTTGATCTGTCAAGCCTTCCATCCAAATATGAACTTCCTGAGCATTCACTGTAACTAAAGTAATATTCACAGATTGCACAGTGCAGGAGTCATAAAATGAGAGGATTTTTATGCAGTTACTAAAGAAAGGCATTACATACTACTGTTGGGTCAAAGATTCAAAACTCAGTTCTTCTTTGCCATCATGCTAGAAATCTGAGCTTGATGTGGCCTGTTCACTATATTGTTCGTTCATATTCTCTCTCTCTTTTAAGGCTTTAACAGATTAAGTTAACTTTCATTTTAATATAAACTCTCTTGCACTTTCAGTAGATGATAAATCCTGAGCTATCCCTACACAGATCTGCTGCCATGTAATCAAACAAGTAATTTCAGCTCTATTTGCAGTAATGTGATAGATTACAGAGAGGAGGGGGATAGGAGTTATACATAGGTTTATAACTTGCAATCTTGTAATAAAAAAAACGAATTACCAACTATAAATCCTGAAGTGTATTGTATCTGCGAACACACATTAAATGACCTCCTCCTTTCAAACCGAAAAGCAGCTACTTCTGTGAGGTTTGGGGCTCAGGAGCCATACCAATTAAATACCTGAAGCTCAGCTCTCTAAACTCCAGCCCCCACTCTTGATCTTACTTAAGAAAAGCATGATTTATATAAATATATGCCAAACATCACATAGCAGCCCGCATATTTCAGATAACAATGCTACTGTTCCTCTAACTGAGGGAGCCCTGACATATTCAGGCACAGGGTAATTATTTCATCTGTAAGATCACTAGATGCAAGATCACTAGATGACATTTCAGCCAAGGTCATTTTTCAACAAAAGAACAAAATAGAAGATGATGATGATGATTATTATTACTGAATTCCATCCAATATATTTATCTCCTTTTAGCTATTTAGCATTTTAAAAAATGCTTTACTTTAATTAATTAAAGTAGATGCTTTCAGTTTTGCATGTTAAGTCTTTTTGGCTCTAAAGTACTTACATAGGAACACCATATTGATCATAAACAATATGAATGTCTTTCTATACTCACTTAAAATACACTATTTTGATCTTGTAAATGATTTCAGATTCCTGAAATCATATACACAACTTCTGCCACTGAAAATAAGGAATATAGAAGAGACAGATGTTATCTTATCCGAATTGAATGTAAGTTTTATTTATATGCATGCATATGTATTTGTATATACAGATATATATACGGAAAATGGTCTTGTTATATTGCTAATAGGTGTAGTGCTGAGAAAAGGGTATTAAAATTAGAAGCCATTTGCTTTTAGATATAAAGCACTAAGAAATATAATTCCAAGATGAAAAATATTGATTTAATAAACATGATCTACTGACTAAATATGATTAGTAGCCACCATATTCAAGAAAATTTTCTTTTTTCAGTTCTCTTCCTTTCCTCATTTTCTGAGATTGTCTGGTCAATAGCCTATGAGAACAACTAAGGGCTCAGAAATATCCATCAGGCTTTGTTATCCAAAATCTATATGTTATTACTCTAAATCAATAAAAGGACAGGGAGAAATGACTGAATAACCTCTCTGTTAAATCACAATTGTTCCTTATAAGTAACCATTAGTTTTACAATGGACAGTCTATTCTTCAATAAAATGTATCAAGTTTTCCTTTTCATTTTGCAAAGTAAAAGCCTTAATTTTAAAGCATATATATATAGCTTATTTTCTACTTCTAAATATTAACCAAAAAAACTGATTATCTCTAATTCATATTAAACAGTTAAAACTGCTTCAACACAGGAACAATATATTAATACCCATTATAAAAAAGAAGTTATTTTTAAAAACGCTAGTAGTTAAATTACCCAAGTGGTTATTTTTTAAACTAACATTCAACAGTACCTGCTACCAAGAGACCAAGGACTGAATTCTCTTGTCTATTTAAACTACTTTATGCCACTTTCTCTTAAGGAGTGAAGAGTGGCTTTCACGTGACTGAAGATGACCAGTTAAGAATGATTTCTATATGAGGGGAAAAGTGTTTTTTCCATGTGCTGTCAGCTGCCATACTTACACAAAAAAGGATGGAAGGGTGAGTGAGGTAGATCATGTTCAGTTTGGAGAGAGATGGAAACAAAAAATCATAACTGACATATTATTCTTTGGAACTCTGTGACACCCACAGTAGTGGGGGCTGCAGAAAAGCAGCTCTAGCCTACCCTAGGGTGAAGTGACTATGAATCAGGTAGTTGCTAGAAGCTGATTTAATACTTCCCTGTCTAAGAACAACCTAACCAGACTAGAGAATCAGTCTGTTCCAATTCAAAATACCACTGTATCTATTAGATACAGCATCACAAGTAAAGCTAATAAATAGATAAAAGAAAATAGGTTTAGAAGGGAGAAGAAAAGGATGTGATATACCTTGATTTTAGTAGGGTTTTGGAAACGGTCACCTATTACGTTCCCATTAACATGCTAAGGAAATACAGAGGAAACAATCATACTCTAAGATAACTGGTTGAATCACTATTCAAAACAAGTGGTTTTCAATAGCTCAATGTACACATTGGGAGGAGGTATTTAGAGGGGTACCCCAAGGCTCCGTCCTGGTCCAGTATTGTTCAACATCTTCATTAATAATTTGGAAGAGATGATTGAGTGCATCTGCATGCTTAACAAATTTGCAGATGACATCAAGTTGGGTGTAGTTGACTTCCAAGTATGAGGTCAATCAAGCATTGGAACAGTTACCTAGAGAAGCTAATTTCCATCCCCAAAAATTTTTAAGGGCAGGAGCACAGACCCTTGGCTGGGATGGTTTAGTCAGTGATGATCCTGCCTTGAGCTGGGGGCTGAACTAGTTGACTTTGTGAGGTCCCTCCCAATCCTACTTTATGATGATCTTATATCAAAGAACCTATTTTTAAGCAGCTTTCTAAGTCACCTTATCTCAGGAATCATGTGTAAGTGTTCATACACCTAACAGTGCTAATAGTGTGCGGCACCCTGCAACACTCTAGTTGAGAATCACTGCTTTAGATGAAACCACTCTAGAGATGGGTGTGTAACTGACTGAATAATCCTTCTCGAAAGGTAGTCATTAATGGTTCAATATTTAACTAGGGAAAGATATGAAGGTGAGGTCTCTCAGGAATTTGTCCTAGGTCTACTACTGTTCAATATCTTCATTAATGAGTTGGAGAAGGAATTAAATGTGCCTATGGCACCAAACTGGATACTGTAGCAGACACTTTGGAGGACAGGATGGGGGTTTAAAATTAACTTGATAAAATGGAAAATGGTCTAAAGTAAAACAGATGAAATCCAAAAATGACAAAAGTGAAGTACTGCACTTAACAGGGAATAAGCAAATCCCCAAGTATAGGGTGGGGAAAAAATGGCTATGTTGCAGTACTGCAAGACAGGAAACAGGGGGTTAGTGGATAGCAAATATGAGCCAACAACAGTGTTGCTGGGGGCTGGGGTGGGGGGGGAGGAACGACCTAAGAAAGGTTGGAAGTACTGGATTTAGCCTGTGGATGAGAAAACTGAGGGAGGGGATTTGATAGCAGTTTTCAAATATATTAAGGGCTGTATAAGAAGACAGTGATCAACTCTATCCTGTGTCCACAGAGAACTAGACAAAAAGTAATGTGGTTAAATTGCAATATATTTTGGTTAGATTTAGGTTAGATATTAAGAAGAACTTTTCAACTACGTGGGTGATTAAGAGCAGGAACAAAGATGTTGTGGAATCCTCATCAGTGGAAGACTTTAAAGACAAATTAGACATATATTTATCCAGGCTGCTTTAGAAAAGGATGTTCCTGCACTCAGCAGAAAGCTACAAGCAGATGCCATCCTGAGGTACAGCCAGTGGTTTTTTATGATTCTGTTATTCTACAAGTCTAAAGCATCTGAATGAGAGCTTTTGGATCTGCCTCTTCTTGAAAAGCAGTGATCGTTCTCAGCTGAGATGGCATGTTGGGGGGGGGGGGTTGTTCCACATGCACACTCCACCATACACATCCCCACAACCTCCCACAAGTCCCACACATACACATCCACAAGCCTCCACAAACTCTATATCCACCCACTTACCCATATGTTGAGCTATTATGCATTTGCTTCTATATACACTATGCAAACACATGGAAATGAGGACAAAAATAATTTTAATTTTATTTTGAAAACATGTTATAGTAGATGTTTGATTTTTAGTATACAATTTGGGGGGGG
>JAGPOW010000261.1:189607304-189617757 GCA_030014935.1 Caiman crocodilus
GGGTGGGGCAGCCATTGGGGGGAGCTGCAGCAGGTGGTGGCGTAATGGAGTCAGGTGGGGCAGCAATCAGGCGGCTGGGGTGGTGCATGTGGGCCTTGCAGGGGGGTGGTAGCCCCTGCAGGGGCCATCTGGCCACCATTGAGGGGCCAAACCCTTTGTGTGGGGGCTGAACTTCCTATTGGGGGGCCGTAGCCCTTGTGTAGGGGCTAAACCTCTTGTGTGGGGGCCGTCACCCTGTGGGAGGGCAGCAAAATATGTATTCATGAAACATATATTTACAGTTCATTTTATTATTATAAGAGTCTTGCTTTAACATTGTAAGATATTTCAATAAAACATTGTCCAACTAATCACTGTTTCTGTCTCACTCTCTCTCTTTCTTTATAGTGGTCTTTTGTTTTACTTGTAGAGGAACATGGATTTGGGGGTTCTTTTTTTAATCAGGAATTTTTCAGTTTTCCTATACAGAACACCAGAATTCCTGCTAGGGAGGCCAGTGGCAGGACCCTGTCTGCTAAGAGCTGGCACCTTGGACCCAGCAGGCTCTGGCTGACCTCCTGGCCAAAGGGGGTCAGGAAGATATGCTTTGACAGTTCAAAGCAGCCACCACACACGGAGCATCTTTCGGGCGATAGCTGCCCGGATGGCTGGGCACAGGGCACACACAGCAGTAGTGCCACACTGAAGCCAAACCTGCAACCATAGTCCACAGGCAGCTGGCCTATAGCGGCAGATGCCTCTACTGGCTGTGCAGTCCCCATCTGGGTCTGACAGGTGCACAGCAGGTCACAGCCAGGCAGCAGCCCCCACTGCCAGACTGGTATAGTGGGTAGAGGGTGCAGGGAACTCTCAGGTTTGCTTCAGGTGCTGGCCCCAGGCTCTAGCTCCCCCTAGCCTCAGATCCAGGAGGAGCCAGGCAGGGTTATTTTGTTCCAAATGGCACAATTTGCTCCACACCAAAGTGCATGTCTGAGCATGTGCACTGAAGCAAAAAGCACTGGCTCAAATTTGCACTGCTTCTTTTTGAGCTGCTGCATGTGTGGATGCGCCCAACATGTTCTAACTTTAATACCACTTAAAATTGCACAGATGTAATAATGTACAGTCTAAGGGTAATGTGTAACTTCACTCATAAGTATACACAGTACAGTTGCCACAAATGCAGACTGAAATATTCAGGTGTTATCGTAATAGTCTAAGTTTTGGAATTTCATTATTTATGTAATGTTGCACAGATCTGACCATTTTATCACATACTGAACACAGTTGATTTAATAGATTTTGTAGCTGTGAGAAAATAACAAGAATCTTATCATTTTCCAAAACAAAAGTTAACCACAAAAGTTAACACATGCATATGGACCTTGTAGAAATTACATAATTTTTTTTAGCTCTGCAACTTTTCTTTAACAAATTTTGTTATTTTTTCAATTTATTCCTATTGTATTAAAGGAACAGTATAGGATTTCCTCGTGCCAAAAATTTCTGTGAATGTTAAATAAAGTCTCTCTACACTAGGTAAATAAAGTATTTGCCTTCTACTCATGAGGCAGAGCTCAAATTCAAGCAAGTTATGTAAGAATTTTTAATGCAATTTTCTTTGAGTTGCAAATAATTTACCATGTTTTCAATAAATCTTCCTTCTTCAAAAATATTTGGAATTTATTAAAATACACATTTTTTTTTGTAAAAGAGAAGAAACTTAATGTAGTATCCTTGGGTGCAGGTATTTTCAGGCTTCACATTCACTTAAGTATTCATTTGGCTGGCAAAGTATGTAAACACAAATGCTATCCAGATGGTCCTCTATTTTTGAGAGATTTTGTATGTTCAGAAACTGCTTCCCAAAGTTTGGTGCATAAGTACTTCCAGCATTTTGACTGTTAAAATTTGTAACAAACTGTAGCTTTTATTTGCCAGTCTAAAAATTTCAGTTGCCTTTCTAAAAAGGAATGGGCTCTGTATGGCAGCTAATTTTAGCCATGTGTTTTCAACCATTTCAGATGGTGCTGTTATTATTGATCTTCTAATTACTTACTGCTATGCAATTATGGACTAATTTTCAGTATTGTTCTAAAGCATATATAAAAGTTATAGCTAATAAAAATATTTTATAGGCACAAATGGCAAATAAAAAGAAAAATGCTGTATTTATATTGTTTACCCTATAAAAATGACAGAGGGAGATTCAACTTGCTGTAGCAGAAATAACACTATTTAAAGGGCCCAGTCCTACAAATACAATCGTGTTTTGTGCTTTCTGCTAATGAAAATCTCAAATCTGACCATCCTGAAGTAATATTTGTAAGATCTAACCCAAATCAACAGCTGAAGTCAGAGCTCCTATGACTGAAAATTTAAAGATGACTCCCTCCGTCTAAAGTGACAATTTGTGGGAATTAGATCTTTATTTGGCTGAGGAGAGGCTCTGGAGAGGATTTTTTTTTTTAACCTATTATACATATCTTTATTTCAAAGGACAAGATGGTGTCCTATTTTGGGGTAGGTTTTTTGTTTTTGACACTATTGTACGCTAACCAGAAAGGCTATGGAAAGAACAGACAGGCAAATTAAACTATTTCCTAAACCCAAAAAGAATGAGGAAAGATTTGAGGCATGGACACAACAGAATGAAGGAATTTTGTACTGTATAAACACTGTTTATGTTATGCCTGCAGTCACATATTTTTATTGCTGTCAATTAATAACTAACTAATTGATCAGGAAGGGCTTATAGAAATTCCTGTTAAATTAACTTAGTTTTATAATACAGTTATGCTTTTGGTAGATAAAGATGATAACAGTGATAGTGATCATTTTGATAAAGAAGCCAGAATTAAAAAATGAACATAGAACACTTTATATAGATTAAAAGCTGGTTAACAGATAGGCCTCAAAACTTAACTGCAAGTAGGAGATTATCACAGTTTGCATATACCTTCAATGCAGTCCTACAGAAATCAGTTCTTGGCTCTATAATACTGGCATTAACATTTTTATCAATGGCATGGGAAAATTATAAATCATTACTAAAAAACTATAAATGACAAAGACTGGGAGAGGTACATAATGAAGAGAACAGTCCCCTGGTACAAAGATCTAAATCACTTGGTCACCTGAGCACAAACAAACAAAATGTACTTTTATACAGCCAAATGTAAGGCCATACACATACAGAATGAAAGATTATTGCCTGAAAAGTAGTGACTGAAAAAGACTGTGGTAAATATTTAGCTTAATATGAGCTCCCAGTGTGGTGCTGTGGCTGATCAGACTACTCTAATTCATGGGTGTATAAACAAAAAGATCTGAAGTGGGGGAAGGCAAGTAACACTGCCTCTATAATCAGTCGTATTTCTCCTAGAATGTGTGTCCAGTTTTGATGACCAGTAGGTTAAGAAGGATGTTGAAAAAATAGGGAGGGTGCAGAAAAGAACCACAAGAATGAGTGAAATATTATACTGAGAGACTGAAAGAATCTCTATCTATTTTTTCAACAACAGTCAAGGGACAATTTGATCAAAGTATCTGTCTGTGGGAAACAGAACTTTGAGGAGACAGCTTTTTAATTTAAACAGCAAAACAAGAACCAATGGTTGGAAGTTGATGCTAGACAAATTCACACAAGAGCTATGGTGTACATTTTTAACAGTAAGGATAATTAACAATTATAATAATTTAATAGAGAATTTTCTGTCTTTGAAAAATCTGAAGTTGAGACCAGATGTCTTTCTAAAAGATATAGTCTAATTCAGCTACTGGAATTGAAGCTGAAAATAATTCAAGGGAGTCCTATGGCATGGGTTAAGAAAAAGTTAGACTAGATGATTACAGTGGTCCTTTCTGGTTCTAAAAATCTATTAACCTGAAACCTTTAGATATAGAAAACACTATAACCATCTTAACAAGAATCATCTTCCATGTGGAAACATCCCAAGCACAATTCCAATTTCACATGCGTCACCAGTCTATACTTTTAAAGGCTTGTTCAAATTGTACTTTTCTCATTGTTGTAGTTTAGGCTAGGGGGGTTGGACTAGATGACCTCACATAAGGTCCCTTCCAACCCTACTTTCCTATGATCCAATATGACAACATACCATCTCTTTACAAATATATTGGCTGGGAGTCTTTGCCGGCATAACTAACTAACTAACTAAATAAATACATTTGTATAAATGTAAATAAATAAATATAAGCAGAGGAAAACGAGACATTTCAAGGTAGGTGCCAGTGGGAGATGGTTATGTAATAAGAGACCTGCTAAGGGCCTGATTTAAGAGCGATAAATTTTGACTAATTCTTTTTAAAAAAATGTCTCTTTCTTAAAGCAAACATACTGACATTTAACTTTGTAGAGGAGTATGGCACATTGAAAGAAAAAGTTTTGCTAGCATGATAATGTAAAAATAACTAGTAAAGTATTTCTCTTTACCTGGGTATCAACAAATCACTGAAAATTAGTTATAGTCAGCTGGACAAAGGTTAAGTTTTACCAGAATTTTACTCTAAAGATCAAAATAAGGAAAGCTGCTCAATTTCCTCTGTCCAACTAAACAGTGCAAAACTGACACTAAAATGGAACAGAAGTTTACTGTATTTCCACCATGTCAAAATATTAAACATACTGTACAACTAGATATAAAAGTAGATTCTTTCTCAAATTGTCAGAATTGCATAATGCTATCCTGTAACAACCAATCCGAGAGAAATATGCATCCTTATGTGCTCAAAGTAAAAACTGACAACAAATGGGCAGTTCCTGTTTTGCAGACAAGTTTTTCTACAATAATCCAATAAAAAATAGTGTCTATTTCTTAATATTTGTAATTCTTTTCGTAGTTGCAAGTGACATCTCTTTTTTTTTCTTTTAGAAGAAACTGTCTAGTCACATCAATGTATGCCATTCACATTAAAAAAAGAAATGAGTGAAATGCAGACTATTTGTTTCACTTTTACTTCAGTGTGAGGAATAAAGGAATGTGCAACCTTTTTGAGATGCAGGACAACTTAAGGATTTACAGATGAGAAAACAGAAGCTCAAAGGTTAAGCTACGCCTAAAACACATTCAGTTTTATGCTACTGCCTTTAGTCATTTTCTCCCAGAATTCAACAGTTCAGTTATGAAATGAGTAATATCATAAAATCTCAATGTATAGCACAAGATAAAATAAATAGTAAAATAGTCAAGTAAAGAGCTGTTCAAACTTTAAGAGATTTTTTACAGCTCATTTTTACAAGGTATTCCATATAAAATTATGCACTAGTTATGCTATTAAAATTAGTACTTTTTTCTCCAATTCAAAGTTGGCACCCATTGTCTGATATAATTATAAAAAGTTATGAGATATTTTTCCTTTTTTTTTTGTCAGTATTTTTGAGGCCTTTCACAAGCTCTATGCTTGAATAATTTCTATTTCTATTGTGTTGTCATTTTGTATAGTGCAACCACTGGTAAATAAGATGACAATTTCATATATACTGAATTCTTCATTCATTACCCTCAATAGCTTGCATGTGTGCGCCCAGATAGGCAGTGCTTCAAAAATAAAAAAAAATAAAAAATATCAAATATGCAGTAGTAGATACTAAAAAAAGAAAATCCAACTTCTATGCCTCTATTATATTTTATTACCCACCATAATTCAAATAAATCTTATTAATGTAATTGCTTAAGAGTGCTTTCATTATTGAGAGAAAATTATAAAAGTCACAGAGGAATCAGAATTTTGATAATTTTATTTTAAATCTTTGCTGTAGTCCTTGACTTTAAATGAAAAGGAAGAAATGGGTTTGGGAGCAGCCCTGCTTTCTGTAGCAGAAATCACATACAGCAATATTCAAATAATATTTGCAAATTAAATTGATATAGTTTGAGATCAGGACATCACTATTTTACATAAGGAACAAATTTTCATTTATGCTTTATGCTTAGAAGCACTCGACAAACTTTAGTTATAATCAGGGATCTGGGTTTTCCATTTGCCATGAGTCTGTGGCCCTGTAGCCCTGGCAGCTGGGGGACTCCTCCAGCAGGACTGGGGAGGGGGGCAGAGGGCTGTGGAATGAGGGGCACCAGCAGGGCTGGAGGAGGGGGTTGTGGGTGGGGAGTGAGCAGCACCAGCTGAGCTGGGAGACTGTGGGTCCTGAGTGAGGGGCACTGGCAGGGCCAGGGGATGTGGGTTTGGAGTGAGAGACACCAGCAGGACTGGGAGGACTGTGACTTGAGAGTGAGAGGTATGGGTAGGGCACTGGCATATCAGAGCTGCTCAGCACCACGGGGGGGCGGGGTGGTGGTGAACAGCAACAAAGGGGCCAAGGGGAGCTCTAAATTTCCACGATGAAAAAAACAAAACCAAATGCCAAAATGTACAGGTATTTAGAACGTATTTTATTATAGTGATTGGGGCACTGGTAGGCCTCCAAACTGCTTTTAAAACTGTAAATATATCAATAAAACATTGTGTTCGACACACATGGATGCATGTATGTATGTATGTATGTATGTATATAAAAATAAAAGTGGCATTCCATTTTAATTGTGGAAACATGGGTTTTGGGCTTTTTAATCAGGTAATTTACAATTTGGTAAATAGAGAAAACCAGGATCCTTGGTTATAATCAAGAAATTCTTCATTTTACCAAGCCATTTTAAAACAATCTATCATATTCATCAAGCATGCACTGAATGGAAGACAGGACAGAATCATGAATCTGAAGGTCAAATGTCAAAGGGTGCTGGAATTCAATAGTAACCGATAACACAGGATATAAGGATTTAAAAAATGAGATATTCAAACCTTATTCAAGATGAGAGAAATAGAAAGTTTTGGTTTTTTATAACTATGCCAAATATTACTCAGTGTAAGAGTGATGTAGCTGTGATGTTCAGAAATTATTGGTCCAATATAAGATATCACCTTAACAAGTTATTGTCTATCACAAATATTACTTTCAAACAGCACTCCAAAAGGAGAGTACTTCTGTTATAACATCAATACAACTAAGGAGAAAAAGAAGGGAAAAAATTATACAGACATACAGGCATATACATAGACATATTATATTACACCCCCCCCACAGTGACACATATCAGTGATCTAAGACTAGACACGTCTACTTTATATGCACAGTGATTCCAAACTTCCTCTTCCTCAGTTTTCCAATCATTCCTACTTAAGCTTCACAACTCTGACCTCTATGACACATCTGTTCAGATCCTGAAATTTGCCAGTTTTGCTTCGATCTATGCCCTCACTGTTACTATTTCTCATTCTGATCCGTACTTTGGAGCACCCTTCCTTTTCAGGGTAAGCTTAGTGTCATCCCTCAGCCAGATTTTCTGAATATTTCTCTTAAATATATGTAATGAATTTGGTGTAATCATAAATAACAAGGATCGAAGGATGCATAATGTACAACCAAAGCAAATACATAACCTTGGGTAGTTGTACTTTTCTTCCATTCTCCGTATTTGTTATTTCTATATCCTACTTTAACAATTAGTTAAAATTACAAGAGCTTTAGATACAGGAAGCTTGTCTTCACTAGGATGCCAATCCTTAGAGTCCCTTGCACCTGCTACTCTCACTGGAGTTACTGGGAGTTGGGTATGTCCAATTCCTTTGAGCTATACAAAAATGTGGATATGGAAGCATATGCACACAAACTGGTTACCATTACAAAACATATTCACTTCTACTATATCATCTTCTAAATTTATTATGGTAAGTTTAAAAAACTGCAGGAGATAAACATCCAACTTTTAAATTATACTAACTGTGTATATATTCATGTGAAAGCAATGCTCAAAACTTTCTGAAGGACAACAGGCTCATTTCATACTGTTTTTAAAAACAGAGCGTAAGCTATCAAAAATTCATGAAGTCCTTGTCATTCCCGGATTAGTCAGCTACTTCTAACGCACCCTGATCTATCTGTAAAATATCAGTACTCTAAAGGAATAAGCTCAGTCAGTAAAGTATTTGATTCTATTGACTTGTAATTCAAATCAACTAAATTTATATAAGAGCTCCCAAACAGTCCTAACATTATATATTCAGAAGTTTAAATTATGCTATTCATATCTTCAGCAAGAACAAAAGATACAGTCTTTAAATGGAAAGAAGATAATCTCCTTCAACAGGACAAAGCAATCACTTAGCTGTAAAATATCCATGCCGATGTTAACACAGCATAAGTCAGGGAGTTAAATACTAAATCTATATTGTGTCTTAATTATAATTTGAATAAGCTCATAGGGCACATTTGGGTAAAAATGTTAAATTAATTGATCTAATGCCAAC
The DNA here is from genome assembly GCA_030014935.1 of Caiman crocodilus. NCBI lineage: Eukaryota > Metazoa > Chordata > Crocodylia > Alligatoridae > Caiman > Caiman crocodilus. Next base: position 189,615,612 of record JAGPOW010000261.1, read on the forward strand.
TACCCAAAAATCCATAATAAATTAAACTTTTTTTCTTAAATTAAATTCAGTCCTGATTTAATTCATAGACACTTAAAGAAAAGCAAAGCAGATGCCTCATCAGTAAAGTTAGAAAAAATATTTTCATGAAGACCAGAAATAAGAATCATTCTAATATTGTGAATTAAATTTAATCTTATATTGTGATTATTCAGCCTCAAGTCTTACTGCTGTTTTGGTAAAGTAAGTTAAACTGAAAAATTCATACATCAAATTAGCCAGCAGTTTGACATTATTTACAATGCATAAAGTAAGTCTTAAAGGTACAGAAGTTTCAGTCTCATATTTCAGACTCTATTAAATAGATGTTTTGTTTCGGCCTCTATTATATATGCTTATCATTCCCAAAGGAATGATATAAACTGACACAAATTAAATTATTGGCTGTTTAGAATGCAGTTCAGCTTTTTATCTGACTATGCCTTAAACCACTGGTGTCAAACATTCAACATTCCAGGCTCCTGGAAGTTGGAGGCCTGCTAGAGACCATGGCCTACTGCATAATTCAGGGCATCTGGGTCCCATTAAACAAAGCCAGTGGTGTGGGGACAAGCCTGGGCTGTGATACAGGCCCACTCTACTTGCTGCTGCCAGATTCCTGCCACCATCCCTTGGTCACATAGATCTGTCATGGAAGGAGTCCCAGAGTCCAGATCTCACTCTTACCTAATGATAATAATAATAAAAATTATTTAAATGAAGAGTCTGAAAGAAAACAGCAACAGAAAGTCTTAAGGAAAGTCATTTTTTTTTTTTTTGACAGCTACCACATATCCACTTCATTTGTGTCCTCAAGGGTGAGTGATCAGTCCTAAAGAAACTGACACATGTGCTACTCGTGGAAGACAGACAGTGAACCATGCAGCTTGTTTTCTTGGCCCTAGAGCATCAAGTGTGCCTTCTTCTGCCATCCTTGTCTCCATTTACTTCAGGAGCAAGAGGGCCATAAACTCCTGACCCTGAGTTTTATTTCAGCTCCCAAAGAATAATTCTGAGACAACACATGGTTTGTCACTAAAAAAAAGTAAGTATTAAAAAGTTTAGAAAAAGTAAAAGAATAGTGGTGAAACCACTCTCCACATATACAAAAAACATGGATGAATGCTGGTATGTGCTAATGTAACTGCTTAAAATAAAGATGTTATATTTAAAAAAAAGACACTAAATAATTCTACTTGTATAACTCAGCTAACATACCATTCGATCAACAGAGGTGAGGTAAAAAAACAAAACAAAACAAAACAGAAAAGCCCAACACTAGCACTACCTGAGTTGATTATACTTCTAATCGTAGTTTGTGTCATGTTCCACATTAAATTCCACCACCGAGTGAATCTAGGCTTAGATAATTCAAAGGTGCCAGTTTTTAGGATGATGTCACATACAATAAAGAGTCACAGTATCACAGGTTACTCTTCTCTCTTTCAACTCATTTACTTTGCCAAAAAGTAGCAATATTTCTTGATTACAGAAATGTATTTTGTTTTCTTTGTTAATAATATCAATAAACAAATAGAATAGAATAAAGAATATACTCTAGTTAGAATCAGGTTATAATTTATAATATTAAAGCCCTTGTTAGTATAATAAACGTTCTACATTTTTTTTTTTAAAGTTAATGAATATTTATGTACAGTTCACTGCATTCAGATCCTGTTCTTCACCACATTTATATATTTACTGAATACAAGATGACCCTTATTATAAGATGACCTCCCCACCCTCCACCCCCGATAATTAGATTCTATATATGGAAAATGTACAAAATTTGTTATAATCCTCCAGGTACAGAATTTAATTATTCGATGCTTATCTTGCATTTACCCCCCTAAGAAAGCAAGTAAGCCTTAGGAGTAGAGGCTGCATCCAGCCCAGATGTACCTCAACCCTGCCCAGATGTACATTCACAAGAGACAGCTGAGGGGAGATCTTGTGACCGCCTATAAATTAGGGGAGGTCAACGGGGAATAGGGAAAGTGCTGTTTACTAAGGCACCCCAGGAAGTGATTAGGAATAACAGGTGTAAACTAGTTGAGAGTGGATTTAAGTTAGATATTAGGAAGAAATTTTTCACAGTAAGGGTGGCCAGGATCTGGAATGGGCTTCC
>JAGPOW010000261.1:189617857-189640141 GCA_030014935.1 Caiman crocodilus
AACAGGTGTAAACTAGTTGAGAGTGGATTTAAGTTAGATATTAGGAAGAAATTTTTCACAGTAAGGGTGGCCAGGATCTGGAATGGGCTTCCAAGAGAGCTGCCTTCACTCGAGTGGCCATTCTAGCTTGCCCCAAGCCTACAAGAGGGCCCCGGAAGGTACCTCAGGTGGCGTTGGGAGGCCCCCTAACCTCACCTGCCATGACTTCAGATGGAACCTCAGTGGTGGGGGTCTCCGTTAACACCGCCTCCAGGGTTGTCACGCCTTTGGCGGGCACTCACGGGGCTCCAATCTCCCCTACACCCCCCGTCAATCACCACCTCCTGCTGTGGCTCTCCCTGTGGCCTTCCGTTGGCAACCCCGCCGTGTTTTCGGTCCTGTGCCTCCCGGTGGTCCCCACTCCGGAGACCCAAGCTTCCCAGGCTGGAATCCACCTTGAGGGTCTCACACCCCCCAACTCCCTGTTGCCCCTAGCATATACTGACCCGAGGCCGCTGCAACACAAAATGAGAGAGCCTAAAGGAAAGCGAACAACAAAACAGAATGCCAAACCCTTCTATCAAGCCTAGCCCGGGACCTGACCTGGGTGCCTAAGTCCAGATAGATGGCCTGCCCTGGCTCAAAGTCTGTCGGGTGGCTTAAGGCCACCAACTCCCCCGGGTGTCTACTCTCCGGGACCGTGGCTCCCACTCTCTGGGAGTCTCGTATCCGGCACTCACTCCCCCGTCAGTTCCGCTGCCGGTTCCTCCACCAGCCCATCTGTCGGCTCTCTTGCCGGGTCCGCTGCCAGTTTCCTCACTGGCTACGCTGCCCACTCCCTTACCAGAACCGTAGCTAGTTCCTTCTTTAGTCTTGCTGCTGACGTCGTCTCCACCTTCTCTGTCGGCTTCTTTAAGAACGCAGCTCTCACTGCTGTAGCTGCAGCTGTTTGCCGGCTCCCTTAACAGCATGGCTCTCGCTGCTGCAGCTGCGGCTTCCTCTGCTGGCTCCTTTACCGAGGTGGCTCTCGCCACCGCTGCCACAACTTCCCCCCTCGGGCTGGGTACACGGGCCCTGCAGGCGCGGATCTCACTCAGGGTTCCCTGCGGGCTTTCCCCACTTCCATCCCTGCTCTGCTCCCGGGGCCACCTTTTATTCCTGCTGGGTGGCATCTCCTGCTGACATCACCTGGCCCCAGCTGGATATAAGCGCGGCTTACAAATCACGCTGGCAGTTTTCCCGCGCACATGTCCCTACTCCCTCCAGCTTCTGCGTGGGGTAAGTAAGTGTTTACTTCCCCCCTGGTTTTGCCCCGGGGTTTCCTTCTAACCCCAGCGTCCCTGGGACAGGCTGGGTTCATAAAATCCAGTGTCAACAACTGGCAACTCTACCGGGACACAAAGGCAGTAACCAGACTGATTGGGGAATTTGTTGATACAGAGTGACCCTTTCCAGAGGGGTTAGTTGAGAGTTGTAGCAAGTTAGAGCTGTATGGTAATTAACTAAGGTTGTAAGTGTTGTGCAGAAAATGTTGTTTATTACTGCTGACCAGAAGACTGTCTGTCTAGGCCAGGCAGAGTAGTGGACATGGGTACATGCTGTGGTCCACTTGGGATTTAGTTTGCTGTTCGTTGTGTTTGCAATAGCAAGCTAGAGAGCAGAGAAAATCATCTCTCTGCTGGAAAGGCTGTGTAAATGAACAGGGTCCTTTGACCCCAAGGTCCTTGGGAAGGGTTACAGTCTTCTGTATGGGGATAGGTCAAGAGCAGTTGTGTGCGTTTATTGTGGAGTTTTTAAGGTGTAGGATACGGGTGCAAGTGTAGATTAAGGCAGAGTGTTATCCTGGCAGTGCAGCTTCGGAGAGACCAGAGAGACAGTTGAGAGGTATTTTACTAGTTAAAGATGCTTTCAGATCCTGTGTACACCAGAAAATAGAGGCAGGAGGTGGCACAGAAAGAGAAAGGTACATTATTGGACATCCACTCAGCCAGTGGCAGAGAATTTGTGATTGGACAGTGAGGGAGAAACTTGGTTCTCCTCCCTGCCTCTCCAAGAACAGTGAAGAGCCCAGAAGAGATTGTAACAGGAGTGTAACAGCTTGTTGTAGGAAACATCAGGGTACAGCTGTGTAAACAGAGACCAGCGTCCAGAATTACTTTGAGTTACTCTGGGCAGAGAAAGAGAAGTGAGCTTATCAGAGGCATATTTTGCTTTTCTCCTCTGCAGACGCATACTTCGAGGGTTCCTTTGGAGGTAGGGTTTCCCTGAAGGGACTGTATGTGGCATGTAACTCGTCAGCTGCAATCTTTCAAAGGGAGGCTCTCAGTCCTGAAACGGAGCTTTCTGGACTTTGTGTCTATGAGACTGAAAGACAGAGATTGTTTTCAGTTTGTAGAAAGCAAGGCCAGCACAGATTATGCAGCTGTTAGACACAGGTAGAAAGAGAGACCAAAATTTGCTGGATGGATTGGTTTGCAGAGAGCAAGACGAAAAGGGCCCACTGATGAGAACAGATTGTGAAGCCTGTATCCCAGAAAGGATATGGTTAAGATATGTTAAAAAGAAGGAAAGCTGTAAAGTTAGGTAAGACCCAGAAGGGAGTGGGTATTCTAAAAAGCTGCTAGAGAGATCTGCTGGAGTATTGCCAGAGTTAAGAGAGATTTGAGAGAGAGACCTGCTGGAAAGTAAGAGATCTATGAAGGGTTTGAGAATAGACTTACAGAGTACAGAGAGTAATTGAGGGTGATAAAGAACAGTATCCTGCCAAAGTTTGTGAGAGCATGGGAAGCCAGGAACTCAGAGTCTGAAAGGTGTGAGGCAGAGTCAGTGACTTAAGAGTCCAGGAAGGGTTAGATCAGGAGAGACTAGAACTGGATGAGTCCAGAGGCTCTGAGTGAAGCCGAGAGAGAGATCTGATGCTCTGTAGGGCCCCAGAAGACCAAATGATCTGGCAGTCCTGAGAAGGGGCGCAGAGAAAAGACCACTGTTAAACCTGCCAGAGTGGAAGCCTGCGCCCAGAAGTGAGACGCTGTGCCCACAAGGATAGAAGATGATCAGAGTACGAGAGTGGAAAGTTTGGTCCTAGGTATGACTGCCACCCTCCTGGATGTGGTTAGTGGTGGAGCTTTTCGTAATGGGGTAGTCTCTGCAAAATGACACAGAATAACCACGCTGGGAAATGGGCAGAAGTGAATATAAGGCACCTTAAAACTCTAGGTCCCACTGCCTTGTGGGTTACCATTCATTGGGAAAAGGCTAGGGGGAGCATACCCTGACAGAAAAACCCTTGGTGAAGACCAAGGAAAAGAGTTATGTGGCAAGATACACCCTGATACCACTTTGAGAGGCAAGCACTGCTGTAAAAGCAACCTCTGCAAGGTGCAAGGAGGGGAATATTTTGGATAGGCAAAGCAAAGTCAGCTACAGTGTACCAGCTGAAAGTAAACTAACCAAAAAGGGTGAGCCCTTCTCTTTTTATCTTTGTGTTTTGCAGGATGGAACCAATGCTGATGCATCATGAATCTGCTAACTACAGAAAGGAATTGAGCTGAACTGTGTTGTGTAGTGATTGTGTTTTGCTGTGTCTGTAATATGCTATTGCTGTAAGTGATTGTGGTGTCAACTGTACTGGACTGTGAAATGTAAAGCAAAACTTCTTGGTAGGCTATAAAATACCTGCAGAGTGGCTCCAAAAAATGATGCATCACACAGAGCAACGCCTCCAAGGCCTCAGAATTCAGCCATGTCAAAGATCAAGAAGGCTTGATTATTTGTTTTATTGTCAGCCTTTTGATGGTTATTTTCTTTCCTCTTTCCTTTTTTGTTTTGTTTGTGTTAGACATGTATTTTAGCTTATATTGTAGTAGTAGCATGTAATATAGTTTGTTCAATTCCCAGAATTTGTGCAGAGATTCAGAACAAAGTGATGGGATCCCAGAGGAAGACCAGACCTTCCCATGCAGACAGCATTCCTGGTTTCTATGGCGGGTTGGGAAAGTTCTAACCTTTGGCATGTCTCCAGCCTTTTACAGGATGGAGGGGCACTGGCAGTGCTACCAAGCATCCAGTTGAGACAAGAAAGCATTGCCCAATATACAGAAGGGGTAAAGTTGCCAAGGACACGTCTGGTCCCCAGGAATTCTGACCATCGAATGTTCTTCTAATCTGAATAGCCATCTTGACAATCAGATAAGACACTGACTGCAGAGTGGCATGCTACCTGAAATGCTGAGTAAAAGGTTTGGTGGGCATCTCGAGCCATACATTCCCCAGTCCTAGTGTGGGAGGCCTATTTAAACACAATTGGCTAAAAGTTGGTTGCTGGGCTAGGGAATGCTGAGGCAAGAGACCAGAGTCAGAGGGGGTTATGGGTGACATCTGAACAATGGTTAAGGGTTCATCAGTGTCCAGCCTGTTAAAGCTCCTGATCATAAATGCCATCATACTTTTCCATAAATGCCATCATACTTTTTCCAGGATGACTGGTGGAAGTCCTCTCCACAAATGTCATGAACACATTTCAGACAATGCCAGTGATTATGCTCCAGTACAGTATGAAGATACATCTTCAAGGAGGGGAATATGTTGGCTTAGAAACGGTATTTAAAGGCCTGTTTTTCCAGAACTGGCTTATAGGTACAGATATATGCGTTATAAGGAGCCAAGATTGGCAGCAGGGCTTAAATGGATTTCTAAAGAGCTTGGGAGACACGGACGCAGCTTCTCATAGCCCTGAGAGCAGACAGGCTGTCTAGCACAACAAGGCCAATGGATGGACACAGCCTGAGAATTGAGGGGGCATGCCATAACACAAGACCACAGCCTTCAAGGCAGACAGGTTGTCTAACACAACAAAGACACATAGCCTGGGAACCAAAGGAAGCATGTACCATACTGTCCCTTAACGCAAGGTAAGTGACACCAGCTACAAGGCCCCAGAGCAGCAGGGAGGCCGAGTCCCAGTTTTGGGGGAACAGACAAAGGTCCCTGAGGCCACCATGGATCAATGGCATACCAGCAGTCTGTCTCATGCATCCACTGGAAGGGGGCTGTGGGCCTCGGCATCCCACCTCCAGACTGCTGACACCTAAGAGAGACTGCAGCCTGCATCCTGACCAAATTTACCTTGACTCTGATGACAGCTCTAGGATTGGTAGATATAGAATTGTTTGTACTGTTGCTTTTTTCTTACCATTCTTGATCAATAAATTCTCCTGTATCAACTGGCAGGTGTTGTGGTCAGTCTGAGGGTTGTGCCTGCCCAGAACAAAAGGTATAAGGGCTGACCTCCTAAAATCCAGTGTCCACAGGGGGTGCTTTACTTTCAGCTCAGAGTACCTCTGCACCAAGCTCAGCTCATGCCCAAAAGCGGGCTTTTTGACACTTATCTAATAGCCGAGTCAGCTGATTCAATCAGCTATTAGATAAAAGCACCAAAAAGCCCCTCAGAAGTGTACAATCTGTACAGATGTTGGGCAAGCCAGGTCAAACTGAGGCAGCACCTCTTCTGGTAAAGCACCATTTTTTTCTCCCTACGCCTGTCAGCAGCATTGTTATTAAACTGACCTAATGAGTTTCAGAGTATTCAATGAACAGTATTCACATACAAAGAGTAAATAGATTAACAACAAATAGCTGTTTTATGAGTCTTGTCACCATCTCTAATCTCATCACTATGATCAACTTTAAAGATCAACTTCAGGACCTGCCTGCCAGTTTCATAACACATAGTACTACTACAGCTAAAGTAAAGTTGTTATATGTACAGTCTGGTACTGTAGGTAGTTACCTGATTTCCCTCATTACTTACTGCCTTTTTGAGATTTTGCAATTCTGGTGTTACTACAGGAGTTTTAGGTAAGATTTCTGCTGACTGATATGCTACTTGTTCTGCTTAGTATATTAATAGTGAAGTGCTGAGCAAAATTAAGCAGCTGGAAATAAGCAAGCAGTTCACAAAGTAGTCCTTCCTTTATGAAACTAAGGCAAACATTGGGAGACTAAGGTTAAAAAAAAAAAAAAAGACTAAGGTAAAATTTGTCTATGGCATGAAGAAAGGAAGCCAATGGTAAGAAAATTATGTGGAGAAGCAGCCAAAAAAAAAAAAAAAAAAAAAAAGCAGTAAAGAGTATGAAAGGCAAGCAGAACTACAAATGAAACAAAAAGACACTTTGGACTTGTATTTTATACAAAAAATTGTGTGGTTGTATTTGTTTGTTAACATTTATACATGTACTATTGAAATAAAATAAAATATTTTTCTGGTAACTTTATAAATGCAAAAAAATAAAAAATAAAAAATCCTATTAAAGTATTCGCTTTAGCTCACATTTCTTCCACCCTCCAGACCCTGCATTACAGTCACCGTCTTTCAGAACTATAGCACCCCCTTAAAAACATGTTAAAACTACAATTTATTGAAATGGAAGTGTTGCTGTGTTTCCAACTGAAGAAATACACTACTTCTGCAGCGCTGCTAAGAAAATTCAATTTCTCATTTTGCATTTCCTTCCCTACACATTATAGGTTTTTATTTTACAAGGTTTTTTTTGAGTGCTGAGGTACAGAAAGAAGAGTCACATAATATGCTGCCATTAACGCTAACAGAATTCACAACAATTTTCCTTTCATATGAATACATAGCTCAGACTGCAAAAACATAAAGGGATCTTAATTAATTGTCATACTTAATGACACATAACAGTAGCAACATAAAAGTAGAATGTCACGTACATCATTTAACCATCTCCAGTGTGACAAATTAAAGCTAGAGACGAAAGAATCTATTCCAGCTATTTCTCATCCCATATCTAACATAATGTATATCAAAGGAATCACAGTAACAATATGTCCACTCTGACCAATAGAGCTATTTTTAAATATTTACTCAGAACTATTGTTTTTAAAAGATGACCATTTAAAAGATCACCAAAATTTCCAGAAAAAGACAGGCTATATAGAAGGCAGAGCACAGTGGCACCTCATGGACTAATTCAGAGGCATAATCTTTTGTAAATAAGTTTATTTTATCAGATGCTCTGAATGAATATGTAGGGAGCAGAGGATCTAGTACACATCTGAATGCACAATTTAATGCTTAAAGCACACCTGACCAGTCATTTCATACTTAGCCATTATTTTATTAAATGTTTACTGCTCTCATAGGGGGCAGTTAGATTTAAACTAGAATGTGTAATCATATGTGTGTGGCACACAATACAGGATATCTTTTCGGATAAACAAGTGGGAGATGCAAACAGAGTACTTTAAACAAGTTTTATGGAAATGGAATAATATGTAGTGGACTTTTTGTTCATAAATTATTTTGTAAAAAGCAAATGAACGTCAGTCAATATCCTATTATTGTTTGGGGTCTGATCATATTCCAGGATTACTGTATTTGAGAATGAGACAGAAGAAACTTCTTCCATCAAAAAGAATGGTTAATTATTCGATAGTACCTGTGGTTCTTTAAGATAACTTAATATGTACCCTCCAAAACATGTGTCATGTGCATGAGATACGATTCTTCTGACAAGTACCTGTCAGGCCGTGTATATAGGTTGCCAATTGCTTCATATAGCCTATTTTGCAGATCTCTTACACTGGACACATCTTGATCAAGTGGATGCTTCCACCTGTGCTTTGGTAGAACATGCCTTTGAAAGGAATGGCTCATCAGCTAACTGACAGTAAGTTGAAATACATAGTATGAGACATTTCAAGATTCTCTCAGACAATATGGTCAGCCTTCAATGCTTCACAAAGCCAGAGAGGCAGAGAAAGCACATGAAATGCACAGAAGTACTGAAGTACTGACTACATCTTGGAGATGTCTGAAACATGGAGTTTCTCTCCTAATGTTGAACATAGCTTAAAGTACGAAGTTGCTTAAATCAGAATTCCAAGACCACTGCCAGGATGCTTGTGTTTTGTGATTTTATCACCATCTAGTTTCTGGGGAAGATAGTCTAAGGTAGCACAACCAACAGGGCCTGGAGCTTGCTTACTTTCTGGGCTGACAAAGTTTTCCCTAAGAAAGATTATCTTAATGGCGCAAAATGAGCAGAAGTTGGTATGCAAGGTACACAAGCAGCAGTTCAGTGAGGGTCTTCCAAACCTTTAGAAGGATGACATCAATGCCCATACCACAGCTGAATCTTTGACTAGAAAACAATTATGAAGAATGCCCCCAAGGAACATATTTTATTTATTTATGCATTTATACACCAACCTTCCCAACAAAAGCTCAGAGTAGCTTAAAAAAAGACAAGCAGAACAAATTCAAAGGACAACTAGAATTCATAAAATAAATTAACAAAATAAGACCATGGCATATTTTAGTACCATTAGGAATTTCAATACCATTGGGTCTGAAGATATAGTACAACTATACTGCTCATGTGTCAATTATATTTCAGCAAGGCATACTTTAAGGAGTTAAACAAATGTTATCCCAACATGTTTAAATAGGCTGGTCAGGAGGGGCATGAGGCACTTGGAACACCTGTACTAGTTGTTACAAATCAAATGATTTTAGCCAATATGGGTTAAGAAGGCCTTGTCCTGTATGATCTTAGATATTGCTTAGACAGTCAAAGAGCCAGAAGGAAACCATGTAGGAATCAGAGTTGATCAAAGAAGGAAAGCATTGGAAAAAAGGCACCTGGGCTTGTACATTCATCAAGGCACCTCCTTTCAATGCTTCGTTTCAATATCTGAGCTGTGGATATTAAATAACTTATTTGTCAATGATTCAAAGATACTTTTTCTCAGCCCACTCATCTCACATTCTCAAGGTATAAAGAATCCCAAGAAGCAGTTACTCAGTATGAAAAGTCATCCAACAGTTGGAAAATGCCTTCACAAAAGAAAGCATCTTTGTTGGGAACAGGCATTGTCACTGACATAATCCATGGTTTGATGAGGACTATTAAGATGCTTTAATAGATGCCTTGGAGGAATAAAAGTTTAAAAATGACTGTGCTAGCTTCCAATAAATCAAGATTAAAAATATAGGCTGTAAAAAATTAACAGACAGAAAGACTAAACAATATCAAATAAGGCTATGGGAGGAACTGGTAGCCATAGGGAAAAATAATAATTGCCAATGTTTTTGACAAATTATAGCCAAAGGGACAAAAAAGTTTAACTTAATTCCTGATGTGTATATTCCTGAAGCTACATTGTTGGGGTTTGTTTTTTTTTAAATTCCCCCCAAAATCTTCAAGGAATTCACTGATTGGTTGTATACAATTTTGACCAAACATTTTAATATAATTTTTAGAAGACATTTATCTGAAGCACTGGAATAAAAATATAATAGTCCCAATTATTAAAAATGGTCATAAGAGATCCTGCAGCATATCACCCCATTAGTTTTATACGTGTTCCTGCCAAAATACTTGGGAGACATTTACTTCTGCATTTGCAGGCATAGATTTCTGAAAATAATATTTTAGGAAATGAACAGGCTTGTTTTTAGAGAAGGTTATTCCTACATGGACCATTACTTGGTATTGTACTATTTAGCATCTAACTACATAAAAAGACAAAGCCATTTGTATGTAGCCTTCACAAATCTCGAGAGCTTTTGACTCCAGCAATTAAAAACTATGGAAGGACTGGCAATAACATCAATGGATAAAGATCTCTTTATAATTAAATATTACTTACTATTCAAATACAGCATTATGGGATTGACTGTGCCATGTCCAACAGCTTCCCAACTAAGACAGGCTATGACAAGAATTTTTGCTTGCCCCATGACTTCTTATATTCTTCTTGAAAAATCTAAAACAGGTCCTAACAGGAATCAATGTATGTGGCACTGCAAACACTTTTCCAGTGCCACATACACAAAATCTGGTATTCTCCATGCTGTAAAGACACGCTACCTGAGCGTGTGTTGCTCTGTTTTTTCCCACCGTTTTTTTTTTACTCCTGAATGCCAGCATGCACTGCTGAAAAGCAGAGCTGGCCCACCCAGAGCCATGCTCCACACAACAGAATCACCACAGCTGCAGCCCCAGGAGGCCCCCAAGACAGGCTGCTGGGGCCAGCAGTGCTGGCTCCAGCCACTTCTAGCCCCCATTCCGGTTAAGTTGGCACAGGCATTCCCCAAGATAGGAAGTGGTGACATAAGGTGTGCTGCTGCTACTTGTTCCCGGGGAACCAAACATCCATAAACATCTGGATGCACCCATTATGTTGAAACCCTGTCAGTCAATTGGAAGAAACGGCATGCAATTTATCCTTTTCACATACCTCCACTTCTTGATTCTTTAGAAAGAGAGAAAGAAAATAAAGTACAGGTCTGTGGTAGACCATTTATATAATTTTGTTATGCATTTATATAACAAAGTGATGTACATAGGACAAATACCCAGATTCATACATTCAATGGTTTAAGTTTTACTGTAATCTCTAAACATGATAGCTTTATGCAATAAAGGAACATATCCCGTTTGGTTTGTTTTATGCTAACCTGTTGTTTAAAGAGCTTCAAATAGCAAGTGTGAAACTCAATTCAGCAGACACTCGGTTTTTTCCATGGAAGAAAATCAGAATTTTCCCTTCCAAGACATCATGCTACTCCTTATAACAACAAAGCTCATAAAAATGTTCTAAAATTGCACCCATGTTAATTAAAATTGTACTGTGCTTACTTATAATACACACATACTCCTGCCATGTAAGGGGTGCTAGTGAAAGTCAGGCCACTTTGGATTTCATACCACTGAACTTGGGACAGGGGAGCAGAGGAATAAAGGATGGATGCCCCATCACACCTGGTAAGGCACAAAAAATAAATAATAAAAGTAATTTTGAAAACTGGTTTCAAAATGCTGTTACAGTGAAACACTTTTCATTGTTTAATGTGTCAAAAATATGACTCCAAAAATCAACTTCTACTCTCCTACTTTGTAGAGACTATCCTTCACCAGAATTCAAATGCATCTGCAAAGCTACGTGGACAAAGGTTAATAGCATTCTAACACAGAAACCTCAGAAGAATTAAAGTTATCTGAACCATCTGGCTGCTGAGGAAAAGTTGTAATAACAGGCAGTATGTCAGAAGATCAAGGAAACCTAGTGGGGAGAAAGAACGGCAACTTCTAGAAAGACAGGGCAAGCATTGCACAAAACCAAACACACGGTACTTAGTAGAATATGCCTAGAAAGATAAAGCGTGAATTTATAGCTATTTAGACACTCATTCTGAATTAGACACTCATTCTGAAGTGAGTGACTTTTTTATCTTTTAGTTTATATTGCTTTGGAATTATTATGAAAGCAGAATGTCAACACATTATAATGGTATAACCATAGCAGCATAATAGCTTTGCTGCATAACTTCCTTATGTAGGCAAGCACTTAGAATCAGAAGCAAACAGAATTTATGAAAGCAGATATGCTCATTTTTAAAGTATTTGCCCAGGTAGGTCTTAATTTCATTCATTCAAGATTCCTTCCAAAACTATGGCTATTTATAACCTTTGAAAATATACAATACCTTTTGCTTTGACAACAATCAACTATTAGCTGCTGCTGTTTAAAATATGAGAAAATCCCCTAAAAAAACAGACATCACTTGACTTCTGTATTTCTGCATTTCTAGGTTTCAGAAATTCAGAGGGAAAAACGATACAACTAGCACTAGGTTTGTCAGGATATAAAATGATTATCGTATTTTGGAAGTGCTTAGTTTATGGGACCATTGGAAGACAATTATTAGATGCAAACCTCTTTGAAACTACTTGAATGAAATGCACAGTTGAAGGGCAATGTGATAACACATATTTACCTCTACTAACATAAGTGTGATGTAAAATGGTGCAAGGTTCTTGCTAACAATTCAAATTACAATGCAACACTTCAAATTTGTATTTTAACTGGTATTTTTTAAATAGGGATAAACTGATAAGATATTATAAAGATAAATGATGGCCTGCCACTTTGGTTAACTCCGTTTCCTTTAAATTATTCATGCTTAGCACAGTAGAACAACTCATTCCATCCATTACACATTAATACATTTTTCTTCCTTTTAACAAACGCTGAGAATTTATTTTGTGCTGGTTAAAGTACAGTAATCATTTCTGTCTAAAAGAGACAACATGAAATGCAGTAATACAGTTGAATTATCTATTCAGAAGGTATTAAGTAAAAAAACACCATGGAATCAGCAAACTCAAAAAATAAAAACATTTCTAAGATGCAGTTTTAAAAACGCTGCCAGCTAACATCTCAGTCAAGGATATGACTAACATATGGACTGTAAAATTATCTTCTCCATTATGGGCTCCATTTTCATAATTAACTCTGTTCCATAAAGCAGCTCCTCAATCCCATTTGATATATTTTCAGTACTGCTAACACACTGTAAATGCACCATCTTCCCATGTTATTAACCTTGACTAATTAACCATTGGCTTGACAATGACTGAATCAGTCTTAAAGATGTTTGTTTGTGAGTATTTTTAAAAATACTAACTTGGATGCAGTATCTCTCAATGGGGTAATACCAACTACTGCCATCATTCAATTGGGGCAGCCATACTTTTGAAGTTGTGAGAGCTGTATTAAAGGGAAACTTAAAATATAAAATGTGATCAGTTAAAAAAAAATGTTTTATAGCTATTGTTTTCAGAAATTATATAGATTGTGTTTTATGTTTTGTTCAGCACAAATGTAAATCAATTCTTCCTGTACACATTTTTGTTCCAAATTTGTTTAATGATGGTATGCCATCAAAATTCTATTGCAAGATTTACAGGATATGTTAGAGTGAACAAACAGAAGCCTGACTCGCTTAAAATAATTAATTTTGTAATAAACAGCTGAAAAAGGAATTGTTTGAATATAACTCAAAATATGAGAGGGTAGGGATAGAAAGCACAGCTACCAGCACTAGGAAATCTATTGATATTATTGACCATGCAGAAAAAAATCTGATGTAAATCAGGGTTTTAGAAATATAAACTAACCTAAGAATATTGTAACTTTATACATTTCAGTACAAATTAAAGCAAATATACTGGACTTTATTTGCAAGGCCTAGCTATAATTATGTAATTATTCAAACAAGTTACATTCTCTTTGCTTATCCTATTTTGGATTCCACTTATGACTGGACCACAGGTATACATGGCTAAACTTTGTACAGGAGACACTGTATTGCAAGATAGGGTGGGTGTGTAGCTTTCTATGAGAGGGAACAATACAATTCCCTAAAGGTGGAGATTGGCAACCAAGGAGAGCGACTTCATAGATTTCATAGACATTTGGGCTGGAAGGGACCCCAGAAGATCATCGAGTCCAGTCCCCTGCCCCAGGGGCAGAAAGTCAGCAACGATCATAGGATCCCAGCAAGATAAGCATCCAAATGCATCTTGAAAACATTCAAAGTGGGTGCTTGAACCACATCTGGCAGCAGTCTATTCCAAACCCTGGGGGCTTGGACCGTGAGGAAGTTTTTTCTTACGTCCAGCCTAAATTGGTCACAGTGGAGTTTGTGACCATTCAATCTTGTCATCCCTTGGGGGGCTCTGGTGAACAGACGTTCCCCCAAATCCTGAGAGCACCCCTGATAAACTTATAGGTGGCCACTAGATCACGTCTGAGCCTGCGCTTTTCCGGCTGAATAGCCCCATGGCTCTCAGCCTCTCATCATAAGGCCTGTTTTCCTGACCTCTGATCATGCGCGTGGCTCTCCTCTGCACCCTCTTAAGCTTCTCCATATCCTTTTTGAATTGTGGAGCCCAAAACTGGATGCAGTACTCCAGCTGCGACCTCACCAAGGCCGAGTACAAGGGGAGAATAACATTCCGGGATTTGCTTGAGAAGCATCTATGGATGCAAGCCAGTGTTTTGCTCGCTTTACTAGCCGCAGCATCACACTAAAGGTTCATGGTCATCTTGTGGTCAACCATGCCCCCAAGGTCCCTTTCATCTGTAGTGCTAACCAGCGTGGCACTACCAGCCTATAAGCATGCTGCAAGTTTTTCCTCTCAAAAATGGAGAATCTTGCATTTTTCAGTGTTAAACACCATCAGGTTCTCATCCCCCCATTTCATGAGTCTGTCCAGATCCACCTGGATCATCCTCCTAGCCTCAGGTGTGGATGCTTTATCCCAGAGTTTGGTGTCATCAGAGAACTTGGTCAGTCCACTTCCGACACCAATGTCCACATCATTGATGATAATGTTAAATAGTATAGGCCCTAGGACAGAGCCTTGTGAGACCCCACTGGTCACAGCACATCAAGACGATTGGCTCCCGTCAACCACCACCCTCTGGGTCCTACCGCAGAGCCAGTTCCCCAGCCAGCAGATCATGGTGAGGTCAAGGCCATAGTTAGCCAGTTTAGCCAAAAGGTGATTGTAGGATACCAGATCGAAGGCTTTTTTAAAGTTGAGGTATGCACTGTCGATCTGTTCCCCCTTGTCCAGGTGATAAGTCATCTAGTCATAAAAGGAAATGAGATTGGTCAAGCAAGACCTACCTGCAATGAACCCATGCTGGGTATCCCTCAGGATATTGCCTTCAGCTAGTCTGTTAAGGATGGCCTCCTTGATAATCTTTTCCAAGACCTCCCCCAGGATAGAGATCAGGCTAATGGGTCTGTAATTTGCCAGATCTACTTTCCTCCCTTACTTGAAGATGGGCACAATATTGGCCCTCTTCCAATCATCGGGCACTTCACCAGAACACCAAGAGCTCTCAAAGATCCGTGCCAGGGCTGAGCTATCATGCTCGCCAGCTCCCCGAGTACCCTTGGGTGTAACCCATCAGGACTGGCTGACTTGAAGGTATTCAACCTGTCAAGGTGTTCCTTCATGAGGTCAATTTCGATGGAGGGCAAGGAATCTCCCTCACCTGGGCCTCCCTGACCCATAGTGGGCAGGGCCGTCCCATGGAACTGGTGAAAAAAAGATGCAAAGTACCCATTTAGCAAGTTCACTTTTTCCTGGGCGTCAGTTGCCCCATCTGGTTTAGCTAGGGTCCAATGTTGCTTTTCCTTCAGCTCCCCACTTATCTAAAAGAGGACTTTTTATTTTCCTTGATATTTGTAGCTAGCTGGAGTTCCATCACAGCCTTGGCTTTCCTGATTTGCTCTCTGCAAGTCCAGACCAGAGCAGAGTATTCCTCCTTGGCGGTGGTTCAAGTCCTCCATCCTTTGTAGGTCTTCCTTTTAAGATGCAAGAGGTCTGCCAGTTCCCTAGAGAGCCAAGGGGGCTGCTGTGCCCTTTTGCGATCCTCTGGGTTAGAATACAGGGAGGAACGTGGTGAAGGGGATAGAATGGTAGGAGTCTACTACAGACCTCCTAATCAGAAGCAAGAACTTGACCGTGAATTTGCTATGGAACTGGCTGAGGCTGCAAGCTCTCCGTGCATGTTTGTCATGGACAACTTCAACTATCCTGTCATCTCATGGGAAGACAAAAATATCCGATCAGTTGCAATGCTTCCTCACATACACTGACAAACTCTATTTGTCTCAAGAAGTCTATAGGCTGAGAAGAGGCAAGGCGCTGCTGGACCTGGTACTGGCCAAAGAGGACTATCTAGTGAGCGACCTGAGAACTGAAGGGAAGCTGGGAGACAGTGACCACAAGTTGATCACTTTCTCTACCCACCATAAAGCCGACAGGTCTGTAGGCAATGTGGAAGTCCTTGACTTTAGGAAAGCCAACTTTCACAGGCTCAGCTAGTTGTTGAGGCCCTGAGAGGCCATGTTCTGAAAGGGAGGGGAGTCCATGACGAATGGTCATTCCTCAAGGATACAAACCTTGAAGCATAAGGAAAGTCCCTTCCAGCCCACAGAACAAAGTAGAAAAAGGGCTGGGTGACCCCCTTGGCTCATGGGAACTCATGGACCTCCTGCGTCTAAAAAGAGAAGTTTATAGAGGCTGGAAGACAGCAAACACCACTAAGAAGGAGTATTCAGCACTGGCCCACGCCTGTAGGAAGCAAGCTAGGAAAGCCAAGGCTGAAACTGAACACAAACTGGCTACACTAATCAAGGATAATCAAAAGTCCTTCTTCAGATACCTGGGAAGCTGGGAAAAAAAAACAAGGGCAACATTGAACCCTTACTAAACCAAATGGGGCAGCTGATAACCAACACCCAGGAAGAAGCCAATCTCCTTAAACTATTACTCTGTTGGTTTTCCAACAGCCCAAAGGGACAACCCCGCCTGACAAGATGCAGGATCACCAGGGAAAGGGTGAACATACACCCATCATTAGCATGGATCTTGTGAGAGAAAACCTTGAGAGGCTGGATATCCACAAATCAGCTGGCCCGGATGGAATGCACCCAAGAGTTTTAAAAGAACTGGCTGACATCATAGCAAGGCTGATGGCAAAGGTATATGAGAACTCATGGAGCTCAGGCAAGGTACCTGAAGATTGGAAGAGGGCCAATGTGGTGCCTATCTTCAAGAAATGGTGAAAGGAAGATCGGGGCAACTACAGGCCAATCAGTTTGACCTCAATCCCTGGAAAGATCTTGGAAAAAATCATCAAGGAAACAATTAACAACAGGCTAACAGAAGGCAACACACAGAGATGGCCAACATGGTTTCACTGAGGGTAGGCCTTGCCTGACCAATCTCATTTCCTTCTATGACCAGGTGACACATCATCTGGACATGGAGAAGAGATCAATATCATATATTTGTACTTCAGGAAAGCCTTTAACTTGGTGTCCCCTGATGTCCTCATGGGAAAATTGGGAAACTGCAGCCTCAACAATCTTACAGTCCAATGGCTGGCAAAATGGCTCCATGGATGGACTCAGAGTGATAGTCAATTTAACTGAATCAACATGGCGCAAGCTAACCAGGGCTCCATTCTCAGACCTGTACTCTTCAGAGTACTTATAAATCATACAGACTCTGGTGTCAGAAGTGGACTGGCTAAGTTTGCTGCCAACACCAAACTATGGGGAAGTGTGGTCACGCTAGAGAATAGGCTGGTGATCCAGGCCAACCTCAACAGGCTTGCAAGGTGGGCGGATCAAAACCTGATGGCATTCAACACAGAGAAACACAAGGTGCTGCACCTCAGGAGAAAAAACACTCATCATACCTATAGGCTCAGCGGTGTTACGCTCGCTAGTACCACAACTGAAAGAGACTTGGGGGACATGATTAACCACAAGATGAACATAAGCCATCAATGCAATGCCGCAGCTGGCAAAGCAAACAAAACTCTGGCTCTCATCTACTGATCCATCTCAAGCAAGACCCAGGGATGGGTCATCACCCTGACTGTGATGTCATCCTCCCACTTTACTTGGCCTTGGTGAGGCCACAGCTTGAATACTGTATCCAGTTCTGGGCCCCGCAATTCAGAAAGGATGTGGAGAAGCTTGAGAGGGTCCAAAGGACAGCCACACTCATATTTAGAGGACAAGAGACCAGGCCTTATGAAGAGAGGCTAAGAGCCATGGGACTCTTCAGCTTGGAAAACGCATAGGCTTGGGGTGACTTGGTGGCAGCCTATATGTACATAAGGGATGTTCATGAGGAACTTGGAGAATGTCTGTTCAACAGGGCACCCCAAGAGAAGATAAGGGTCAATGGTCACAAACTCCTGGAAGACCATTTTAGGCTGGGCATAAGGAAAAATGACTTTACTGTCCAAGTCCCCAGGGCCTGAAATAGACTCCCCCCAGTAGTGGTGCAAGCACCTACTCCGGACACTTTCAAGAAACGCTTGGATGCCTATCCTGCTGAGATCATTTGACCCCAGCTGACTTCCTGCCTCTTAGGCAGGGGGCTGGACCTGATGATCTTGCAAGTTCCCTTTCAGCCCTAATGTCTATGAAATCTATAATTTACTGTTCTTTGTTTTACAGCAATTTCCCATACAACTGTCAATATTCTACTTTTAGTTTCAAATGACCTTGTCAGGGTTTCCAATTCTGCAAACAAGTTATGAAATAAACCTAGAACAGATCTGACTTACAGACCCCCATCGTCCAGCCCCCTGTAGTGCTCCTAGGTCTCATCAGGTCTATATACCACATGCAGCATGTGCTGGACTAGTCCCAGTGCAGGGCCTGAAATGCATGTTGCACAGGGCAAATGCTGACTTGAGGGCTGGGTACAGACAGTCAAAAAGCCAGAGGCTAAATGGATTCAGTCTTTGCAGGTTAGTCTAAACTGCACAGATAAAACTGAAACAGAAGTGAACAGATATTTTACCTTTGATACAGGAAATAAAAGCCACATGCCTGCAGTGTCTCAGGCCAGAAGCCTAGGGGCACTAGAGCATAGCTCTCCTTGTTTACTTCCTCTTCCTGCAGGTTGCTTTTCACCACATCATCCAAATCACTGATAATAGTGTGGGCCCAAGGACAGAGCCCGGGGGACTCCGCTGCCCACTTCCCCCCACATCAAATATGACCCCTCTGCCACCACCCTCTGAGTACAACCCTTGAGCCAATTTGCAATCCATCTGACTGTGTAGAAATCCACGCCACAGTTGCCTAATTTTTTTAATGAGGATAGGTTGGTCGACAGCGTCAAAGGCCTTGCTGAAGTCCAGAAAGACTACATCCATGGCAACACCTGCATCAAATACTTTTGTGACCTGATCTTAAAAAGCAATCATGTTGGTCTGACATGACCTGCCCCTAATGAAGCCGTGCTGGTTGCCCTTGAGCGTCATCCCCAATGCTGGCCCATCACAGATGGGCTCCTTGATGATCTTCTCAAAGAGTTTCCCCAGGATTGAGGTAAGACTGATGGGCCTATACTTGCCCGGGTCCTCCCTCCTCCCTTTTTTAAAGATGGGGACCACATTGCCCATCTTCCAATCATCTGGCAACTGGCCCAAGCACCACAAGCGCTTGTAAAGCCAAGCCAAGGACTCTGCAATAACCCCTGCTAGCTCCCTCAAAACCCTGGGGTGGAGAGCATCTGGACCTGCTGATTTGAACACGTCCAGCTCCTCCAGAAGCACTCTAACCCAGTCCTCCTCAACCTTAGGTCTGGAGGCGTTCCCCTCAAGTCTGTCATGAATCATGGTGGGGGAGTCCAAGTCCCTGCACAAGAAAACAGAGGTGAAGAATTCGTTAAAGAGGTCTGCCTTTCTCCTCTGGCGTAACCACCAGATTGCCCAGCGTATCTTACAGGGGCCCCACATTTCCTGGTGCCTTTTTCATCCTCCCTATATATTTGAAAAAGGACTTATCTTTGATCTTGGAAGCTAGTCCTATGTCCCCCTTAGCTTTCCTAACAGCCCCCCTACAGGCCCGAGCATATACTCCTCTTTGGAGATAGCCTCCCGCTTCCACCGGGTGTACACTGCCTTTTTGGCAACCAGGCATTCCATTTTGAAACTGGCCACCCTATAGTGTGGGTCCCAGATCATCCAGGATGCAGCACAGGTCCTGGAATGGGTGCCATGTCATCCAGTCCTGGACCAGCCAGAGAGGGCAGCACACGGGCACCAGCAAGCAGGGCACTGGCAGGGGGGTCTGTGGGCCTGACCACGCACCATTCATCTGTCCCACAGTGACAGGTATATGTTTGTACCCCTGCTGTAGAAGATACATATTTAGTACAATTTGTGTTTCTAAATCATTTCTCAAGAATTCATCAGCA
Source organism: Caiman crocodilus (assembly GCA_030014935.1). Taxonomy (NCBI): domain Eukaryota; kingdom Metazoa; phylum Chordata; order Crocodylia; family Alligatoridae; genus Caiman; species Caiman crocodilus. The sequence goes on from JAGPOW010000261.1 coordinate 189,637,459, forward strand.
TGGTGCTAGTAGGCTAATACGTATAGATGCTAATATCAAAATCAAGACTTTGACCACTAATACTTGGATCTTATTCTACTGCCAGATTATGAGGTTAGCTCCAGTAATTTGGCCAAACTCCCTTACAATTTAAATTAGATAAATTCCTCACATTCCATCTACAAATGTGAAACTTGATGCTAAACTTGATGCATTCTGTTTTGCACCCCTAATGAATTAAATATCAAAGGTGGTTTAAAACCAGTCTTTAGGATAAATATCATATATGTTTAAATTATTATTAAAAAGTATATGTTAAATTATCCGTGTCGTGCACGTCTCTGTAATATCCACACAAAACTGAAGCATTGTATAGTCAAATTCTGCTAAATGAAATACATTAAAATCATATTTAAAAATAAAAGATTAGCTGTATAAAGTTCATTTTTCATTTAATTTATTCTTTAACTCAAAGTATTTGAAGTTATTATTTCAAACAAGATAATTTTACCATATAATATGACAACGCACCAGGAAACAAATACACCAGGCAATCAGTATATTCGTTTACAATGTGTGAATCCCTGAAGCAAGAAAACCAATCATTAGATAAAAATAGATCAACATACAGCCAGGATGGCTTCAAGCTCACTCTTGATCTGAATGAGCAAAGATGAAAAAAAAAGTCAGTAGCAGAAGAGACAAATGAAAATTACAAAAGCATTCAGAATTTCTAATTTGATAGGGTTGTAAAGTGTTCCTTGGTAAGCAGCAGGAGGCACTAATAATGGAATGAAAAAGTATGTGCAAGAGAAAATCCTTTAAAAAACAAACAAACAAACAAACTATAGTAAATGTCTTAAAAAACACATAGCATTTACTACAAAGAATACATAACAAGAGCCTTTGTAGTACTTGTATGTATACTCTGTAATTCCACCTTCATAAACAGAGATAGGCCTAAACCAAAATTCCAGATTCAAGCAATCATCATTGAATTTGTTTTCAGATTTTGAAACCGTGCAGTCCCAAAATTCAGGAATATTGTGGATATTCTAATTATTTCAAAACTAGACGATTCATGTGAAGTAATACAATGTTCCAAAAATAAAAATCAGCCTAATTTTTGGACTAACTTTGCACTTAGCCACTTCAAAAAAAGTCTGTGTTTGTATACTAAAATCTAAACTGCAAATCTTTTCATCGTTAATGTAAAATACATTCTTTTTCAGTACATATGTTTAACTAGCAGAAGTTAAAAATAGTGACCATGCAGCAGCAACTAATATAATTACTTTCAAAATAAAAGACAGAATATTTCCATAAAAATTGAAACTATATGAATAGATTTGTACACTTAGTTTATGAAAAACACAAAAAATGAAATATGCTTACATGATACATTTAGAATCTAATGGATCATGTATTATTTTAAAAACAGCACTCTTCTGGATCATGTGCTACCTTAAAAATTATGACTCAAAGTATTAATGAGTGACATGAGTTAACTCCAATCAAGCATGCTAGATTTTTCCCTTTGATATAGTCTTCTTTTCCGCTACTTATAGTACAGTCACATGGCTGATTGGAAACTGACTGTGGAAAAAAACCTCACTAATATTAAACATGACTCCTGCTTGCATTACATACTGCACTAGTTTGGTTCACCTTTTTCCACTGGCTCAGGCCAACAACATGACAAGAATCTCAGACTACAGTTCTCTTTCCAATATGCTCAATGATCAAGCATTCGTTTAAGATGCAGTAATACCAGAATCAGATAAGAATAAATAAATAAATGAAAAGATTTGAGAGTGCACTTCCCCTTGGACTGAGGTCTCAGTCAAACGGTCTTCCTCAATGGGTTGCTGTTGCTAATCGTGCTTTGATAGGCTACCATACATTTTTTTCTAATTGTTTTCTCCCCACAACATCCATTCTGTGCCTTCTCAAGTATATAGAGCGCTGACTCCTCTCTACATTTATTTCCCTAATTTATTTGGGTGTGTAAGAACGAAAATACCAACATCACAATATATTGCACGTACCAAGGGGGCAACACTTTCTCATCAACTTATTTAATTAAAATTCTCTGACAGTTTGGTGTTTTTACTTGTATTTATTATGGTGTCTTCTGCTTTGCTTCTGCAGCCAACCTGGTTCCAAATGTACTGACACATGCCTTTCCTTTTCCTCTGGATAAAACCAGCAAGGTTGAGACATGGACACTGGTGTACGGGCAGCTCAGTGTCTCCATACACACTGCCCAGGCTTTTGTGTCCTGGAGAGGTCATTTCAGCTTCACTTTATTTTCAAGTGAAGATTATGTTCAGTGAGCTGATGTCTCACTTGGTATAACTGTATTGTCTCACAAGACAAACAGATGACTACTACTACACTGCCCGGAAACAGAACCACAGGCATTTTGATAAATTTACTAAGAGGTTATCAAGTTACAACAGCTTTTCTTTAAGGTCTTCATATTCTCTGCTGAAGTGCCATTTTAAACTTCTTGTCAATCTTCACTGAGCAGCTTATTTGCTCCTATTCAAATCAAAGAGTTCTATCCAAACTGCAAATATCACTACATCTTTAATATCAATTTTCTCACTTGACATCATTACCTATAGGTTTGGATGTTCTTACTTTTGATGTTCAAGTCTGGTTTTAATAATAATAATAATAATAATAATAATAATAATAA
>JAGPOW010000261.1:189725317-189737291 GCA_030014935.1 Caiman crocodilus
GTCCGACTCCAGCCTAGGGCCTGGGGTGAGTTTGATACCTCTGCTGTAAAGGATAGTTTGCTCTCTAAACCACCTGTTGTCAGATGAACAACAAAGATGAGCACTGCAATTGCAGTATAGCAACAACTAAAGAATAGGTTATTAAGGGCACTTTGACACATGCTTCTGGGGTGGAAGGCAGTGCTTTAATAAGAGCAGCTCCAAGAGCCACTCTAAAGCACCACCACATCTCCTGTATCAGCATCTCGACACTTAAAAATGGCTCATTCAACAAGCTTTAGTTCAAGCACCCCTCCCATCATTTTTTAAGTGGAGGGACACTGATACAGAAGATGCAGGAGGCTGCTGGAGCATGGCAATTGCCACGCTCCAGCAGACTTGATTCATTGAGTCTCCGATGCACTGGAATTCTGGCTTAATAGCCTGTTCACAGAGGCCTGTCTACCCAGCTTGATGACCTGTTTGCAGAGATAATTTTCGATTCCATTAATAAGTCTCTTTTTAAAACAATTATGTGCCTGCTCTTTCTTGTAAAACTTGCAAATCTGCACAGATATATTTAGGGTACAGACAGATCTAGGATTTTTCCAAAAATTACAAAACAGATTTCCTCAAAATTGTTTCTTACATTAATAACAGAATGCCCTGTTTCACAACACAGTCCAAACCATTTGTTTCATCTTGTCTTTAGTAAAGAATAAAACTGCAAAATTTCATACAAAAAATCTTATCGGGGTGGAAGCTGCTGGGAGCTGTTGCATGTGGTCTAATAAAGTATTTTTCTTAGCATGTAGAAAACTTTGTGTTTTTCTAAAACATTGAATTCTTGTTATATTTCTCATACAGCTCTGCTTAGAGAGACTATGGCAGGTAAAAGACTTCACCGTCTTCTCAGCTTTATATTTGGGTAGTGTAAGAGTGATGCTGTAACTGCAATTTGTCCAGAAATTATGAGGCAAGAATTTCTTAGGATGATATCTTTTATTGGACCAACTCTGTAGTTGGGATAAATAAAGTTAGACAAGCTTTCAAATGCAAGACTTTTTTTGTCAGGTTTTTGATCTGTTTGGAGCATTTCTTGGGTAACTTTTGAGAGTCAGTTACTGGAATGAGATTACTAGAGAAGGCAATTATCTACATGCTTTTTGTGATTAACTCTGTTCCGGGACCGGGCATCCTCCACAGCACAGCTTTGCTTAGGAGCACAAAAGACCCTTTTTCTTCTGTCCATGTGTCCTTCTGAACTGCAAAGATTGGAGCTTACACCAGCCCTTTCAGTCCTGACTGAGCAGCATCCAGGAATTTGTTTGTAAGTCCCTGAATTGGTAAAAAATTCCTCCCTTCCTTCCCCTCCATGCTCAGCAGCATATCTCCTCCACTCCCCTTTCCTTCCCCAACCACCCCCAACCCTGGTCATTGCTGTCGCTGTCTTCAGCTGCCTCAAGAGGAGTGGTGGGGAGAATTTCCAGAGCTGTTCCTGTGTGTTCCAGCCAGGCTCTGTGATGAACTGGGTTCAGCTAGGGACAGTTGCAGCAAACATGTTCCTCCTCCCTGCCTGGTCCCACTGAGTGTTCCTTGCCAGCCCAGAAGCAGGTGAGGGGGAAAGGAAACCCACTCACTGCTGTTACCATTGCTGCTGCTGTTGTCTGTAGCCAAAACTGGTTTTATGTACAGTCCAGCTGGAGTGGGAAAGAGCTGCTCTGGAACCTCCTTGCACCATCCAGACAGCAGGGATAGCAGTCTTAGTGGGGGCAGGGAGAATGGGACTGAAGGATCATACCCCTGTGCACAGAGGGGAAGGGAAAGGGAAGGGAAGATTGTTAGCTGACTGAGGAACTTGGCAGGTGCTTCTTCCATGTGGGTTCCCTGTCCTGATGCTAGGGGTGGGATGGGAATGGAGGGGTGTAGTCACCTACAGCACTGTAACTGTGCCCACATCCCTCTTTACCAAATCCTGGATCCTTCCCAGAATAAGGAATTCAGATAAAATTGGTTTCCAGATAAGACAAGCTTAGCTCAGATCTATCAGCCACAGGAAGACTCCCCTTTGGCTCATCCAGCAGAGCTGTAGTTTTCAAGTTTTCCTATTTTAAGGTTTATTTTAATTCACATATCAGTCAATATAATGAATCCAGCCACCAGGTGGTAGGCTTCACAGTGCTCTTGGACACCAGTTGAGGAACATAAACTGTAGGTCCCAGATCCTTCCTATCTAGGGGGTTTGCAACCTGCTTAACTCACACCTGGTTGCTAAATTAAGGACAAATTGCTCATTTCTTTGCTGTGGTTTTTACTCCCAAGAGTACCATTCTTCTCATGAGCTGGAGCTTATCAGCAGTCCTGTGCAGCTGATCAGAGAATTGGAACTCTTTTAAATAAAAATAATAGCAAAATGCTGTTGTGATTCAGCAGTTTTGCGCAGCTGTTTGCTGTGGCTCTGTTTCCCCAGGCTAGATGGCAAACCCAAACTTTTAAGGGTGGTAAGGAACATAACTAGGGTTACTATGTGTCCAGGTTTTCCTGGACATGGTCTCTTTTTGGATCCTCCAATCTCCGTCCAGGCAGGTTTTTTTTAAATATGATCAAATGTCTGGGATTTTAGTCAGCTCAGCTTTGAAGATTTTCCTGGTTTGCCCTAACAAGGAGTTTCTTGAGGCTGAGGGGTGTGGAGGGAGGGCAATTGGAGGCAGGGCTCACAAACACATGGCTGGCATGCAGCCCTGATAGCTGCATGTAGGTAAGTCTATAGGGGGCAGGGGTTGGAGGTCAAGGTCTTGGGGACTGTCTCAGGGGCTGTGTGCATGTGTGTGGCAGGGTATGTGTAAGGGATGGGTGTGTGAGGGGTGCAGGTGCCTGCCAGTGCTGGGGGAAGCTGTCCAATCACTGGGGATATAGCAGGGCAAGGGAGGCAAGATGAATGTGTTTGCCCCTCCAGCAGGGACTACAGCTTGCTGTGTGGCCTGGCCTGCAACACTGGGGCCAGTGACTGTGCTCGCAAGGATGGGGCAGCTAGGAGATGCTGCAGGCTTGGAGGGAGCAGGGGGCTGCGAGTTGGGAGTGAGGGGCACCAGCAGGGTTGTGGGGGCTGTGGCTTGGGAGTGAGGGACACTAGAGGGGCAGGTAACTTTGGGTCAAGAGTGCAGGGCACAGGCAGCACCAAGAGGCTGTGGGTTGAGACTGAGGGTCACCAGCATGACCAGAGGTCTATGGGTCAGGATTGAGTGGCAGCAGCAGGGCCAGGAGGGTGGAATGTGGCTTGGGAGTGAGGGGCAACAGAATGGGCACAGGCAGGGCACCAACATATCACTGCCCCCACAATCATATATCCAGGGTATGGCCAGAGGTCCATGGCTGTGGGGGCAGGGTAATGCGAGATGCAAGCGAGGGCACTGGCAAGGCCAGAGGTCTATGGGTTGGGAGTGAGTGGCAGCAGCAGGGCTGGGGGGAGTAGCAGGGCTGTGGCTTGGGGGTGAGGGGAAACAGAATGGGCACAGGAAGGGCACCAACATATCATGGCCCCCACAATCATACAGCCCCCTCTCCCACATAACAGGTGTCCTCTTTTTTGGAACTGGAAATATGGTAACCCTAAATATAACTCTGTAAATAATGGGGTTCTGCACCATTATCTTCTACTGCTTAAATGCCTTTTACAGAGTGAAAGAGGATGGGTACCCCAGTGAATTTTAAAGAGTACCAGAGTGTGTTGTTAGCCAGTCTCTTACTTAGTATCATTTGCTCTTTAGACACCAGCCTCTAATGAGTAAAGGACTGGGTGCTTCAGATGCCAGCTCCTTATCCTTTTGCTCACTGGCAAAGTGTTAACAGAAAAGGAGAGACTTCAGGTCCTTCGTAGTCTTGAACTTGGAGATTTAATAAAGATAACATAAGAAAAGATTTTTAAAAATAAAAAAATCATAGCTGGGAAAGGGAAGTATCACATATAGAAGAGATCAACTTTTATTAATGCTCCTTGTTTCTCTCTCCCCACCCCCAAGGTGATTAGGAAACTGATTATTTGGTATATGACCACTTGACCCTAGTGAACCCTAGTGAACCCAAATTGATACTACAGAATGAAAAATAGTCTAAATTCTGTCAGTAATTCAAGGCTCAACTGAAAGAAAGTATAATTTAAAGGTTGAATGATAAGAGTTACTCCAGAAATTGCTTCCCATGATTGAAGACAACAATAATTATGTCATTTCTAACATGAGAGAGAGAGTGTTTGAATCAAGGTGTTCAACCTCCAGCCCACAGGTCAAATCCAGCTCAACCTCTGGCCCTGTAGATCAGATGATGCAGCTCCGGAAACTAGGTTGTGCTGAATTAAGCTGAAACTGTTGTATGGTGTCACTACATAGTACATAGATAGTACTTGCAAACCAACCCCAATCACTGACACCATGTTAGATCCAGCTATCAGCTGCTGGGGTCCCCCCCATTGGCAACCTGGTGCCCCCTCAAACTTAGGAGGCAACAGTCGCCAATGCATCCAGCACATGGGGCTGGAAGGTTGAGCACCACTGGTGGAAATGGTTTCATGAAATCTTTGACTCTCCCATATTGTTAAAGGTGGTTAAAACTACAGATGTTATTGACTCTTAAGTTCTAGTTACAGGAAGGAAGATTTAACTTGTCAGAACTTGGCCCACACATGCCTTCTCTCTCCAATCTCCCACAAGCTCTAAAACCCACTTCCTTTTTAACTGCTGTCCCAGTCTCAGTAGTGTGTGATTACTATTCCTAGCTCTGAGTCTCTCTTGTTCAGTATTACCTAGGTTTTCCCAGCCTCTCAGTTGGTTAGACATGTTTTTCTCAGAGCTTCCCTGGCTGTGGGAGTTCTGATTTCCTACTGACACCTTTCAAAAACAATGCACATAAAGTGAAGAAACAGGTTTTGCATACATATTTGTTTTTTAAAAAGCACAAGAGAATTACAGATCTATGGAAATCACCAAATATCTCGGTGCATCCCCCTCAAGATCTCTGCCACTCTTCGTGGAGATGATCTACACTCATTAGGCCAGTCAGCGCTTTTGGCCTTCTTGGCCTGCCCATCCTGTAGCTGGCAAGGGAATGGCCACCTTTGACTGAGAGAGCATTCTTTTAAAGCAACCTCTGACACTCTTGCCTCTGCAGTTCATTGGGGAATTCTCAGGCTCCAAGCCCTTTAGCTCTGGGGACAGAGTCATTCAAGGTCAATGGCTCTGCTGTTAGCAAACTCTTTCTTCCACTTAATAGAGCCATTCAGGGCTGATAGCCTCTGCCTGCTCTGTCAGAGCTTTTTAGCCACAGTCAAGGTGTTGATTTCTTGCTGCACAATGAATGGTCAAAACCACACTAAAGGTTAGATTCCCAAGGAAGACTGAAATATAGCATTATGTTATCAAAATCAAAATGGAATTCTACATGCAGATAACTAGATACAGACATATCATCCAAATTGTTGTATGCCTTCCATCTATCCCCCAATCACTCTGCTGTCCAGTTTGGAGATGCTCTTGGCCGGATTCTGTACTCTAGTAGCACATCTGTGTTAAGCATCAATCAGAGCAGCAACTTAATGTAAGATAATTACAGACAGAAAACAATAGATGTACTGCAGTTAGACCCAAAGAAAAAAAAATTTCTAGTAACTTTATAAATCCCAAGAGCATAATGAAATTACTCTTGTTTCTCTGTTGTTGATTTAAGTACATTTTTTTTAAATCTTGAAACCCATATTGCAGAACTATTGTATAGTTATTCTCCTTACAAGAAAGTATGGGCCTGCCTTTTACTCTAATCTTCTACAATCTGATTAAGAAGTGGGGATTTTTTAACTGTATTTTTAAAATATAGTTTTAAAACCTAGAGTAATCAATGACAAAATACTGTGTCCTACTGGATTAAGTAAAAAGTGGAAGATAGACCATATTATATTAAAGGTTAAATTATTTCTTTTTTAACAAACAATCAATATGTAAATTATGTAATACTTTAAAATTAATATATCTGCAGGGGCAGATCCAGAGTGGCATGGTCACATTCTCCTTTTGGACCATGCCATGGGAGCAGTAGGCAAGGACTTTTTTAAAGTCCTCTTAGCAGGTAAGTATTCTCCCACTCTTCCTTCCATTCTGTGCTCAGCCACACATCCCTTCTCTTCCCATTTCCCACCTCCCCCGCTCAGTTCTGCCACCGTCCCTTGCTGACTAGATGCCCCTGCCCCTTTCTAGCTAGGCTGTGGAAGAGCTGGGCTCAGTTAGGGAGAGTGGCACAACTGGCAACAGACAGCTTTCTCCTCTCTGTCCAATCCACTCGGGTGTTCCCCCAGCCCAGGAGCAGGCTCAGGATAGGGGAACCTGCCCACCATTTCCATCACTGCCACTTTCCCTGAGCCCAGCTCACCATACAGCCTACAGCAGGTGCAGGTCTGGACCTCCCAGCACCTCTGGGTCTGTCAGGGATAGCAGCGGCAGTGGGCAGTAGAGCAGGGAATGGGAAGGGATGTGAAGGGGTGCTGAGGTGGGGGTGGGGACTCTTACCTGATTTGGGAACTTAAACAATATCCCCTACTGCTGCTCCTGTGGCATGGTCTACACACCCTGGTGGTAAGAAGAGGCTGGGAAGGAGGTGCAGCCACCCCTGCAGTGCCTATAACTGTTCCTGTGACCCCATTTACAAAATCATGGATCTGTTTTTGTATATTTGTTATGTTATAGTTATTCAGATGCTGTCGCATCTTTGTGGGTAGACTCTCCAGGACCATTTCAAGTCCAGCAGTGAAATGAGTTCTGCTAAGATGCCATTGTTTTCCTTACAGATACAGAGAAATTACTTTTCCAGTCATATCACACAATTTTCTCTTCCCACCAGTTATAAATTCCTTGTTATTTGAGGCGTGTGCAAAAAGACACTCCTATAGATATGTAGAAACACAGAGACAGAGGACAGGAAACCAAAGTTCACTGCCTGAGGTGCTTGGGAGCCTGACAATAGCAGGTTTACCTGAGAGGCAAGACACCTGGATTCCATTTCTAACTTTGCTGCTGATGTACTGGGTTACCTTGGGTTAGTCTTTTCTTTCTCTTGTCAGTTTCCCCTGACAGCCTTTGTTTATTTAGATCAGGGTGCTATTTAGATTGTAAACATTTTGACCATAGAAGAAGAGAAGTTCCTGGGAGAGGAGTCTGACTGGTCTGCCTAACCAGCAAACTGCATCCAAATTGTATACATATGGTCATTCTGGATATGTTTATCCAAACTAAATGTATTTTGGAGGGAAGGGAAGTAAGTTTTACTTTAAATTTTGAAGAACACAAGAGAGGCAAATTCTTTTTCCTTTTCTACTGAGAGAAGTGCAGCTGATTAGAAGTGTCCAGCTTCACCTCTTTGCTACCTTTTCCAAAAACAATTGGCTACAGAAGGTACTAGGCAGAAAGCAACCTGCAATCACCAGCCTCCAAAGAGAGCAAGCAGGAAGAAAGAAGGCCAGTCTGGCCAGCTTTGGCTAGAGGAAAAAGGAAAGCACAGCCCTCAAAGTATTGTCCAGAAAGAATGAGAGGACAGTCAGTCTCCCTTGATAAGAAAATCAAGTTCAGAATTTGAGCAAAACAGGGCTTTGCTCAAAACAAAGTACTCAGAAAACTGTGAAGATGGAGCCTGAGACAGAGTTGTGTGTAAGATCAGATCACGGCTCACAGGACACTGAAGGAAAAGGCATCAGTATCCAAGTGATGATTTGACATGTGATATTTATTTTAACATCAACTGTAACTTTTTCTTTAATCAGTCCTAAAGAGCTCTAGCATAGCATAGATGCTATGATCTCATAGTACTAATGAGATGAAACCTGATGGTAAAATATGGGGCTGCACTTACATTTCTATTCTGTTTGGTAACATGACCAATAATATTACTTGGAGTGGGTGTGGTTAATACAGTGGGAATATAATTGATAGTTACAGTATGGTTAGCATTTCAGTATTTACATTTTCCTTTTATCTATCACTAGCCAATTGCCCATCAAGAATGACCCGGAGGGGGCAGGGATATAGCCCCCCGGGTCATTCTTGATGGGCAATTGGCTAGTGATAGCCACCTCCATCCAGGCCCATTTGCCCTTCCCTCCTGCTGCTTGGGGTCTGGGCCCACTGCTCCCCCCCCTTCATTAATTATGGGGGCATAGCAGAAGGATGGTATAAGGGTGAGTTAAAAAGGAAGAAGGGAATGGATTTGGAAGAGGAAGCAGACAAAATAGTTTGGGAGAAAATTTCTTGAATTAGGTTCACCATGGGTGACTGATGCCTCTTGAGTCATGGGGGCACATGCCCCCCCGACACTAGTCAGCAATTGGGGAAGGGTCCCCCAGCAGCCGATCCCACTGCCCGGGAGGGAGAGGGGGGCCCTGGTGGCCAATTGTGCTGAGTGGGATGGACCCCCTGCGGTAGATCTCACTCACCAAAAAGCAGCTGTGCCACTTCCAGAAGTCCCGCAGCCACTTCTTTTGGAATACTTGCTCCAAGAGCTGTGCTAGTTAAAATGCCTGAAGTGTCATATGTATCAGCATCCCCACACTGAAAAGTGGTTGTGGGGCACTTTAAACTAAAGTTTATTGAACAAGCTTTAGTTCAAAGCACGTTCCTGTCATTTTTCAGTGTGGGAACACTGATACAGGTGAAGCTGGAGTCTGCTGCAGGACAGTAATTACCATGCTCCAGCAGACTTGATTAATTGTATCTCGATTAATTGAGTCTGCTCCGATGAGCTGGAATTACAGCAAATCAGAGCAACCTCCCTATATAGGAGCCCATACTGTCCTTATATATTATAAAGTTTCCAGTCCTCAAAATGTTGATAGCCATGCATGCATGGAGCTCCCCAAATGCACTGGGAAATAGCTGGAATACATACTACTATCATTTACCTGCTAGGCGAGATTTCTGAAGCCATTTTTACCATGCTGCAGTGTGGCATCCTCAAGCATGCTGTGCTGCTTAGACAGACTGTTTCCCAAAGCAGAAGCAAGATGGTTGGATTTACACAGCTCTGTAGCAAGTTAATTAGGTAATTAGGCTTCCATGTTGAAAGCACTGTTCCGTTTCATCAAAACTGTTTTGCTGTTTCAATCACCCAGTGTCCGGAAGATCGGAGCTGCCACTGGCCCCAGCTGACAGCACCAGTCTCCTATCATCTGGCAGGCAGATTGGGGCCTACACTCCAGGAAGGAGTCCAGCATAGCTGCTGCAGCCCTCCCAGGGGTGTGGGTAAGCCCCGGATCTGCCCAGCCAGCAACACCAGCCTCCTGTCATGCAGCAGGCAGACTGGGGGCCCCCTGCACCCCTGAGAAGTGTCAGCAGAACCCCACAGCCCTCTGAAGGGTGCAGGGGGCCCAACTGACCTGCTGAATCTCAGGAGGCTGCTCCTGCCACCTGGAAAGGTGCGGAGTGCAGCCCGCACCCAGCACCGGGAAGATCGGTGCTGCTGCTGTCCCCAGTCAGCAGCACTAGCCTCCTGTCAACCAGCAGGCAGGTTGGGGGCTTACCCTCACCCCTGGGAGGGCCTCGAGGGCTGTGCTGGACTCCTCCTAGGTATGTGGACCCTGATCTGCCTGCCAGATGACAGGGGGCTGCCCAGGCAGCTGGGGCCGGGGCCAGCACTGAAGCCAATTAAGTCTGGCTTTGAAACATTTTGAATGCCCTTGTTTTGTTCTGAAGCTGTTTCAAAGGCTTTTGTTTAATTCTGATATCTCCATTTCAAGCTAAAAATGCATCGAAATAGCCTTGAAATGAAATGCTGGGCAAAATTCCTACTAATTTCTACTCTTACTTGGTAGTGTTGATTATCCTACCCAAACTACCACAAGATATGATTGCTTCTGGTGTTGTAGTTGAGGACACCACTCTATTGTACTTGTGCTGTTTAATTTAAAGTTCATTTAAAGTATGGTTTCAGAACTCTGTTTTAGGGAAATTTACTTAGAAAAATTATGCTCTGTGTAACTTCATAGATTATACATACAGATTATAACTTCATACCAATATAATGGGCTAACTTTTTATAACATGTTAATCAAATTATAGAAGCTAAATAAACCCATTTATTGGCATATGTGAAATTATACAAAAAGTAATAACAGTGGAAACAAAAAGTGAAAGTGTAGTTATGTGAACAATGCCATTTGAAATTATTGGTGCAACAGAACAAAGCAAGCAATGCTCTAAGACCAGGTTTTGGCAGGGCACTGTTTGTGCCTGCCACTTTAAGGGCCTGAAGACAGCAGCCGGCAGGTGCCAGATGAGGGCAGCCATTTTGGATTCAGTGCTGCCCATATAAACAGGTCATTTTGCTGCTGGAATACCAGGCAACAACATTGCCTGGCTTCAGGTATTATCTGAAGGTAAGGGAGGAGCTGTAGGGGATGGTCCAGAGGCTCATGGTCCTGGGTATGACCTAAAACTGCACCCTTCTGGGAGTGGGTGGCCTGGTGGGGCTCTCAGTGGCACGGGAGCCCCCAGAAAATGCCAGGCCAGTTACTACCCCAGCGAAAGGTGGGTCAGAGTGCCTTAACCCCAGCTCCCACAACCAGGTGGGTTACCCACTTTGTAGGGTCTGGAAGTTGGATCCTAGTGGGGTCCAGTTGGGCCATAGACTCAAACTTGTCTTGACATTCCCTGATTGGTCAATGCTGGGACCAGGACTGGAAGGGTTGAAGGGCCAGGGACCCACCGTGAGCTATGCCCAGAGCTGAGGGCCTGGGGTTCTGACTGGCCTGGAGATGGGCCAGGGTCAGTAGAGCCAAAGGTCCCAGGGGGACCACATCCATAAGGAGGAAGCATCTCAGGGAGCTATGCAGCCTCGACTGAAGCTGGCATAAGCTGCCTGAATGGAACCCCAGGTAGGGTTTGAATAGCAGGATTCTGGGGCCCAATGTGGGGCTGGTGTTATTGACAACAGCTGGATGCCATTGTTGGCTACAAATGTCCAACTCAGGATCCTTCAAATTCTAGTTTATTAGGTGGAATGAAACACTGTAATGAGTTAAATCATAAACCTTGGGGCTGGTCCCCACACACACATGCACACACATACACAGTAGCAAGCTACAGAGTCAGGTATACCTATCCCACAGGCTCTGGAGTCTGTCGTTGAAGCTTCTTTCAGCGTGGTGTTATCTTCCAGAAGGGAGTTGCCGGCTGGTCCTTCTGGCTGGACAGGTCGGGTGCTGATCAAGTTGGAGATCAAGAGGGCACCGCTGGGGGTCACTTTTCACTGCCTTTTATCTGTCCTTGGCAGACTTTGGTGACTCCCCAGTTTTCAGGTTTGCCCAATCCAGGGGTCATTGACCTTCATGGGACTTCCCCTCGGTGGCTACTGGACGGCATCTGTCAACCCCAGGGGTTGTCCACATGTACGTGCAGGTTTGGGAGTCCGTTGATGAATTTTGAATAGGGCTCTGGGAGTGGTCGATCTGGAAATATTGAGCCCAAAAGTTGGTCCCCAGCATTGATTAACTCAGGCCAGGGCTTCCAGCCCTTGATCAGTGATGTTTAGAGATTTCCCGGTTGTTACATTGAATTCTATTGAATTCTTCCATTGGTTGATCTGCAGTTTCCCAGGTGTTAATTGCTGTCTGCTACCATGTTACACATTTAATCACTGATTCACTCACTCTTTCAGGGGCCAGCCTGATACAGGGAAGGGCAGTTTGATTCCTGCCCTTGTTAACATTATTATAATGTATAATTTACTTATAAAACTAAACACATTCAGTTGAAAGTTGAAAGGTGAGATGTATAAAATATAAGCTACAAATACTGTGGAATACAAATAGATAAAAATACCAAACTACAAAGGGAGATACAAAATGCACACATACAAATTTTAAAAGACAATTCCTTATCTTAAAGTGAAAGAGAGAGGAAGGAAGAAAAGGTAGAAAAAGAGAAACATATCCAAAGAGAGGAGAGCAAATGCAGGCAAGAGGAAA
>JAGPOW010000261.1:189759082-189775364 GCA_030014935.1 Caiman crocodilus
TTTTAAAACAACTTTAACCACTTTCAAAAAATTATTTACACACATTTATATACAGCAATAAGTATCTCCTAGTCAATATAATTATTCTTTACATTAATCATGTAAACAATCAGGACTTTTAATTTAGTATAGTTTAAAATGATACATCAGTTATTTGTATTTATATAATTAATAATATATTAAGATTCTGCTAATTTATACACATACACATAAACTTGTTTTTCACACCAAAATGTACAGTATTATACTATTTCTCATCAGTACAAACAATAAAATCCATGTGCTGCAATCAAAACAAATATTAGGTAATTACCCAGAAAATATGTCCTGTTCCTTTACCACACCAGATTGTTGCACAACTGCTTATTTCACCATGAAGTTCGAAGTAGTAAGATGTTATGTTAATATATTTACAAACAACACAGTTAAGAACGTTGTATCATACAAGTTTTTCTTATTTGTTGTACAATAAATTTAATTAACAACATTTGAAAATGGATGTCAAAGTATAAGTCTAGGTGGTCCATCAGCCTAATATAGTTAAGGCATACCAGTTTCTATAGCCAGCAGCACATATGCAAATGATTTGACTACCATCAGAGTTGGACACCCTTGTCTCCCCAGTCTGCCTGACCAGGTAAAATTTTTACAGCTAGATCAACTGGGGACACAAGTCCAGGGCAAGACTTAAATTCTGGAGCTATAGTGACGCAGAACTGCTCTGCCATGATCCTCTCAGTCAAGAAAATACTGGCAATTATTCTGTTCAGATGGACTTCGTATGTAACCAGATGCTTATGATGCCATTTGGAGACATTGCAATCTGTTGAGTCAGTGTAGGATCAAGTCTGGACAATAATACATATGACTTCTTACTGGGCATTATCATGTGCTTCACCAGTTATAACAAGCTATAAAAGCTACTTCTTCCATAAGAACAAAAGCAGTGTGTGAAGTAAAACTTAAATGGAGTAGCATAACTTGGGTGAGGGAAGTGAGAGGGGGTGGGAAGGCAAACAAGGCAGCAGCCCTGGGTGCCCAAGTAGAAGGCATGTCAGAAAGGCAGATCCCCTTCCCCACTGTTCTAAGTTAAGAGTGAGAAAAATGGCAATGGCCATTTTCATGGTGAGACTGGTTTTTCTCTACTTTTTTTTTTTTTCTCTATATTTGGTTTATGGGTTGGAGTTTTTTTCATTATAGAAAATAGGGCTGAAAGGGACCTCAGGAGATCATCTAGTCTGACCAAAGGCAAAATAAACCCTGTCTAAACCATCATAGACGTGTTTCTCTAATCTATTCCTAAAAACTTCCAAGACTCGAGATTCTACAACCCCTCTAGGTAATCTGCTCCAACACTTAAGCATCTCATTATGAGAACATTTTTTTTTTTTTTTTTTGGATAGCCAACTTAATTTTCCCTTGCTGCAAGGGACCATTTGGCTGTTTAGGACCATTATTTCTTATGCTGTCCCCTGTGGCCACAGAAAGTACTCTGTCTCCATTCTCTTCATAACCACACTTCTGGTATATGAAGACTTATCAAATCCCCCTCCCCTCCCATCTTTTTTCTAGACTAAATAATCTCAGTTCTATCAACCTTTAATTGTAAGTCATGTTTCCTAGACCTCTAATCATTTTCACACGTCTCTTCTGGACTCTTTCCAATCAGTCTATGTCTTTCTCGAAGTGTAGTGCTTACTGCTGGACATAGTATTTCAGGTGGAGTCTCACTAATGTTGAACAGAATGGAAGAATTACTTCTCTTGAAGTAACAGAGCAGAAGCAGGGCAGGGTAGCACCTTCAAGACTAACCAGTTCAGAGAGGCATAGTCTTTTGTAGGCTACTGTCTACTTGATCAGCATTTGATGAAGTAGGCTATTGCCTACAAAAGCTTATGCTTCTCTGAACCAGTTAGTCTTTAAAAGATAACACCCTGCTTCCTTCTACCTGACTTCAGATTAACACAGCTAAGTAACTCTCTGGACTTGCAAGCGACACTTCTGGTAGTACAGCTTAGTATGTTTTTCCACCCCTTTTCTGAAGCATTGGGCTTTGGACATTGGCTAGTTGTGGATATTGAGTCGGTGAAAGACTGGGTCTTGCTCACATGCTCAAGGTCAAGCCAATCCTCATATTTGGAACCAGAAAGAAATTGTTTACCAGCTCAGGTTAGTATGGATTGGAATGCGGGGTACAACCTACTTCCTATCTGACTATATTTTATCAAAAAAATTCCATAATATGGCAGAATCCCAAAGTCTTTGGTAGTGCCCTGAGATCACTTCTATACTCCTAGTGTAGCACACTCTTGGTTCTTTTTTAGTGGATGCTTTGTGGCTATAGTGTGCATGTGGACTGATGTGAATGTTCTTGGGAATCCTTTTGGACAAATGGTTTCCTATGAATGCAAGGACTGGATTCAATGACCCTTCCAGTTTTATGTTCCTGTGACATACAGGATCTCTAACTAGCATGGAAACTTGATTCTTATCTCAGTACTCAAGAGCCAATGTTCAATGCAGGCAGCGATGTCAGCCAAACCGATTTAAAAGAGAGAGTTTTAAGACCTCTCAAGGTCTTTCTGCTTTTCACAGCCACGAAAAGATAAGAAATAAGTTATCAGGACAAGAAATAAAAGATAAAAATGATATTTGATTGAGTATTGAACAAAAAAAAATACAGTAAAAGAGGCTATTGTGGTACCCTCTTGTCATCCTGGGAGAAGAATATTCTTTTTGTAACCCTGACCTACACTGAATGAGTTGGGCCTAGAAATAAAATGTTATCTTTTGCAAATGCTTATGGTTGTCAAACATTTTATTACTTGGTGTCAAACATTATATTACACAGACAAAGAAGCGTGTTACACAAAGTAAGATTAAATGGAGACAGCCAAATGCTAATCCCACTGAAGTCAATGTTAAACTTTTATTACTAAAGTCAGAGGTTGACCAGGACAGGGGAGTTTTGTCCTGAATTATATCCATCTGAGACGCCAAAATAAGACATCTTCAGCCCTTAGTGCAAATCTTTGTGACATGTCTGACCCTCTTCTTTCTTCCATGCAGTAACATCAGTCAATTTTTCCTTCTCTTTTTTGTTGTTTACTTTGCTTTATCTCAATCTTTTTACAGACAAATAGAACAAATTCACTCATGCACACAGACATGACCATAAAAACAGCCAACTAAACTAAACTGTAAACTAATCCAGCTATTTCTTTTAACGGCTGGGAAGAAATTAAATGTGACAAACTATTCACTGAATATAGAAGGCAGCTGAACATTTACTCACTTTTAACTTTTGATAGACATAGTCTATCTAAAGATGCTCCTATGCATGTGTTTGGATGAGTGTGACTGTGGGTGTGCATTAGGGCTGTCCAAAGCTTTGGGTGATGATTTGATTCAGAGGAGATTTGTTCCAATTCGGTGGCCGAATCTCCAAATCTTAAGTGATAAAATGGTCCAAATCAACTTGAAGCTTTCCAAATCAATTCAGAAGAGATTCAGAGAGCATCGATTATTTGGGCAGTCCTCACCTGCTGCAGCAGGGAGCTGGAGCTAGACTTGGAGCTGGTAAGTAGGGGAAGGGGGAGGGAAGGCTTGAGAAGGGGGAAGGGGACCATGGGGGGACCCCTGCAAGGCCCCATCCCCTGCCTGCTGTCCCAGGCCTGCCATTGCTGACCTGCCTGCTCCAGCTCCCAGACCTTTTTTTTTTTTTTTTTTCCCAAAGTGTTGGGAGCTGGGTTGGGCAGGGCAGCCATTGCCAGACCTGGGAGAGCAGACAGGGGATGGGACCTGTGTGATTTGGCTGATTTGGCAGCAGCCGAATCTCCAAATCAGATTCGGCCAAATTGATTTGGGACAGTGATTCGAATCACTCTCCCCCGCATTGGCCGAATCTGAATCCAAAGCGAATACTAGCCACTTTGCACAGGCCTAGCGTGCAGACAAATGTTTGTCTGAAGATATTTGATTGAAGTAAATAAAATGGTGATATATTTAGCTTTAAACATTTATGTATTGCAGGATTGGGGTTTGAACTGTGATCCTTAAGCTTAAGACTTAATATCCCACTTAAATTAAAAGGAACAATCTACAGCACACAGAGTTATTGTTCCAGAGTCTCTGTAGATTCTGGAAAACATTTTAGCATGCATTTATATTCTATTCATGTATCTTCACAACAGAGGCTAGATACTTTTTTTTTTTTTTTTTTTTTTTTTAAATAAAAGTTTCCATATTTTCTTCAAAAAACAGTTTTAGCTTGCCAAGCCACTATAAACACAGCCCAGTTCCAATCTTGGCTGAAATTATTCACAACCTGAGCTACTGTTTTTGCTGCCAAGTGAATATTATGTTTGTATTGTTACAGCACCTTTTCTGCAAGTATTTCAGAATGCTAAATATAAATATGAATTAACTATCATAATTGGGTCAAATAGATTTCATCTTTAGCAACTGCATGTGTAATGTGTGGTAAAAGGATTTCTGACTTGTATAAGTAGAGTTTATCCTAGATAAAATCACAACATTGGCTATGCCTATTAAGCAAAATACATATCATTACAGATCTGAAGGAAAGGAAAATAGAACAGGAAACACTAGACTTAATACAGTTTGCTAAATTGACCAAATTCCATCTTCTAAAGGCATGAACAGGGACATCCACATTTTGACAGTAGCCTTCAGTGGGATGCTTCCCTGGTAAGAATATATTTTGCTAGCAGCATAGGACTTTCTCTCAGTGGTACCAGTAGCACTAGTAGGCTGTGTCCAGACAAGTGTGGCTGTGCAGTATGCGGTGCCTCAAACACGTCTGTGGTGCCACATACCGCACATTAGATTCCTCCCTAGCTTGCTCCTGTGGCCATATTGGTGAGCACAAGTGAAATTCAGAGGCATCCGAACCCTAAGCCTCTGGGCTAGGGCCTGCATGTAGGATGCCTGCCAAATGATTTGGACATGTCTGAAGTCCCAGGTGGGGGTGGAGGGTGTTTGCCTGTAGTAGGGCCACATACATTTCTTGGATAACTTGTATTTGGAATTGATTTGGCTGATTTGGCTTGGAACATGCAAAATATAACTTAAAAAAACAAACAGAAAACCCCCATTCAGATGTTCTTCACACTGCAAGGGAGCACTTCCCGTGTGCGCACTGCTCCACCTTTCTTTTTTCTTCATGTTTTTTTGACCCTTGGATATCCAGAGGTCAAAAAACCCCATGGAAAAAAATGTGGAGCCACACTGTGGCCATGCTCCACGTGGCAGAATCACCACTGCTGCAGCTCTGGGAGGCCCCCAGGTCTCCAGGTAAAGCTGCTGGGACCAGACTAGCACTGACCCCAGCCGCCCCTACCCCATCCAGGGTAACTTGCCGTATGCCAAAGCGTGCATGGCATGAGCATTCCCCAGAGACGAGAAGCGGTGGTGCAAAGTGCACCGCCACTACTTGTTCCCAGGGAACCAAACGTCCACGCTCATGTGGACACGGCCCTATTGTTCATTTCTTTAGGGCACTTCTATGTAGAAGTGTTGCTATGACAACATTGTTACTGTGCCTTGATTTAGTACTCCCAAAATGAATTACTAAATCAGAGCACAGTGACAACCTGTACTGTACCATAAGCATGGTGCATGGTTTTTTTAGCAACTACTTTGCCATAGCGGCCTGCTATTCCAGGGGAGCACATTGTTACAGTGAAATAGCTGCTGGTCACATGTAGATGCCAGCGGATGCTATATTGCCATAGCACATTGCTATGGCAATGTAGCATCACATGTAGATGTGTCATTAGGGAAAGAGGCTCTGAATTAACCAGACTTCTTCCTACAAGATCAATGGATGGTAGCTTTGTGAATGTTATGTCACTATCACTATAAAAAGTGTAGCGCATACAAAGACTTGTCCCAGTTCATACTGCCCATCAGTAGCAAAATTTAGAAAGCTAGCACTTCAAGGTTCTCACCAATGCTTCCATTCACAAAATCAAGCTGCCTT
Source organism: Caiman crocodilus (assembly GCA_030014935.1). Lineage (NCBI taxonomy): Eukaryota > Metazoa > Chordata > Crocodylia > Alligatoridae > Caiman > Caiman crocodilus. Next base: position 189,765,087 of record JAGPOW010000261.1, read on the forward strand.
CCTTCAGCTTTGTTCATGGTTTAATAAAAAATAGTTAAATATTACAGCCAACCTGTCATGTTTGTTTTTTTTTAAATTAAATCCTGCCATTACATGGCTCTTGCTTTACCCAATTACATCCATATGGGAGATTAATATTTGCATGGTGGATAAAGTTAATTGTTTTACAGAATTTTGAAAATGCAAAGCACAATACATGCTAATTAATAATTTATCATTACTGTGATGAGCCAAGTTCAATCCTATTCCAGTTTCACCCACAGTGTTATTTGACTTGTTTCTAATTACAAATCAAAACAAGCAACCTAAAACATGTAGTTTTAGGCTGCTAAACTGGTCCTGCTGCCTTTCTCTACCCTTGCTAAACACACTGAAGAATGATCTTAATGGGGAAAAAGCTAAGCCTTTGCTGTGGTACTGTAGCTTCATTTGGTTTACCTTTGGGTTTGTGTATGTGCAAGAAAATTTTAATATCCTGTTCTCTCTGCTTTTGATTCTTCTTTATTTGACTTGTATAAATAGGAAAGGCATAAATTATATTTTTATGCATACTGGCAGAGGGCATCTATAATTACTTACCAGCATTTGTAACTCAGGGGACATTCATCCCACTTTGCATGGGCTGGTCACTTTAAAGCAATAACCTGGCCAGGTTTTTGCCATCTGTACCTACCTAAGAGGCTACATCAGTTTTCTATAAACGCAGATATTTGAACTGTTATCATTTCCCTTGTCAAGATTAGACTCTGGCAGCATGATTTCCACAGGGATACATTTTCAACTCATACCAAGGCTGATGCTGGAATAGATTCTAGCTCAGGGTTGGGCAATTATTTGGGCTGGAGGACCTCATACGGAGTTTTGGTGAGCTTTTGTGGGCCAGGGGTGAGGGAGAGGGGCATCACTGATTTGGCCTTGCCCCCCACTTCCCCACCAGTCATGGCTGTTATGCTGCCCAGCACGATGGGGGGGAGGAAGGGGAGTGGCCAGTTGATCCTATCCAGTCCTGCCCACTCTGTCCAGCGCCAGAACTAGTATCCATCACAGGGATGTGCAGGGAGCAGACCATGTCTCTGTCCCAGGCCCTGGGTCTGTGCTTGCACTGTTCCACAATCTCAGCCCCAGTCCTGCCCACCTGTCCTGCTCCTGGACACCATTCCCCACCCACCCGTGGCCTCATTCCACCTGCCTGGCTGAGCATGCCCTGCCTGCAGTTGTTCCAAACCAGTCTCCATGTAGATCCCATCTGCCAGCTTCATCTAGCACCCCTAGCATTGGGTGCAGGGTGGACAGGCCAGGGTGGCTGGGCAGCAGGGCTGGGTCTGGTGGCAGCGGTGAAGATACTGGCAGCGGCAGTCAGTGTGAGGGTGAGAGCTAGTCTCTGTCTCAGGGTATGCTGGGATACCAAGTCGGCCCATTGTGCCACCCCTGCCCCACCACCGAGCCCCATGGACTACAACTCCTGGCGTGCCTGTGAGCTGCATGCAGGGATAGGGTGGGCTGCATTCCACACCAAGAGATACCTCCTGCCACATGCACCACCACCCAGGCTGCCTCCTGCACCGAGACTGGGTAGGGTCCAAGGACCTGCTAAATAGAATTGTTTGGCAGGCTGGACTGGCCCAAGGGCCATATTTTGCCCATCCCTGTTCTAGCTGCTTTCTATTGAGCAGGACATTTTGATGAATACACAGTGTTCCAGAATATTTGTACTGGCTGTGCATTGGTCTCTGGGGATGTGCATGACTTGTTTAATGACAGACAGACAGACTCGAATGATTAACAAAGAAATAAGGTTACTTGGTACCATTCCATGTCACATCATGTCCCTCTAGGACACTGAGTTCCATAAAATTCAAACTTCTGGAAATCAGAAAATACAGCATTACATTTCCACATAGCCTTCAGTCATCTCCCCATCTCCCTCCCACAAAATCAGGAGACAGCCAATGAGAATTATCTCCATATACACCTGCAGCACACACCTGTGTCAGGTACAGCTCTATTGAAGGGTGGAGGCATTAGTTGGAGCACCCTGACAATGGTTTGATTGTGGTTGCAGGCATTTTCAAGGTGTGGGGGAATGAGCCCTTCTGCTTGATCTTCTTGTGTGTGATTTGAAGAAGAGATTTATCACACATGTACATTAAAAAATCAAAAAGCCTTAATTTTATGTTAAGTGCTTAGGCTGTGCCACCAGCATGACACAATGATCTTGACATGAGGATTGTCAGGCTTGGGTAGGGCATTTGTGTAGCTTGTAAATTTAAGCATAAATATCATGTGAAATGATATTATGTATTCATTATGGCTTAGGAAATGTAGCTATACAGTGCTCTTTTTCTGCTGGACTAAATGTACTTATTCCCATCTGATATTTGAAATTAAGCAGTTCTGGCCTGGTTAGGACCTGGCTAAGAGATCACATTGGAACTGTAAGCAACACAGATACAAGTCAAGAAATAGTGGTTGAACACTGTATTGGGGCACCTCTGTGCTATGGCAACAGTGACACATGGGGAAACATTGTCCATCGTGTTGCCGGCAGTGGCAGCTATTTTTATGCCCCCTACACTCCTCCCGAAAGGTGGCACCCTGAGCTGCTGCCCTAAGTCACCCCCTTTTTAACATTACTGTATTTGGTAAATAGTAGACCACAGAAACTGAATGATAGTGACTATTGGTGTTATGGCCATATTGGGCCATCACACAGGTAGGGCAGAATGAACATTGTGTCAACATGCAGTTTAACTCTACATTTGTTGTTTTAAGTAAATTTGAACTTAATTTAGAGCATAGTTATGATGCTTCCAAATCTTGAGTTCAATAAAACTTAAAGCAAGAACAAAGAGAAATTAAGTCATCTTATAATTTTTGATAACTTTCAATGAAAGACAAATGGATTTTTTTTTATAGGAGTTAGGGATTATTTAGGCTATTGTATTTATATGTAGGTTTTCACTTGAGGTATTGCTGTGGCTAGATAAAGGCAATTTGTGAAGCTTGAGGATGCCTCTATCCTCTATAGTTTATTATAGTGGAATGGAATTATGGCCATTCTTTGAAATATTTGAAGTGTCCAGTTGCTGAGAGGGCCAATCAGAACAATCACAGACATGGTCTATGCCCCAAAATCTTGACAATTTTATGACATGGTGGTTAAGGTGCTTTTAAACGTGTGAGAGAAGACTGGTATGTTTGTCTCCTTCAACTTTCTTTCCCAACAACATGTAACCACTCTGTCACCATTTCTATCTCATGTATCCTTCCCCACTCTATGAAGTCATTAGTATGTAAAAGGTTTCCCCTTACTGTTTGCTTTTCACTGCTCCTGGATACATATCACAGGCAGCAATTCACTGGAAGGCTGAACACTTCTTAGGTTAGACCAAGCTGTACCAGCCTCTTCACAGCCCCCCCCGCCCCCAAGCTCCTAACCCCTGCCTCTGCCAGACCTCCTTAGGCTTCCAGCTTGCCTACTTGGGTTCCTTATTGATTCCCTTTTCCCCACCCCAAGCAGCTCCTCCATCCCACACCTGATGTCATGTACTTTTAATTTTATGTTTTCTGGTTTTCAAAGGTTTAAATGTGCCTTAACTCTAAGCCACTCTCTAGATCCAGAACCCCCAAAGGCTCTTCAGATCCCAAGTTTCCTGGAGAGGGGAAAGAAACTAAGACTCCCCTAGCCCAGATCCCGACACACATAGAGGAAGGCAGATGTAAAGCTGAGAGGTGACCCTATAACCTATTAGCTCCCCTCCATCCTTTCCCAGTATACCTGATTTCCACCCTATCTTGGCCTGAGTCTCTCAACCTTTCTTCCCTTCACCCTCAGTTATCTCTCTCATCTTTCCTTCTGTCCTTGCCACAGTGCCCAGCCCCTTTTCTTATATTCCTTCATTTTTTCCATTCCCTAATCTTCCTCCTTTCATGTCTATAAGTTAATTTCTTTAATTCCTTTCTTTTTAAAAATGATTGGAGTAAATTCTGAATCTTTTTTGCTGTACATAGAAATTCCCCAAAATAAAACCTTAACAAAGATGGGTTGTAGCAATATGCCTATAATTCCCTCCCCTCCCCTGCAATTTTTACCAGAACCTCCTTGTTCATGTTTGCAAAGTGTAATTAAGTTCTCACTTAAACATTAGCCATGGGTGTATTGAGACAGCCTGGTTTTCTCAACTACTATTTGCAATTTTGTTTTCCCAGAGGGGTGGAGGATGCTATGAACTAGGTAGGGCAAATGTGCAACTGAGACCATTTGGGAAATGACCAAAGCCAGAGCTTGATCCACAAATGTGGCCAAAAATGTCTGAAGAATCTGTCAACCCTAAGTACTGTTTTCTACTAATATCTTGGCAATTCTTGTTTCAATTACCCTATATTTGAAAGATTTTCTTTCTTCTTGTCCTCCTACAATAAACAGCAGGTTTCAAGGCACTCTAGAGAAGCCTACAGATTTTAGAGTACTCTGGAAAGTCAGCCTTCAAACAGAAAAGGATTCTCAGACTTAGCTATAATGGAACTACTGTTTTCCTATAGTAAAACCTACAGTAAATGAGCTCTCTATTATGCCTTATTTTCATAGCCATGGTCAGTAGGGCCTCTTGAGCTAGATTTATTATACAGGGCTGTGACATGACTCCCTACCTCCCCACTTCCCCAGCTCCCCTTGGCACATGCTGCCAGAGACATCTACTTGGCAAGGGTTTTCAAGAGAGCTGTGAACATACTTCTCACAATGACAGAGGTTTGGAAAAAAAGGTTTGCTCTAAGTGGTTCTCAACCTTGTTAATACTCAAGGCAGCCAGATCTTGGCTATCACTCATTTTCTGACTAGGGAAAAAAAATAAAATGAGCAATTTTTCTGCTATAAGGAACTCAGAAAGACCCGAACAGGGCAGAATGGTTTTGAGGCCCTAGATTTCTGTTTGAAATCTCCATGTTTTCTCTTGGGAATCATGCCTGAGCATTTGTCCTGAGCTAAAATTGTGGCACCCTCGAGTGCTACAGTACTCAGGGATTGCCTCAAGACCCTTTCAAGGGTGCCTTGCCACCTTAGTCCCATGAGGGGCTGCAAACATGATTCCCAAAATAAACCCAGAAATTTCCAAGGACTATGCCTAGCTGTAACCCTTGTAACACCCCCATTATATTTTCTGGAAGCAAAAAACACCAAAAGAGAGAAAACAAAGAGCCATCTCTTTCCAAGGGGCTTCTCCAGTGCCAACATGACGAGACTCACTGGCTCCAGGTGGCCTGACAGAGTGTGTGCACAGGGCTGTTTGGGTAGATCTCTTTTATTAGATCAACTCAATAGTTGGAAAACTTGTTCTTTGCAAGCTTTTGAGCCCTTGCAAAGAACAATTTTTCCAACTATTGAGTCGCTGTAATAGAAGAGCCTACATCTACCCAGAGACCTCTGTCTGCCTGGCCTTACACCGGCGTCACTAAGGCGTTGCGCCGCCCAACTTTCCACCCCTCCTCCCGGCACTGAGGGCGGGGGTAGAAACGCACAAGCACGCCCGCCTGAGGCCTCTCTAGTCAACCCTGCCACGCCACTCGGTGGTGGTGGCTGTGGGCGGCTCCGCGGATTGACGTCACGCGGCGGGGGCAGCTAGCGGAGAAGGAGGGAGGGAGGGCCCAGTGATGGCCGGGGTCGCGGCGTTCGCGCTGTCACTCGCTGCGCTCCCGGCTACATCCCAGCCACCCGCTGTCGGCGGCCGCCACGCGCGCGACATGTCTGACGGCGAGACTGCCAGCGAAGGGTGAGTGCGGCCGGGCCGGAACCGTCAGTGCGCGAGTGGCCAGGGCGCCCCAGCCGTTGGTACGCGAGCGCGAGATGTACCCCCAGCCCCATCTCCGCTCGTGCGGCTTTGGACCCCTGTGGACCTGTGATCCCCCCGGCCGCGTGCGCATGCGCGGGGCCGTGTGCAGTGGTCTGGGACGGTGCCGGCCCTTCCGCTTCACCCCCTGGCCTTCGTAGAGCTGCAAAGCTCTCTCTGTTGCGGACGGCGGTGCTGTACCAGTGGTAGCGCAGGGGTTGTGGGGAGGCCGGGGGATCCCTGTCACGGACAGGGCTCGGAGTGAAGGCGGACGAAGTCTCGAGCCTGGCTTTTGTTGGGAAGCTCGTCCAGCTTGACCCCGTTCGGGCAGTTGGAGCAATAAAAAGATACAACCTAGAAGACGTCTTGCGTCTCTCATATAGGCTGCTGTGTCCTCTGATCATTTAAAAGATACAACTCAGAAGACTTCTTGCCTCTGGCATATCCGCAGCTATGTTCTCTTATCATTATTTATCAGCTTCCACTCCCTGCCTTCACACCGTAATATCCAGAATTAACCCCTTTAATCCATGCTTTCCTCCACATATTTCCCATTTGCAGATGCTGCATTTTGTCTGCCAGTGTATGTTCCTCTCCTCTGTTACCTGCTGTTGTTAGCCTGCTCTATCCTTCATTCTCACCCACCTTGCCTTCTCTTGTCTGTCCTGTATCATCTATCTTTACTGTATACCTGATCTCTCTCTTCAGCTGTAACAAACAACTCCCTGACCATGTGCTGCTCAACCATCTCCCAGTCTATTCCCTCTCACGATACATGAGACTTTCTGTCCTCTTGATCTTCCAGGAATCATTCCAAAATTATGATACTCCATCCCACCCCAGTAATTCCACATTCATAACACATGCATTTATACCTGTTCCCTGTCTCCTATAATGTATCTTGCCACACATGTACTTATACTCAGTGATAGAAGAAATGGAAAGCCTGTTCTCCAAGTGTACATATTTTGCATACTTCTTGTCTTACCAAAATGTGTGCTTTTTCTCCCTTACTACTTCTCTTCCTGGGAACCCCAAATGTCCCTAAACATTAATATTATATTTCTCACACTGCAACTTTGCACACTTGTTTGTTAAGCAGCTCCTTATAGCCTGAAAGCTGCTGCTTTCACTTTATTACATAGGAGAGTTACTTGACAGTTACAATTTGTTCCATTGTTTTCTTAAGGTTTTCAGAAAGTTCTGCTTTGGTGTATGATAAATGCAGTCAATTCTCTAAATGTTTAATTAGCATTAAAACATGCACTTCACGCATGACTGGCTACAGACAAGTTTGTATTTCTTTTGCATGACTTCATCTCTAAGATCACCGTGGTTTTAAATCTCAGATATCCGCACCCTTGATCTTTCTCTGTTCAGTTCCCCCTCTTTTATCAGTTATGACATTTTCATTTTGTTACTCCCAGTAGAAACTCAGCTTGGGAAAATTTGAACCTTCCACCTTTTCCCAAGCTCTTGTTGCTCCTTCACATCCTTATACTGACCTCTTCTTGCTTTCCACGTATGCTTGAAACATCTCACATTCAAAACACTTCGCTATGTGGCCCAGGCTATATTAATGCTCTTAATCCTTGTGTCCCTAACTAACTTTAAAACTACCGTTTTTCTGTCATTGTTACAACTTCTGCTGTGCAACTTCTGTTTGAAAGTGCCTTTCCTTCCTTGTTTGCATGTCAAATGACCTTCCTCTCTTCATTCACATTCATAAAATGCACGTCATCAGAAAAGTCTCCTGTTGATGATTTACCAAATAAGTATCTTTGGACTTCAACTCAGATAATGCATGGATCTCTGAAACTTGTAACAAACTGTGTTACTTTCGAATTGGACTCATCACCCACAAGCGCATTCATCAGAGAATCTGACTAGACCTGTTACTCATACACCAGGTTCCAGAGGATCGAGGGTTGCCATGAACTTTAAAATACCTCTGCTTTAACTTCTCTTTTTCTTTGTGCTTGTTTGGAGCATTAGTTCAGAACTGTATTTGCAACAGATCCCTATCAGATCCCTATCAGATATCTCTTGCCTGTTCCTTTTTGTAAGAGGCCAGAAGTCATATATGCAATTTTCTGCGGTAATATGACTGATGCCAGCAACATCATCTACAGTTTCCAATTTAAAAGGCTTGATGAAACTTGGCCGATGGACTGGGATGTGCTTATACAGCTTAAGGTCCATTCTCTGTTGTTTAGAGTAAAGGAAGTTTCCCTCTTCTTTTCCCATTTTGGCTTTTGCAGTGATAGGGTTCTGTATAGGCATTCATATTGTGGTGTCAGCAAACACTTTCAGTAACTTAATGTACCTGCATCACATTGCCATACTGTCTGGAAAGCTCACATACAAGCTGGGGTTTTTTTTTTGTTTTCACTGTTACACCTACCCTTATATAATCTATGAAAGGAAGTACTGTGGCCTCTCCTCTGTTTTTTTCTCAGTCATGGGTAGAGCCACAATGAAGTGCCCTGAGCACTTTAGGCTCATTTTGGAGCAGCTCCTGGTGCTGTAGGAAAACAGTGGGAGGAAATCCCTTGAACCTTCTCCTTGTCACAGCAGGACTATTTCATACCCTTCAGTTTGGAAATTGCAAGGCATGGCTCATTTCTGTCTATCGGGAACTATTGGGTTTTTTTCTTAACACCATTTGCCTTAAGAGTCTCGTAATTTAAAAGTTTGAGCGCCTCCAGCAGAACACCCCTAGGCTAAAGACTTTCTCTTCCCTATCTTCTAAAATCCAATAATTTGTCTTTAGCGGTTATTTTCAGTCAGGGTGCAGCAATAGCTTGGGATGCTGTGAGATCCTTTTAAAGCTGCAGTGCAGTATTAGCACTATTGGGTGTGAAAACACCTGCTCAAGGTTCATAAGATAAACTCAGAGATTTCAAATAGAAACCCATAGTGTCAAAAATATTCTGACCTATTGTAGTGTTTTAAATTCTTTGCAACAGAAGAATTCCTCCATTTTCCATAATCGGAAAAGGAATGAAAGCTAAGAGCTGGCATCAAGGAGGGGTGCCTTGAGGATATCCAGTTTAGAACCACTGGATTACAGGATAGGAGGAAGGGCAGCCCCCAGACCTCTCTACAGATTGCTTAGCCTTAGACAAATTCTCCGGTGTTTTCTTCCAATCCTGTGTAAAATTCCACTGCTCAGCTCCTCTTCCTCATTCCTTTCATTAGAGAATTACTGAAACTGTATTTGATGCCTCCTAATTCCTGCAGTGTCCAGGTAGATGTCTCTCGCTGTCATGATCAGGCCTACTGGTAAAGCCTACTCCTGCGATTCATGCAAACCCCAAGAGACAAGTAAAACAAAAAAAAAGACTTTTTGGAAAAAGATAAAAAACATGTATCTAATTTACACTTAAATTTTTCAGTTTAATATAAATCCAAATTTCAGGTATTTTTAATAATTGAAAATGTTGCATTGCTGCATGCTGGGTGTTGTTTTCAAATCCTGTCCCTGGCTTCCTGTATCCTCAAGTAGAGGATCATGTTCTCTCTTCATTGGTTGACGGACTGAGGACTCTGTTGAACTGAGACAAAAACTCTCCACCAGTCTGTGTAAACCACTCCTATGTAGAGAAATGCCTGTGTCAGGTTGTAGTGCCCTTTAGCGTGCCACAGTGCTCTGCATGGGCTGCCTCCTGAACTGGGAAAAAAAGATCAGGACTCAAGTTCCTTCTACCTTAGTAAAAGGTATTGGAGGGAAGATAATAGTAGTTAACCTGTAACTCTCTTAAATTTAAATTCAAGCTTTTACAGAAATACTGCATGTCAAGAGGCAGTGTTTCAAAATCTGCTGCTGCCAGTAATCTGGAAAAACGAAAGACTTCCATCCCCCAGACTGATATTCTAGTGCAGAGGTCGGCAACATTTTTGGGCAGAGTGCTCATAACACTCACAACCTTGACTTGTAAGTTGTTGGTGTTCTGGGGTGGACGGTATAGGAACTGCAAGGGGCCTGATCCTTGTTGTGGCAGTGCAGCCCGGGCCACTTCCCTGCTGCCCACCCTGAGGTACACATGCCAAGCAAAATGCTTTTGTGTGCCACATTCTGGCACTTATGCTGGGGGTTGCCTACCCCCAGTCCAGCACACCAGTTCTGAATACATTTAGATTCACTCTGGGCTTAGCAGTCCATCTTTGCAGCTTGGAGCTGTGCTGGGAGAAATTCTGCCCCTAGGTTTAGACCCTTTTGTGTAGTGCAGTAAACTGATCCCTATCTCCTTGTTCTTTTCCCATTCTCACTGGCAGGAACATCATCTAGCCCTTCTGAGCGTAAGAACATCATTACAATACAGGGTCTTTGGGAGAAATAAAGGGTACATGTTGGAAGAGCCCCTGAAGATCTTTCCCATTTAAAAAAATAAGTTGTCACTTATCTGCTACTTCTTGGGTAATTCTAATACTAGTATTTCTTGATTTTTTT
>JAGPOW010000261.1:189798975-189815147 GCA_030014935.1 Caiman crocodilus
TCACAGTTAGGGTGGCTAGGACGTGGAACCGGCTTCCTAGGGAAGTTGTTCTTGCTCCTACCTTGGGTGTCTTTAAGAGTCGATTAGATAGGTACTTGGTTGGGGTCCTGTGACCCTGGCACTCGTTTCCTGCCAAATGGCGGGGGGTCAGACTAGATGGCCAGCTCTAGGCCCCTTCTGACCCTAGGTACTATGATACATGAGTAAGCCCTTTCTGTCTACATAACCATAACTTTAGCTTGCCTATAGAAAGCTCAGAAGGTGGGACAAGTAGTAGACAGATTCCTAGACATAGGAACAGGAAATACAGATTGGGCCTTTCTAGAAATCATGCCCCAAAATTGTATCTTTGACTATTAATTTGATTCTATTAATGGCCTGTACAGACAGGGTGTGAGGAGCAGAAGTGCTGGTGGCAAGTTTCCTGTGCTATACCATGCATGGCCCAGATCAGTTGCAAATGCACTATGGGACGGGGCTGGACAGAAGCTTAGTCTTGAGTCGTGATATTCAGGAGCACTTTTGGAGGTGAGCTGGATTGATGCTAAGGGGACAAACTCAGAGATTTGTAATGTGGATGCCGTGGAGGTGAGAGTGGGCCTGAGCAGCTCTAGTAGCAGTGGACAGATGTTGCTTTTGACTTTGGGCGAGTCACTTAGGGTAGTTTGTTACAGTCCTAGGAACTGAACCAAATCTCTGCTTAAGTCTCAGTCTCTGTACCTTATTCATAAGGCTGTCTTCCATTCTGCAAAAAATGTTAACTGTACACGATTCTACTGCAGTGTTTTTGTAGTTTTAAAACACAAACAACAGAAATCATAGCCTAAATGTCTAAATTTACATATTACTTAGTCAGGGAGTCTTCCACATGACAAACTGTTCCAATAATTTTTGTCTCGTTTATTTTTATTGAGCAAATAATAAATGCATTTGCTGCTGAAATTTTTTTAGAAGTTCTCTCATTTGCATCATTGTAGAAATATGCAATCTTGCCTTTCATAGATTCATAGATTGTAAGGCTGGAAGGGACCTCAGAAGATCATCAGGTCCAGCACAGGTAGACAGTGACTGGGGCTGGTTGGGGCATGAAGAAGCTATAGTGCAGAGCTGCTTGCTGGTTTTGCAATGCAGAGCTGCTTGCTGCCTCCACACTACATTGAGCTAAGGCAGAGCAGCTTTGGACTGGCAGGCTGACACCCCTGCATCCCCTGCCAGCTAGGATAGCTGTGACTCAGCATGCTGCAGTCCCCAAGTGCATGTGTAAACACCATGTAGGTGTCTCAGGAGCATTAATAGCAATTGTAGGTACACCCACAATGTTGCACAGTAGCTGCAGTATCTGAATATGATATGCCTATTGCTTTTAACAAACAGACATAGTATAACAAAATTATTTCTGGGCAGGGAAGAGTAAAGAGTAGGATAAGCATGAGTCATTGGGACAGGTCTTACCAGTCTGGTATGAGCTGATGTCCTGTGCTAATTCAAATGAGCATTTTGAGAGCCAGAGGAAGATTTTAAAAGAGTAATGGGATATAGGGGAAAAATATGGGGATGCTGAAAGGCATCCATAGGTAAAGGTCTACTGAACTCAAGGAGACAACCAGCCAACTTCACAGGCAGATCCTGGTACAGGCCACAATTTTCACAAGCTGACTGTGGTAGAGGCCCCCCACGCCTCTGGCTGAGGGGCCCCAGCAGTCCCACCCCTCCCCACGGATTGCCACATTGTGGGCTTAATTACCCTGATTAAGCCCTGGGGAAGCCACTAATCCATGTGTTGTTAAACTTGGATTAATGGTTTCCCCAGGCTTGATCAGGTTAATTAAGCCGTGGATTCAGGCCATCCCCAAGTGGCAGGCTCTGCACTTTGGTAGGTTTGCTGCAAAAAAACCCCAAACAACAAACAAACTAAACTCACCGGCAAGCAGAGAAAAGTGCATGGGAAGCCCTGCAGTCTTGCAGCACAGGAAGGAGTATGGGAGGGCAGAAGGAGCAGAAAGGAAGGGGGTGAAGTAAGTGCTGCTCATGGGTCTGCTCACTGAAGTATAAGTGAACTCTGGCTTGAGTATAAAAAACAAAGAGTAAATGTGCTGCTCTTATACAGTATAATAAAATTGACATTTTCATACTAGTTTGGGCCTAGGAATAGCTGAATTACAGGATTAGGTGTGGGTACAGTGGCCCTTAGTTACTTACATGTTTATACTGAAATAATGTATTCAGGCTAGGGCTCAAAAGTGGGGTTTTTGTTTGTTTTCCTCCAGAATTTGCCTCTTTCCTGATGAGCACAGCAGTTAAATTTGAGGAATGAAATACCAATAAACTGGTGCTGCAGTTGAGAAAATCCTCAGCAGTTTGAGTTTTCACTTCTTAATCTTGAATCAAAATGTTTTCTCTAAGAGATGGAAAAACATTCAGACATTCTTTCATTTAAACACTTCTAGAAACAAAGAAGTATTATTTGGATTGGGGATGGCCAGTCTGTGGCATATGTACCAGAGCTGGGAGGGGCCAGGGAACAGAAAGATCAGGTAGGGGAAGGGGATCTGAGTGGCACTTGGAGAGTGCAGGGCTTAATTTGTGGCATGCCTGCCAAAAATGTCAGTCCCCACTGATCTGGATTTTGCGGGACTTGGGAAGAGAAATGTGTGGGTTGGGTATAAATATAAGGGCTAGGGATAGAAATGGTACATAAGCCAATGTAAGTGATCAGAAACCAGTTCAAATCTGTAATACATTAGAAGTTCAGTGCACATAAGTTGCTTTCAAAATGGTCAAAACCAGTTTAAGATAAACCTGGATGGATGTAGTGTCAGACTTTCACTGATTTAGGTTAAATGGGTTTACTGAACTTCTGTCTCAGATCCCCTCCAGATTCAAGTCAACCCACAGTCCCCCAGTATCCCAGGATGCTTTGCACCTCCCCTGCAACCCTCACACCCTGTGCAGCGTGGGCAGGCTAGCCTTGGCCCAAGCTGCCTGCTCTGGGTGAAAAGGGAGGCATGCGCTAGCACTACCCGGCATCTGGCCAGAGCCACTGCAGGCATGTGGCTGCATTTCCAGAATCAAAAATGAATGTCTCTTTACTTGCTTATTGGTAAAATCTACACAGCTTAAACTAACCTGTGAAGATTGAATTGATTCAGCGTTGGACTTTTTGACTTCATGTACTTAGCCTTGAGCACAATCTTTTAAGTTTGTTTTTCAGTGGTTCACCTCCATTAAAGCAGGAAATATAGCAGATTCTTAAATCAAGGGTAGTTTTACACTTTTCTGCTTGGTTCTATTTAATAATGGTGACTTGACAAAAGGAAGAAACTTCCCTTTATTTTTCCTTGCATTTACACCTCTTTTCAGTTGTTTTACATCTCCTTCCACTGGAAACTATTGTCATAGAATGAGTATAATCAACTAATGCCTGTTTTTGTTCAAAGCACCTTCTAACAATGGTTAGTTTTAGTAATAGTAGTGTACAATTGCTGGAGCCAGTATTTTTTTTTAAATAACCTAAATTTGTGCTTCTCTGTCCACATTTAACATCTGAATAAGTTGGGGTGGGGAGCATTTAAGATGCATTCAGAAGTGCTGACCATCTAACACTGACCTCAGCACACATGCAAATCAAGTGTCTTATTTAGGTGACAAACTGAAGGCTCCCATTCAGAGAAATCTTTGACCTGACAGTAATTTTGTTCAGGGTGACTGAAGGAAAGTTGCTGACCAGAATCAGGCAGTCTTTTCCTGTCCAGAATTAGTTTGTGTCATATTAGTGTTTGTACATAAAAAGGTCTTGTTGGTGTTTGGTGAGGTATGTTTTTAATATCTCAACAGATACTACGCATTGTGATGTTCTTGTGTTTTTGACCCCTCTTTCTCCACTTTCACCTTACAGGCTATCCTTGGAGCTGGTCATTATGTGTATGCTGATCAGCCTGAAGACTTCAATCAGAAAGTAAAAGAGATCTGTGATTCAGTGGACTGACTGGGATTCTTCTGTTGAAGTTCTTGTCATAGAAAAAGTATCATAGCAATACTTTGTAGAATATTATGAAAACTAAGGAATGCAGAGGTAGTCAGGCAGGCTCAATTTTGCACTGTTTCTTCCAAGAAATCACTTGCACATTTAAACCACTTTGTGCCTTTTGATTAGGGTAAAGAGTATTTTAAACTAAAACCTTGTACAGTTTGATTCAGGAATTTGCTTTCTGTGTCTAGAAAGGATATGGGCCTGTCTAATATGAAAATATAAATATCTTGTTTTTTAACTGGATTTTTTTTAAATTATGATTTGAACTTCACAACATTTTGAATACTAACAAATTAAATTTTGCACTCAACACCTATGATAAGTATTTCTCTATTTGGCCGTTATATAAGAAACAATCTACTGGTATAAAGATGCAACTTAGTTACTTTACACACATGTATAAACATTTCCATTCAAAGTGAACATTTGAAATGAGTGTTAAATTTTCATTTGGATCCTGAAACTTCACATACATTATTTACGTAGCTTGTATTTTGTGATAACAACTTACAAAGTAGGCTTTTGAGGCAGGCCAAAGCCAAAATAGTGAGCGCTATTTACCACTGGGAATAAGATGTATTTGGTGTTTAAGGAAGAAAGGCTTTATAGGAGGGAAATATTTCTTTTTTTGGGTTTTAGTACATTCATCTCAGAACCTTTTCTTCCATGTGTCTGACATCCTAGAAAGCCCAGTTAGTTACAGAGAAACATTTCTGACATGCATGCTTCCATAAACCGATTTAATCTGTAGAATTCAATAACTTGAAATATAGAATTGACCTTTTAGCTAACAGAACCTGTTTTTATGTTGGTATAATCATTGCAAGATCTGTTGCTACCCTGAATCTCTTGATTTTTAGATAGATAAATTACCAAGTTTGATCAATAGCAGGAAATTCCTCTCAAAAATGAGCTTATTCTCTTGTTTTCTTTAGATATTAAGCCTACTACTATTTGTTTTGGCCAATGCATATTTTGGAGTATTGAAGCTAATTGGGAAATGCATTAGACTATTGTGTCTCAGTTAATGCGTGGCATCTTTTATAAAAAGGGGTTTTACTGGACTAAAGATTACCACTAGAACACGATATCTCCATACCTTGGAAATTCTTTATATAAATACCTAGTTTTAATTCAGTATTTCACAATCAGAGCTAGTAGTCTCTGGTTCTTTATAAAAATCTAGTTTGATATTAATTTTTCAGATGCTTGGTAAGATGCATTAAACAAAGTACTTTGTCACTTTATGTCAAATTATGTGCTTTTATTTAAAAAAAGAAAAAAGTTTACATGAGATTTTATTGGTTTGTTTTTGAATTTTAGGATGACTACTGAAAGTATCTCAATACTTTTATATAAAAAAGGATATGACCTAATATTAGCACCTTCTAAAGGTTTAAAAAGAAATCATGGCTATCCATGTCGTTCACACTGTTCCAGTTGAATATAATCTCTCCTCAAAGAATTGCTGCTTCCGTGGTGCTATGAAAACATCAACCAGTCCTTGTGGCACTTAATATTTAGATTGTTAGTTATTATTTTTTATCAAAATAGCAAATTCAGTTGTGTTGTTAATTAGAAAATATTGGATTTTTAAAACAAAAATCAGTCTTTTAAAATTTGAAGTTCAATTGGAGATAAAGAACATCAGCTATTTTATATGTAAATTGTAAGTTAAATGGCAGCATGATTGATAGGTTAATGACTTTCTTGTTGATTAATAAATAGTTTTTTTCCTGTTTCTTATTATTGTTGCTGTTCAATTTGCATTAATTGGCTTGGTGTGGAATATTTGCAGTTACATACAAAAAGTTGACATTAAAATACAGCCTTTTATTCCAGCTAGTAAAAGGTAAAACATGTTAATATTTTCATTTAGCACTTTTAATATTGGGCGTTCTATCTAAATTGCCAAATCTAACAATGTAAAATAAGAAAAACCTTATGTCAAACATGGAAAAAATCTTTTTTCAGGTCATTGTACTAATAAAACTCACTCTTGTTTTGCACAATAAAAATATTCATTTAAATGTTCGTGTCTGATTTTAATGCTTAAGAATATTACCAGTGAACAGTACTTCTATTGTAATGCTTGTGTGACAAAGGTCTGCAAATCAAAAGTAACGACTCAAATTGAGTTTAAACTATCTAAAAATATGTAAAGAGGAAAGTTGTAAGAAGTGTTTATTCTCCATACTGTTTAGTTTTACCTTGTATTGACCTGGAAACCTAAGCATGTTTTAACAGGTAGCATGTGAGTAATGTTATAGCCATCTTGGTCCAGCGATTATGGAAGAGGCAAGGATTTTCGGGGAGGATATCTTTTATTGGACCAACTGCATGGCTGGGATAAAGTTAGACAAGCTTTCAAATGTCAGGTCCAATAAAAGATACCACCCCAAAAATTCTTTACAGGTGACAGAATTCTAGAAGCTTTCAGTTTGCACATACAAAGCAAGTGCTTCTAAGTGTTCTTAAACTAAAAGAAAATGTTATATCTTCCCCGGAAAGTTAATGTTGTTATGTTAAGTGTTATCAGATTGGGATATTGTTATCCCATAGTGTCAAAATGTAACATAACCTAATGAAGTATCACAGTAGGAACTCTAGAGAGGCTATGTAGATTTTGAGTGCCATTTATTGAGGATGTTTGGAAGCTAGAAAATCTTAAAGGAGTTTCATTATAGTCCAGCTATAAAGGATGAAATTTAACTACTTTAAAATACTTTGCTTCAGTATAATGAGTGGAGGCTCCTCAGCTGCTTAAATATGCGGGTAGTGTAAAGTCATCATGCTTTTTGTGCTGTAAACCAGGACAAAAACCACAGGGTTAAATGCACACAGATTTTTCTTCTGTTACAACATTAAAAGCAACATGGGCTTCATGCCATAAGCCAGGCTATAACAAGCTGATCCAAAATATTAATCTGATAAAACTAAGATTTAAAGACTTGTTCTACAAAATAGTTTCTACCTTCTACCTGTGGTGAGGGAGGGAGGGGCAGGGGCAGGGGCAGTGGCAGATGCTGCCCAGCCAGATTGTGGCAGGGCATGGGATGGAGCTGTGGTTTGCTGGGGAAGGGGGGTGGCTCCCACCACTGCATACACCCCAGGAGGGCATGGGGGGGGGGGGTCTGTGCACCTAGATCCACATGGGACAGGAAGGCTGCAGCTGTGGGCTGGAGCTGGGGCTGTACCAGGTTCTTGATTGGGGGCTGGGCTCAGGGCAGGCAGCAGCAGTGCTGGGAGAGGGACTGCAGCCACCCTAAATTTTGCCATAACCTCCCTGTAGCCCCGCTCCCAGCACTGCCGCCACCACCCACCCAGCACGGCCCCAGCGCTTCCCGGCATGTGAGAGGGATGGTGGGGGTTGAGCAGGGATGAGTAGTGCTGGAGGCTGGACCCAATGATCTTGTAAGGTCTCTTCCAGCCCCTAACATCTGTGAATCTATAGCAACAGAATTCAGACTTGCTCTCCTATACACACTCGCTCTTCCATTTTCTTCAGTTAAACTGGAACTCCCGCAATGAAGGTGTGAAATTCCAGTCAGGAATGGGAAGTAACCTGTTACTCTTTTGTACATCCACCTAAATTAATAAAATCCTAGGCTGAACTAGGCCAAAGGCTCTAACAAAGTTTCTTCTATTATAATTAAACTTCCCTTCTTCCTTGTGTCTTCCAATTTGGAGTTTGCTGCAATGTCTAATTGCCACATCACTGAAATTTGATGTCTATATCATATCTGTCTCATGCCTTAAATCACTGCTGTGAGGCACTACCTATTCCTTTTTTTCTTGCTCTGTGCAAACTAAGCTGTAAAAATGAGGCAATGTAGCTGCCTCAGAGTGGCACTCTGCCATTAAGCACGTTTGAGGATACAGACCCATAATTAGACCATTCCATAATGTCCTCAATTGGGAGCCAGTTCACAATTGAGAAATTCTGTGGCTCTGACATCAGGAGGTGAGAGGGAGCACCCAGTCCAGCACGTCTTAAAATGGGCAAATGTGGTGGGAGCGCTTGCTTCCATGCTTTTGAAATGCTGAGGGTGGAAAACATGTGGCTGTGGGCATTTTCAATTTTCTGCTTTCTCTTCTTTCCCAAATATGATTTCAGTAATCTTCAGTAGCCTGCAAATGACTGAAGTCTTCAGTGTGAATTCCTGATTTAGCAATAGAGTGCTTTTTGGTTTCCCCTGGGCTGGGTGGGATGGCACAATTGGGGGGCTGTGGTTGAGTGGGGAGTGAGGACACAACTGGTTGTTAAAAAGATAGATTTATTTAATAGATTTCATAGACATTAGGTCTGGAAGGAACCTCAGAAGATCGAGTTCAGCCCCCTGCCCCAGGGGCAGGAAGTCAGCTAGGGTCAAAGGATCCCAGCAAGATAAGCATCCAAACATTTCTTAAAATAGTATTGAACAAGCATCACAAGAAAGATCATTGATAAGTGCCAACAGAAGGAAAAAAAGGGGGCAGTGAAGCTCTGACCATATACCAGACATGCCAGTTGCACGCGTGTGTTTTGACAGAGGTGGTAGCAGTGCAATGAATGCAGAGTGGGATACCTGGAGGACTGACCAGACCAGTGTCCCAGAATGCTTGGTGTCTGCATGTATCATTGCACCAATTCACAAGGAACCAGTTCAAAATAATGCTACAGAAGATAAGGAATGGTTTGTTGTTTTTCCTTTGAGTTGGTTGTGATTTAATGTACCACTGTAGTGATAGGAGGGCAGTAGGCTTTCCAGGCTAAGATGAACAAACCAAGGTCCTGACCCAGCCTGGTCGTTAAAGATCCAGTGCCACCCTCTGTATGAAGAGGCGTTAATCCCTGAATCTTGGCTACGTTCTATTTATATTTACATTGTGTGAATACCCTGCCCTAAACTTTATAGGCACTGTTAAAAGCCACCATCAGGTTTCATCCAGAATTGGTTCTGTTTTGGAGCTCAAACACTAATATTTAAAGTAAAAGTAATGAAGTGTTTCTAACCCTAAGACTGACAGTAGAAACATTCCTTAGTCATATAATAGAAACACATTTACAGTTTCTTATAGGGAATTGCTCATAAAGAACTATATGCTTGCTTTTAGCTGCTATTGAAAGGTAACAAAGGTTATATTATTCCAGTCTGCAATAACCAGTAGATGTGTTCTCTAAACGCTTATAAAATCAGTGTCTCAGTAAAGTGCTAGACATCTGGACATCTCTCTCTCTTCAGTGTATATAAAGCACCTGTGTTTGACTGAGTTGGACATGAAGAAAGTTGAAAACAAAGTATTTGTTGTAGCTGCATGGTATTGACATGCCTTTTTGCTATCCTTTCAATTTCCAAGCATTTCTTCAGTTTGATTTCATTTAATGTTGTATATATATCATGCAGTTACAAATCTAAAGCTTAGACTAAATAGGACATCAAGCGCAGAGCTGAAAAGCACCCACCCACCTCCAGATGCAATCAATCCACTCTGAAGGAAAGGCATTTGTTTCTGCCATATATACATTTCTGTGTACAGCACTATTGTCACAGACCTTGTTGGGCTCTCCGTTCCCAGGCTTCTAAGCTAGCTGAGTCTGAGCAATGTTCTTGTATACTGTCTCTCGCTTGATAGGCTTGTGCCTATGGTGCAGACTCCCCATCTAGTGTCCCTTCTCAGATATGGGACCCTGCAGTCCAGTTGACACAATGCTGAACCCTAAAGTCTTCCCCACTATCTTAAGGATACCCTTTCTAAGGGCTTCATGGTTATAGGAAGTCCAGTATACAGTTTAAACCTTATGTAACTGTTATAGCAAAAAGCCCAAACACTTTGTAAAATAATGGAGAACATTCTCACTTTATTCATAGAGAAAGCCTTAGAGCTGTGGTTTGCAACCTTTTTAGATTTAAGGCACCAGAAAATGCCAGGTCTTAGCTCTCACTGTTGCAAATAACTCAGAAAAACTACAACAGATATGAATGTTTTTGATGATAAGGATTCCTATTTGAAATCTTTGGGTTTATATTGTTAAGTATGCACAGGTTTTTGCATACCTGTGAGCACAATATTGTGTGACACCTCATGAAATCCTTGAAAGGATCTTGTGGCACTGGTTGAGAATCACTGCCTGAGAGACTTACAGATTCATGTGTGCATGAAATCTCCCACATACAAATCCCCCTCCTCCCAGTGTCCTTTACACTTGACAGTTTTCAAAGTTCTTGTTAGTCATTTCAGGTTTTCAAACCTTCCTCTTATCCTATTCAGCCCTTAGTTTCTCTCCTTGCCTCTCCAAAAAGCTTGCCTTTAATTCACGCTGGTTTAGCTGGCACTCAACAGGTTTTTCTAGCTCAGACAGCACAGTCTTTGTAACACCTGCTTCTAATGTTTGCTTTCTTCAGGAAATTGCCCTCTTCCCAGTTAAGGTTAGCCAACCTTTTTGGTATGTTAATTGTTGTCATTGTTGTTTCATTGTCTTGTAACAGCTCTCAGACTGGGTGTGTACTAGGGCTGTGCACGGCACCATTCCATTTCAATATTTCAATGGAACAGTGTTTCATTTCGAATTTCGTTTAAATTCGAAACTGCTGTTCCATTTTGTTTCGTTGAAACAGTTTCACTGTTTTGCCCATAGACTATAATGGGGAAGCTTGAAACAGCCTGTAACTTTGTCATTTCTGGCCTGATTTGGATAACTTGCAGGAATGGTAGCCCAAAACTCATGTCACATGTATGTGTTAAGCCACAGCAGGGTCAAAACTGCAGGCCTGCTAGCCCCTGCTGAGGCCACAAAGCCTGCCAGCTGTCAAGGAGATGGGTGCAGGGGTTCTGGGGCCCTGCACCTCTTGCTGTTGACAGGCAACACTCATGACATGGGTGGGTGACACTGTGTGTGTGTGTGTTAAGGTGCACCCTCACTCAACTGACACCAAGGCAGAAAGCAGGGCAGTTCGAACAATGCTGCCTTTTATGCAATTTTTCCATCCCTTCCCCAGGGCACTGGGATTGGAAGAGATCTCAGGAAAGGAGATCACTGCCCAGCTACATAGTCAATAATGAGAGCAGTCCTCCAGCTCCGTCTCCTTACTTTAGTTTCTGTTTCCCTGCAGGCAAGCCCAGCTTGAGATTCAAAACTCAAAACGTTTTGAAAATTTTGAAACGTTTCAACTTACCTTGTTTCATTTCAAGGCTGTTTTGAAGCTCTGTTTTGTTTTGATTTTGCTGTTTCGAGCTCGAAACGATTCAAAACAGAGGTGAAAGGAAACTGCTGGAGAAATTTCACACAGCCCTAGTGTGTACTATGCAACATGGGCTGCATCAATGAATAGCTACATCAATCCATACTGAACGGGGGACTTGACGTAGTGAATTGATGTATTTTTAACTTGTACATAGCCAGATTCTGGGGTGCAGAGGTGGAAAGGTTAAAGCTTCTTGGCATGATTCCAGAGATGTTAGTTCAGTCTTTGCTCTGGACTTATGCTGAAAGCTGACCCCTGTTAACCTAGCTGTAAATGGATACCTGATCATTCATAGTGGGGAGCCAAAGGTGACCAGAAATTATACCAGCTAAATTACTCCTTTGAAAGGCCTTGGGAATGGGTGGGTATATCTAAACATGCAATTAATGCACATGAATAAACTCCGGAGCTTATTGCTGTGGAGCAGGGGTGGGCAAAATGCAGCCTGCGGGCCAGATGTGGCCTGCCAGGCCATTCCATCCGGCCTGTGGGGCCCCTAAAAAATTAATATTTATCTGCTCCTGGCTGCCTGTCATGTTGCCTTCGATGGCTAAAACTCAGTAAATGGTCCTCCACCCAAAATAATTACCCATCCCTGCTGTGGAGTCTATTGCTTCCAGGTGTCATACATGAGTCCTCTAAATAGTTAAGTGCCCCTGTCACAATGGATTGAGCAAGCAATGAACCCCACTCCAAGCAACTGCAGCCACCTCTAAATTTAGTCACGTTCCGCCTCATTAGCTATTCCCACCTGGCAGTCCATTATTGGCTACTCTAAACCTATATAGGTTCGTGCAGCTTCCGCCCAAGTCGGAGACCTCAGAGAACACCTCAGAGGCAAGTTGGTGGCCTGATCGCCCTCCAACATCTCCCTGTCATCAACCTGCCAGACGTACCCCGTTCCCTTTGCATACTCACTGCATTCATGAATTGTCAACTCATCGCATTATGTTACCTGTCATCTGTTACCGGTAACCAAGCAATCATTCACCGCCTACGCCAGTGTCATCAGAGGCATAAGTAAAATATTCTTGTAACCAATGTGCTGTCTCGGCCTCTCCATCCATTTGCCTGCCTGACAATCCCATTTCACTTACCAACCCACTCTTCTGGACCAGTTTACTGGGACCCACAAAACATGGCATCACGAACAGGATCAAAAGGCAATGTAGTGGACAAGAATTTAATCAGGTGCTGCCCCTGGCGCACCAAGGGCGCCATGTGGATAACGCAGATGAACTCTGGGTGCATATCGCCTACCATCAGGCGGTAGGAGGGGAAGGAGAGAACCGCCTCGGGGGATACTTCTCAGTAAGGGGAGAAGGGCCGATTGTGAAGGAGTGGAACGTGAACACGTCCCCTGAGGTGTTCAGCTGCATAATGGCCGGCGATCGGATTCATTTTAGGCCTGTGAACACAGTATTGTCCCTGTCCCTAGAAGAGGTGCAAAGAAGGCGCAACCCCGGCACAAGAGTTCACCCAGTGTATACGGTACCTGCGGGAAGGAGGGGAGCCCACCCCGCTGGACCGGTTTAATTGCCCGGCTCTAGTGCCCAGATTGCAGGGGCACAAGCTCCTCAGCCAGCTGCAGGAGCGGCTGGAGGGTCGCTACACAGTGAAATTGTCAGGGCCCAAATGGAATAAAGGCAAAATGATTAACGTGTTGTTTTGTGCAGTGGCGGACCCTCTTACAAGAAAACGCAAATTTAGAAAGTCAATTACGTACAGTGGGCATGGAGTCACTGGAGCAGGCAGCGGTGGGCTCCGAGCCACCGTTAGAAAATGGTGCCGATGAAAATAAGAAAGGGCGGGGAAATGAGAAAGGGCGCGAAAAAGCGGAACTGCCCCAAGGGGGATGGTCGGCTGCATCACCATCCTCGGCCCCACCCCCTGAAAAAGGCGCCAAGGAGGAAAAAAGGTGCGAAAAGATGGGAGCTGCCCAAGGGGAGTGGCCAGCCACGTCCCTGGCCCTGGCCCTGTCCCCTGACGTAACGCCAGCAAAGGAGCCGCCCCCTTACAAGGGAGAAAAATTGTATCCAGCGCTCCCGCCTGACGCAGAACGCACCCCCCCGACTGCAGCTCACCCGATAGCATTGATAAAACACGTCACAGATGCACAAGGCACCACCCACACTACTACCACACCTGTCACACGCACACCCAGCAAGAGATACAAGATCTGTGTCGGGAATCAAAAGTGAAACCTGAAGAAACCCTGGCCATATGGCTGGGATGGTTGATTGTAGAATTCGGGTCAGACATACTAGACTTAGAAGAAGCAAGCGCCTTAACCCGACAAGTGGCGTGGAGTGGAGGACACGCCACTGATCTGAATGTGATCATGACTAATGTTCATTGGCCCATTCCACTCCCAGCACTTGTGGTGGGACAAGAGACCCATAAATCCCACATCTGGCATGAGGGTCACCCGCAGAAGGCCAATGCGGAACAACTGCTATTGGCCATAACTGGAGTGTCGTACCTTTCGTGGAATCCAAGGGTACACACCAATTGGGACTGACGCAGGCCCAACGAAATGGAAGATGGGTTCACCACCACTTGCAGAACCCCGGGGCAATTCCAGTGACATTGGAAGCCGTAGAAGCCTTTGTTGAGGTGTACGGAGGGACAGACGCCATCACGCTCCGACTCTTTCTTAACCCAATGGCGGGTCAACCAGCAGGGAACCTTTTAAGTCACCTTCCACAACTGCAGGCACTCATGAAACAAAGCGAAGAAACCCTTATTGATGTAAAAGATCGACCTTCAGCGTACCCAATCAAGGCTCTGAGACCAAAGCATCAGGAACTTATCCCTCAACAAGAGTCACGTCAGCTGCTGTCAAGAACGCCCAAGGAGAGAGCTATGTTTGGGTTCTTACTCAACCATACAAAACCCACGAAGCAATAGCTGCATGCTCTCGGGGATGTAGGCCAACGCCATCTAGCTGATGCAATGGGATTCAAATTCGGGGACAAGCCAAAAAACGAGTATCGGCCGTTGGCTCCGCTGGCAGCCCTTTCCACCCGGACTCGACTGACCACTGTCCCTATGCTGAATTCATAGTGCAACACTCACAGAACCTGAATGATCGAAAACAAGTATCTTTTCTTTTAGACACCGGATCCCACGTTAACGTCATTACCAGCACAATCCCACATATGCAGACATCAAAAACGATCTAAGTCCAAGGACTCAACGCCGTGGCCACAACTCCTATAGTTTGAATTATGATTCAAGGCAATATACTAAAAGCAGCGTTGGGAAATATCAACATTCTAGGCATTCCAGGACTAAGAGCACTGGACCTCAAGAGACGTGTACTGCAGGCACTTCTGATTGCTGTATCTGAATCTGACCGCCACAAACCCACGCTCTGGAACACCTTCATCTGGCAATACCGCCCTATTCCAACGAAAGGTACCTTAAAAGAATCGCTTGCCAGCCTCCGGCAACGACTTTAAAACCAGGGTTGCATTACGCGGATTACGGCAAGCACCTACCTGTCTCCAGGGTGGGGAGTGGCCAAGCCTGGCAGGCCCAAAGAAGCCCACCTGGTTGTGGACTACCGTGAAGTTAATAAGTGATGTCAACCACTTGCACAGCCCACTCAGTCAACCCTACCGCAATGTATGCTAGAGATGGCACAGTACCAAGCATACCCATGGGTCGGAGTTACGCTGGACCTGAAGAACATGTTTTTCTCAATCCCGCTCACTGATCCTGATGGGGTGCTGAATATGTGTGTTGAGGGAATAATGTATAAATGGACAGTTTGCCCACAAGGGTATCATAATTCTCTGTCACTAGCCACCGGTGCCATGAATCGCACATTAGAGACATTTGCGGCAACGACTAATAACTCATAGAACAAGGAGTATAAGATTTGGAACTACATTGATGATATTGCCATCATGGATCGAAATACCTCGGTCGTCAGGTCGTCAGTTTGCTACTTGTCTCATCAACCACCTCCAAAAGGAGAGATGGACCGTCAATTCAGAAAAATTGCGTTTACATTTCATCGCGAATATCACGTTTTTAGGTACAACCTTCGACGGCACCACCAGACACGGCGCTAGTCATGGGGCCCCAGACTCTGAGCCCTTAATACACCCTCTACCAACAGACAGAAGATCACTCCAACAACTCCTGGGCCACCTAAACTGGTATCGGCATTACATCCCTCCCCGGCCCCTGCCCATCATCACAAAGTTATAACATCAAATCTGTGAGAAGACCCGAAAATCCACACCATGGACGACAAGGGATGACGACCACCTCCAACGCCTCTTGACAGCTATCAGAAATACCTCACTTACTGCTATCAATTTGAACAAACCTTTAGTCATCACCCTTGGATGTACCGCCACCCATGTATGGGCCACAGCACATAACGACCGTGATGAAGTCATCTTCACCACACATAAGACCTTGCAAGCCACACAAAATCGCTATGGGCAATTAGCCAAGACCCTCCTCGTGGGCCAGTTTGCTGAATCACTTTCCTTGGATCATGGTACCCTTCGAGCACCTCTTGCAACTTTAATACCTTCAGTGGACCCAGAAAGGATTGACCCACATTTCCAAGGGGAGCCCAAAATGTGGAATAGGTTGGTCCTTAACCATCATTATCACTGGCATTGTTGGAAACATGAGGACACCATGCCCACCTCTGACCCAGTCGATGACCACCTACCTGTCCTATATGGAACTACAGCTCCAGCGTGGATTGAGTCAGATGGAACATCCCAGAACGGGGGGCGGGGAGGGGCTATGGATATTATTGTAAGCTGTGCCATGATACTGAGATTTTCAACTCAACCCCGGGAGAAGATTTGCCTCAACTTTGTGAGCTCCTGGGATTTAAGGCAGCTGTACAACACTGCCTTGGTCATCACAATGGCACGCTCCCT
>JAGPOW010000261.1:189815247-189857851 GCA_030014935.1 Caiman crocodilus
GTGTTAGTAAACGAACAATTACAGGTCACATCCCATATGTCCATACAAAACCGCCTTACCCTTGACTTAATGTTACTTCAACAGTGAGACATGTGCAGGTATCTCAATCTTTCGCACGACCACTGTTGTATAAGTATTCCAAATGTTTCCATTCCCCTTAGCCAACAAATTAATACGATTTGAAAAATAGCCTCAGACACCAATCATATAAGTGGTCTAAGAACCAGATGGTCAGCTAACCTATTTACTTCTTTTGGATGGGACACCTCCTCCTGGCTCATGTATTTACTGATGCCTTTACTCACCCTTTTGATGCCACTGTTCATTATTTGTATAGGAATTGGAAGCGTTGTATTTGCAATATGTTATGTATACAGTAACGAAATTGTCTACTTATGTCTATACCATTTGCCCAAACCCCTTGAGACCGACGAGTTCATGGACGAAGTGGCCATCTAAACAAAACCGTACCTCTATTGTGCCATGAGCAAGGGGGCATGTCATACATGAGTCCTCCAAATAGTTAAGTGCCCCTTTCACAATAGATTGAGTGAGCAATGAACCTCACCCCAAGCAACTGCTGCCACCTCTAAATTTAGTCACGTTCCGCCTCATTAGCTATTCCCACCTGGCAGTCCGTTATTGGCTACTCTAAACCTATATAGGTCCATGCAGCTTCCGCCCAAGTCAGAGACCTCAGAGAACACCTCAGAGGCAAGTTGGTGGCCTGATCACACTCCAACATCTTCCCATCGTTGACCTGCCAGACGTACCCCGTTCCCTTTGCATGCTTGCTGCGTTCACAAATTGTCAACTCATCGCGTTATGTTACCTGTTACGTTACCTGTTATCTGGTACGTTACCTGTCATCTGTTACCTGTTGCCGGTAATCAAGCAATCATTCACCGCCTACGCCAGTGTCATCAGAGGCGTAAGTAAAATATTCTTGTAACCAATACGCTGTCTCGGCCTCTCCATCCATTCGCCTGCCTGACAATCCCATTTCACTTACCAACCCGCTCTTCTGGACTTGTTTACCCGGACCCCCAGAACACCGGGCACCACCTCTTCAAGTGTACCCAGGACCACAGCACATTGAGCCAGGTCAGAGCAGCCCTAGCTGGCAGAAAGTCCCAGAGGGTCAGCTGCCAGCCCAGGGCTGCCTCCCCCCACCTCAATGTTCTGTGGAGGGGCTGGTTGGGGCATGAGAGTGCTTCAGTATGGGGCAAGCCAACAGGCAGCCCTTGCACTGAAGCACCTTCATGCCCCTGCCAGCCAGAGCAGTGCCTACATGTGCACTGCTGCAGAATAAAAAACTCTGCAGCACAATGGTACTTACTTGTACCTGCAACTGCTTTCCTGCCACAGAGTAAATTAGTTTATTCCAGTCTAATAAGGGTGCACAGGTAGACACGCAAGGTTTACTGCACAGCAATTAAGTCTACCGTGCAATAAACATCTTGCGTAGATTTGTCCAGTATATCTTAACCAAAACTAGCCTGATGGGCTGTTCAGATCAAGCTGACATTTGACTTTTGTCTTGACACACAGCAGTTCCCCATGATATTACAAATATACATTTTCTTATTCAATTATAACAAAAATAACCAAACACAAAAAAAAATCCCTACGGTGTACTGTAGTAAAAAAAAATGGCAACTTAAAAAATAGCCACTCTGCAGTATTTGTGCTGATTATTATAGAATAAATATAATATTTTCACAAGAGAGCTTAGTGTGGAATTGGTTTATACTCTACAGAGCTTTGCAAAAAGTTATGCCCATTTTTATTTTCCAGTAATATCCTGAAACAGTATTGAAAATGCATCCATGCATCTTAACTCCTATCAAGTCAAATCTTTAATAAACAAGCTTAATAGTGACAAAAGCTTTCCAATGGCTGCTTTTACATGAGCCAACTCAAATATAGAACAGTGTGTTCCTCTCTGATAGCTCTACACTGTGTGTGTGCTTGAAATGGTAAAGCAAGTCTGCACTTAATCTCCACTTTCTTCTTGCATTCCTTCTTCTTAATTTCTTGCTCTGCCCACTAGAGGGAGAACCAGTGCTCTAAAACATTTTTCCCAATTACCATGTATGCTGTTATAGTTCAGCTTCTGCAGGGGAC
The DNA here is from genome assembly GCA_030014935.1 of Caiman crocodilus. NCBI lineage: Eukaryota > Metazoa > Chordata > Crocodylia > Alligatoridae > Caiman > Caiman crocodilus. The sequence continues at coordinate 189,817,375 of JAGPOW010000261.1, forward strand.
TCAGAAAACCTGTGTACTGCAATTCCTTTTTCCAGGCACAATATATTGATAAGTAAAACAATAAGTCTGGGCAAGAAAAAAAACATGGAGGAAAATGAAGCAGGTATTTAATTTACTTGAAATGTCCTTTTTAAATAGAGGTTAGTGTAGGTGGGAAATGGGAGCATAGCATGGGACTGTAAAGGTTACCACTATGTTACACTGTGGCTTTGTTTTATTTACTATAATTTTTTTCTTGTAGTATAGGATTGACACCCAAGGAGACCGACTGTATTTGAGAAAACGGGGGGAGAAAGGGGGCAGGAATAGAACAATAAGCATTCTGTGCTATGATAAGCCAACCCCCAGAATAACATCAAGTAAAAATAACTGTGGTATAATTATTTAATAAGGGCTAACTTTTAAAGAGGCTCAGATTTAGGGAACAAATTAGTTCATTTGCATAAATGGTACTATCCAGACATTAGCTACCTGATATGCAAGCAGCATTTAAATATCAATTAGCGGCACAAAAGAGTAATAATTTGTATTGCAGTAGAGTTCCCAATAGAGTTTCAGTTGTTGCTGGTGATTGCCACACCTGCTGTCTTGTCTAAGTATTGTACTTAGGCAGCTGAACAAAATGGCCTGACTTTAAAGAGAACTGAATACACTCTGTTTATTAACACTAATTCTTTACCCTGCTTTTTTCCCCAGTATAAACTGGTATGGCAGCCAGCTTGTGACCCTCACCCACACCCATCCCTGCAGATATTCATTTATTGATGGCATCAAATATATCCATGTTACAAGGTCTTATCTCCAGGTCCTAAACCTTTACCTTTTCACAGGGGAAAAGCAGATCCTGGATCCCTGCACAGCTCCAGATAGGTGCATGAGGCATCGTATGAAGGGTCCAGTCAAGCATATGAGTTTCTGTGACCAAGCCACATAGGGTACAATATGGCTAGTATCACATTCAGCCACCTTGGATTCCACAGCCCAGATGTCCAGCTGCCCATGTATAGCTAGGGGTAGCCTTTTGTACAAATTCAGTGGAGGCTTGAACTCCTGTATCTGGAATTGCAACAAGACACCTTACCCAATCCACCACTAGCCCTTTGCATGATAGCTTGTCAGATGTTAGCCATATGCTGACTTCAGGAGTCTGTAACCAGGCCTGGCTATACATAAGCATTTAAAGGAGGAGATGATATCCAGTCCTGAGATCTAAAATTCCAGATCAGCTGGTAAGGGGTCAGGAGCAACTGAAGGATTGCTAACATAGTGTGCTGTACAAGTGTGCTGTACAAGTGTGCCCACGTGAAATTAGTGTGCAGTGACTTCCTGTAAGGGGAATTTATTGCCAGAGTACAGAATATACAATTTCTCACCAATTACTGAGCACTAAAAATTGCATCTAGTGGACACAAGTCTTTTAACTGCGCTGCAGGAGAGTTTCGTAGGAAGTAAACCCTGCTAGCTAGGTAAGCTTGAAGTCTTAGCACTTTCTCTAAAGCAATTGCTCTAAGCAATCTAATTGCATGAACCCTGGACTGTGTTCATAAGATAGCACTGGTTAATGAGACAGCACTTTCTGTACTAAGCACTGCCTTATGCATGTGAGATAAAACAACAAAAACTACCCTCAATCCTGTTCTACAGTGGGAAACTGTAGAAGTAGGTAAAGGAAACACTTTGGGCTTCAGTTACAGCTGGGTTACAACTCATTTACTCCTGGTTCTTGGTCCCCAGCTGCCTGCTCCACCTTAAGTGAGGTCATGGTGTATTATTTTCGGTCAGTTTTCACTACTGAAAAGGTCATTCTCCCTAATTAATCTGACATTAACATTCCCATTTTAGCACCTATCCTTGTAATGAGACCTGGCCTGACTAATATTGCTGGGTCTTACCCGGCAGAGAAGCATTGTTGTGTTTGGGATATGGCAGCAAAAGCTAAAGGTCACCGGAAGGTGTGGGGACTGCAGGTAGGTATTCTGGACTGCAGACAGGGCTCAGGCTCAAATTACTGTTCTGTTAAGTGTTTACCTACAAGCCCTCTGTGCCTTACTGTGAACAGAATAGCAACATCAGGAGAGACAGTATATCTTTTACTCTCTCCTTATTGTATGGGATCTACAGCACAGGCAAAATTAAATACCTATTGTCTCCCCTTGCATCAAGTCTTCAGGTAGCTACCAGTGCTATTCCACGTGGCTCCACTTCAGGTTGGGGTTTTGTTGTCTCACAGGTGTATGCAACTTAGAATCATAATCATAGAAAATTAGGGTTGGAAGGGACCTCAAGAGGTCATCTAGTCTAACCCCCTGCTCAAAACAGGACTATCCCTAACTAGATCATCCCAGCCAAGGCTTTGTCTAGACAGTCCTTAAAAACCTCCAAGGATGGAGTCCACAACCTCTCTGGGTAATATGTTCCAGGGTTTTACTACTCTCTCAGTAAACAAATGCTTCCTAATATCTAACCTAAACTTCCCTTGCTGCAACTTGAGACCATTACTCCTTGTTCTGTCATCTCCCAACACTGAGTACAGTGTAGTTTCATCCTCTTTTGAACTTCTCTTCAGGCCATTGAAGGTTGCTATTGTCCTTGTTGGACCTCATGAGATTTCTTTTGGTCCAATCCTCCAATTCGTCTAGGTCATTCTGAATCCTAGCCCTACCCTCCAGCATATCTAGGTACACCCTCCCAGCTTGGGGTCATCTGCAAACTTGCTGAGGGTGCACTCTGTGCCATCTTCCAGGTCACTGATGAAGATATTGAACAAAACTGGCTCCATACTGACACCTGGGACACTCCACTTGATACCAGTTGCAAACTAGACATCGAGCCATTGATTACTACCATCTGAGCCCAATGCTTCAGCCAGTTTTCTATCCACCTTACAGTCTATTCATCCAACCTGTACTTCCTCAGCTTGCTTGCAAGAGTGTTGTGGGAGATGGTATCAAAAGCTCTGCTAAAGTCAAGGTTTATTATATCTACTATGTTCCCCGCATCCACAGAGCCAGTTATCTCATCATAGAAGGAAACCAGGTTGGTCAGGCATGATGTGCCCTTGGTGAATCCATGCTGACTGTTCCTAATTGCCTTCTTCTCCTCCAAGTCTGTAGTTCCCCATATCCTCCTTTTTCTCCCTTTCTTAAATATGGGCACAATATTCTTTTCCAGTCATCCAGGACCTCTCCCAATCACCATTAGTTTCAAACATGATAGCCGGTGGTTCTGCAGTCACATAAGCCAATTCCCTCAGCATACATCCCATCCATTCCCATGGACTTGTATATGTCCAACTTTTTTAAAATAGTCCCTAACCTGTTCTTTTGCTCTGGTTGGCTGCTCACTTCCTCCCCAAACCATGCTATCAGGTGCTGTAGTCTGGGAGATGACCTTGCTTGTGAAGACTGAGGTTAAAAAGGCACTGAATACTTCAGCCTTTTCTGTATCCTCTGTCACTAGGCTGCCTCCCCCATTCAGTAACGGATGCACACTTTCCCTGTTCTTCCCCTTGTTAATGATATACTTGTAGAAACTCTTCATGTTGCCCTTCACATGCCTTGGTAGCTGCAACGTATGTAGTGCTTTGGCCTTCCTGACTTCATCCCTGCATGCCTGCGCAATGCTTTTATACTTCTTCCTAGTTGTCTGTCCAAGTTGCCACTTCTTATAAGCTTCCTTTTTGTGATTTAGTTTACTGAAGAGTTCCCTGCTACGCCAAGATGGTCATCTGCTATACTTGCTAGTCTTCTTGCACATTGGGATGGTTTGTTCCTGCTCTCTCAGTATGCTCTCTCTTGTTGGATGCTCTCTCAGTAAGGCTTCTTCTAAGTACATCCAGTTCTCCTGGACTCCTCTCCCCCTCACATCGGCTTCCGAAAGGTTCTTGTCCATGAGTTCCCTGAGTGAGTTGAAGTCTGCTTTTCTGAAGACCAGGGCCCTTACTTTGCTGCTCTCCATCCTTCTTTTCCTCAGGATCCTGAACTCAATCATCTCCTGGTCACCGCTACCCAAGCTGCCATCCACTATTACATTCCCCACCAATTCTTTCCTGTTCGTGATCAGCAGGTGAAAAAAAGCATGGCCCCTAATTGGCTGCTCCAGTGCTTGCACCAGAAAGTTGTTCCCTACACTCTCCAAAAAGTTCTTGGATTGCCTGTGCCTTGCTGTATTGCGCCCGGCCCCCATGAGAACCAGGCCCTGTGATTGGGAAACTGTTTGAAGAATGCTATAGACTACCAGACCAGGAGGAAGTGGTGGATGAGGCTAACCCCCAACCACAACATTGCCCTTATTGTTCTCCCCTCTGACCCTAACCTAGAGACTCTCAACAGGCTTATCTCCAGTTTCATACTGGAGCTCTGAGCAATCACATGGCTCTTTTACGTAAAGTACAATTCCTCCTCTTCTTCTCCCCAGTCTGTCCTTCCTAAACAGTTTGGACCCATCCATGACAGTGCTCCAGACATACAAGCTATCCCACCAAGTCTCTGTTCTTCCAATCATGTCTTAGTTCTGCAATTGTGTAAGGACTTCCAATTCTTCCTGCTTGTTTCCCAGGCTCTGTGCCTTTGTGTATAGGCACATAAGCTAACACGTTACTTGCCCCGATTTCTCAGAAAGAATGAGAATACCTTCCCTGTCACCCCCTGCTGCATGCTCTTCTTCCAGGTCACTCACTTCCCCACTTAGATTAGGACTTTGATCTCCATCCCACAGTGAAATTAGTTTAAAGCCCTTCTCACTCAGTTAGCAAGCTAGTCTGCAAAGATGCTCTTCCCTCTCTTCATCAGGTGGATCCCATCTCTTCCCAGCAATCCTTTTTGGAACATCATCCCACGGACAAAGAATCCAAAGTCCTGCTGGCAACACCACCTGCATAGCCAGGCTTCGATTTACAAGATGTGCCTGCTCCTGCCAGGGCTCTTTCACTTGACTAGAAGGATCAAAGAGAGCACCACCTTAGACCCCACCCCCCTCACCCTTACACCCAGAGCCCTGTAGTCACTTTTGATCTGCTCAGGGTCTCCCCTGGCAGTATCATTGGTGCCCACATGGATGAGCAGCATGGGGTAGTAGTCAGACAGCCAAATGAGTTTCAGTAATCCCTCTGTGACATCTTAGATATGGGCTCCAGGCAAAAAGCAAACTTCCCAAAACAACAGGTCAGGTCAGCAGATAGATCCTTCTGTCCCCCAAAGAAGGGAGTCTCCAACAACCCCCACCCAACGCTGCTTCTTAGTGGCAGTGGTCTTGATCCTTCCTACCTTAGGAAGGCCTGCCTTCCTAATATTTTCACTGCTTCTCTGCACTGGACTGGGATATTTGTCTTAAAATAGGCAACAGACCACATGATGGATGAAGTGTCAGTTAAAGAAGAATATGTTACAGCAACAGGGCGTGATTCATGGTTCAATGGGGAAAATTGAAATCATACTGCATCCTGGGCACTGATCAGGGAGAGACATTTTGTAAATAAAATATGAACCATCTCTTAACTCTTACATGCCAGGCACCCTCAGCCACAACCCCATAAAATAGAACCAGTGCTGATATGAGAAAAGATGCACTAAGCATAAGGACTTTGATAGGAGACCTATGTAGACAAGACAGCTGTTGGCAGCTTTATAATAAGAAATGCACATAAGGTACTATTTCATTTTTCACACCACACATTAAAACCTTAACTTTTTTAAAGCATATTCCCCACCAATTCTTTTTAAAGCCATGCATTTTTCTAAGTGGACGTATCTACATATGCTTTTACAGCGGCTAAATTTTATGCGCATTTGCCTAATGCATATTAAGGCAATTTAAGCACTCATTTACATGTGCACACACTAAGGGTATTAATGCAGTCTGCAAACTGCCTTGGGACTAAAGTTAGTTCCAAGTCAGTTGACATACATAGCGCTACTGTGTCTTAGCATGTCTACACGTGCATTAAGGCACTTTAGCTATTTGTGCCTAAATTTGATACCTGCTCTTGCAAGTATCAAATTTAGGCACAAATAGCCTAAAATCACCATTTTTAAGGCACATTCAGGGCATGCACATGTAGACCCATGCCTTTAATGCACCTTAAAAATGGCTAATGTGCCTTAAATAGGCACATGTAGATGCATCCAGTGAATATTTTGGTGGCAAGCAAAATGCTGTAGCCAGAGGATTGGCCTCTGTACCTCTATACTCTTTGCCATTAAACTCATTTGAATCCCTTAGTCTGGTTTTGGAACCTCAAACAAAACCTAGGCAAGCAGATGGACTTCCGGGTACTCTTTAGTATGTCTTTGCAATCATCAGTTACCAAGGTTGCATGGCTTAGGTTGGTGTCTCAAGCTCTGGTTGTGTCAAATGTATATATGTTTCTTAGGATTCCACAACTCTGGCTGTATACCAGCTAGCTATGATCTGTTTGACTAGGTGTTGTGTTAAGGCTGGATTCCAAGAACTCTAATCATTCCCATTTTTAATCATTAGGTCTCTTGAGCAGGTAGCAAACTTTCGAGTGGGAGGTGCATGGTATTTTCTCACCCAATGGCTAGCGGCTGCATTTCGAAAGTCTGATGGCTTCCATTCCTAGCTAAGAAAGGGTTTTTGATTGAAGCATTAGTGCATAAAGATTGTTGTCGAAAAGAGTGGGGGGAGAATTTTGATACCTACACTTAGTTTTGTTTCCTTTATATCTTATACAGGTTGGTAGGCTATTGTTTATCTGAAAAAGAGGTGCTTGCTCCTTTGGAGAATATATGGAGAAGGTATGTGTGGAAGTGTTTCTGGAATAGTTTACCTTTTATCATTTGTGTCAAAGACACCAGAACATATAAAGCTTAATATAAGCACAGGAAAATTAATTCTTTACAGCCACTTCATTCTGATGATAATTAAAATTAAATGGGGAAAATGATTCTTTTGCAGGTAGCTCCTTAAATTGTCACCATAATGTAAAGATATGATGCAGATTTATTACATCATAGGACATTTTTATCATTAAAAAATTCTGAGCTGGGCATTTTGACCAGATGTGGTTGTACAGAGTTGCTGATGACTTTGGACCTTTTATGATTTAAAGCTTCGTGGTGAGTACCTGTTCTTCATTTGGGGTCCACTATATGTATTAACATTCAAACTTAATCATTTTAATAATTCTATATTCCTACATTCCATATGGATGTGGTTAGCTCTAAACAGTTACGGTTTAACTTAGCAAAGTGAATATTTTTGTTGAGTGTTTGTGGACAAAAAAGTAAAAAAAGTTCTCTCTCTGAAATTAGGTTAGACTGTGCATGTGTGTTTTATAAACTATGTTGAAACCAGGTAGGAGTGTGTGGTTTTGCATGCTGGAATGCCTCTGTGTGTACTGTGTGGTGGACCACTGGTAGAAAGTGGTTCTTATTTTGTTTTCTCTAAAATAATTTATTAAAGCCCATAAGAATTTGTGTAGTCAGTAGACACAAGTGTTTAAGAATTTAGTCTTTTGTGTTCTTCTGCATATATACATATTTTCATTTGTAGGCACTTTTGCTGAATGTGGTTGGTGTTCATATGTGTCCAGTGTATGTATATTGCTTAAAAAGTTCTGAAATTTTACTGACATTGGAGGGAGCATTAGATTGATAAACCTCTTGGTGAGGCAGTGAGGTGCTCAGCTGAAGAAATTCTGACTTACTAGAATTTTTGAGTGCTAGAAACCAAACATGGCCCAGGTGACCTCTGGCCCAGGTGATCCCAAGAGGTAATCCATGTCTGTCCTTTGCTGCAGGAGAAAAGGCTCCCAAACTGTTTACCTGCGTCACCTGGTAAAAAATCCTTTTTGATCCCACCTGAAAAGTTCAATGTTAATCTGAACATGTGAGCAGAAGGTTTGCTTTCTCCTTAGATGTGGGATGAAGCAGCCAAATTGTATATGTTGAAAAGACCATTTCTTAGACTTTAGTTTCATCATAAGAGAGTACAACAAAACACATGAAAATGGTAACATGACAGAGATAAATGTTCATTCTTAGGAAACAAAACATGCAATTCAATTGCAGTCACTTTCCTGATGTATAGGTATTTTCCATTCAACATTGCTGCCTGCGGGCCCTGTCAGTATTTCAGAAATAAGCAAAAAATTCTGTGTTCCTGATAAGTAAAACTGACTGAATAACTTGCAGCAAATGATTTGAGTTTAACTTTTCTTCAGTTTGCAAAATATAAGCAAGCATTATGATTTCCTCAGAAGCATTCATTATAGAAAACACTGAACATTTTGTTTAATCTTTTGTAATTAATTTAAATCCATTTCCTAGAATTTTTTGTTATTCAGGGTTCACTGTTCAAGGTACACTGATCAATTGTATGGTCCAGGGTATTGTTTCTTTATGCTAATTAGGATACCTATGCTCTTGGCACAAATACCTGCATGTGTCACGCATACATGTCAAATTCTGTTCCCGTGCTGACTGATATTCCTGTTTTCAGATTATATCTTCCAGTTGGATTCTGAATCTGTACATAGGACGTATATTAGAAGGGCTGCAGGTATGTCTGTCATACTTCCCTGAGAATAGGGTCAAAAAGTATGCCTTACCTACCCACACCTGCCAAACACAGTAATAGGGCCACTGGGCCACCACAAATATGTCCCCGATCACTTCCAAGTGAGCCAGAGACAAAGATCTCTAGAGTGGCAGTACAAGCTTGGTTCTTAACATCACAACTACCAGAGTAGTGGTACAGATATAATACCCTGGCTGTGCCAGTCAGCCAGTGGCGCAGGAAAGGTTAGAGCTAAGGAGTTCTTAGTTTCTAGATTGCAATTTATAATAGTTACAGCTGATTCTTCTATGGCATCCTTCCGCAGTCTCAGAGTTTTACAAAGGAGGTCAGTGTCACCGTTCCTGTTTTTACATATGGGGAAACTGAGGTATAGAGAGGTGGCAAGAGTTTCTCAAGCTCACTCTGACCAGTGTCAGAGTCAAAGATAGAAACCAGCTCTTTCACCCCCACACCTCATCTACTGCCTTGCCTGCCATGCTGCCTGTTTCAATTGGCTCATTTTAGTAGTGCTCCATGTTTGTGAAGCATTTGAGGATCCGTCAGGCTGTAAGAGTCTAAACAAGGTTTTCAAGGAGATCAGTTTTGAAGGGTAAATTGTGGTGTACAGACTGGCAGATGCCCCCTTGCTCTGCAGCTGCAGAAATACTGCATGCCTTCACTCTGAAGGTGTCTTGGACACAGAGGAGGGTTCAGTGTTTGCTTTGTGCTGTAGCAGGTCCTCACTGGATATCCCCATCACCCAAATGGAGCTAGTACCACAGGAAAAAGAAGTTTGTTGGCCTGTTTGAAGCCATGTTCTTTGTAGTCTGCCAACTGACAGTGTTTTTGCTTCCTGAACATCCATCTTTAGCAATCAGCATTATCAGTCCTGCCAAGTGAGCCATAGACAGAATCTGTGTGGCTATTAAACCCAGACGGCAGTATTGCTGAGGTGTTTTCAACTGGTCTCATTCCCTCACACCACATGACAAGCTTCCTACCTGTCATGCTGATGATGGCCTATTGGGGCAAGTGTTCAAGCTACTCTCCAAGCACTCAGATATTACAGTGATAAGCACTTTGGAGGGCAGTGAGCCAGCACTTACCCACCAACAAATCAAAAATGCTCACTGTTTGACACTCTGCTGCAATCATCAGAAAGTTTATCCTAATGGGAAGGCTTACCAAACCTCAAAATGGACCTGCTAGGCTGCAGAATTGGCTCAGGTGAACCTTCCTTTACTAGGCTATCCTTCCTCTGCATAAAGAGCCTGCTTTACTCTTCTCTAGTGAAATTACAGGCAGGCATACCCCACTACATTATTACTTACTAATACTTCAGCAGTTACACAGAAGTGCCAGAGATCTCTGGACCTAGACTGATAACGCTATTACATTAGCCATGAATTCCCTTCTGCTTTTCTATGGCTGGTGCCCAAGTGGAAGCTAAAGATCTCCTGGCCCTTTTTTATATCAATCTGATATCTTGACCAAGATCCCTTCATCAGTAATATAATTGCTGCTGTTCAGGACTGAGCCTGAGCCATTCCTGTGTATACGTCTCCTCACCATTGTTTGCAAAGTCACTGCCAGTGTCTAACTCACTGATTTGCAAGGCACTCGTGGATCCCTATATGAGAAGGATGATTCAGTGTATAGAACCAAATTCCACTTCAAGTAGTTTAGTTTTCCATTTTTCAGTCTCCTCTCCCCTTAAGCCATTGCTTCTCACACCAACTGAATGCTCTGCAGGAGAAAGAGGATGTATGAAAACAGTCCAAATTCCGCTCAGCTGTAATTCTTCTCGACTCCATTAGACATACAACAAGGATGGACTGGGTCCAGTCAGTCTGCACTAATAAAGGGCAACTCACAGAAAATATTTAGCTGCACACCAAGTCCTTTACACATGTTTCAGTCCTGCACTTGAATGATGACTTCCTCCTGGAGGCTGTGCCCAGCAAAAGTGGTATTGTGAAGGATTTGTTTGCTATAACTGGTTGCATTCACACTGCAAGCTGACTCCCTTGAATAAATGATGTGTTTCATATTTTAGGGACTGAACCATAGGGTATGAGTGCCAGCCTTGCTAAAGGTGGGGCTGCTTTCCTTGGTGATTGTTCCTTAAGTTTAGGGGAATGGTTGGTTCCTAAAAATAATGATTCCTGACACTGTCTTTGAGCCTTCATAGAGATGCTACATTGACTGTCAGCAATGGATTCTCAGCTGTTCAGCTGGCCTGCCTGCCTAGCACAGATGCAGAGGCTGTTTGTCTCAACAGGATATTAAAAAGAGGAAATTATAAAGAAATACTTGATACTGAGATGTAGCTCTGCTCATAGCATGGACATTTATCTTCTTTTTGTGACTTAAATTCAGCATTCAGGAAGTACCTGCAGTGCTAAGTTAGGTTTTTTTTTAATTCACAATAGAATACTTCTATGAAACCAAATAGATTTACCAGCTTGATAAAAAAAAAAAATAACCTGCTTTAACCTATTCTTTATTATCTTTTTAATGTGAAAAATACAAGAACATATTAAATCTGTCCTTGTGGATGGTATAGCAATACATTTTAAAATATGTTGGTCCCATTGCATATGATAGAACACAGGTGAATCATCTTCATTTATACACCTGTAGTGAAGCAAGGTCGAATGCAGTACTGTATTATCATAGGATTTATTGTATCACAGCAAGCCATGATTTATTTTGCTGTATATTTTGATGTCAGCAGTAACTAACTGCTGAAGGAGGAAATGACCAAACAAAAACAAGCTACACATTTTTCAATTTGGCCTGTCAATTTTCCCTTGACTGCCATGAGAGATCAGCATGTACTTTGAAGTATGGCATTTCCTTGTCACCCCTTTGGACCAATATATTATTGATTGTATTATCATAGCTCCTATTCTGGGACCAGGACTTCACAGTGCCAGGTGCTGTACAAACAGAACAAAATGATGATCTCTGAACTAGAAAGTTTATAACCTAAGGCAAGAGACAGCAGATGGGTGCAAACTAACGGGGAACTATAAGGAGACAGTTTTGCTTAGCATGATAGGCAGAGGTCACAATACACCCATAGCCTAACCATTGTCAGCTTCTGAAGGCATCACTTGCTATCTCAAGCATAGCCATGTGTACAATGTTTATTCATATAATGTTTCAAACTCGTTTCAGCATTCCACTCTACTACTAATCTCTTTAGCAGCTTTTTAAATCTCTGTGAGGATAAAGTTTCAAGGGGGGATATGGTTCTCCGATTTTCTCCAGTTCTGGAGAGAAAAAGGACAGGAGCTCTTTTCAGTTAGTAGCTCATACAAGAAAAGAATGCTTCTTTGAGGTGAGCAGTACAAATTGAACAGAAGCCATACCTGTAGGGGTGTAGCAGGGTAGCTCCATAACCTGGGTAGTGCGGCTCAGAGCAGCGCTAGCTATTGCAATACCAACGTTGGTGGCACAGCCAGACTCCATTGCAGCAGCAGCTATTTTGCACGTGCAACACTCAGTTGCACTACTTTATACCTGCTCAGCTGGGCATGTAGATGAATTCCCAATAGATGAAGACTTGGCTGGTTCCCATTGCTGACAGCTGCTTCTCCCCATAACCACATTTTTAGCACAGCAAATGAAAATGGTGAGAAGTCAGAATGGCTAACATACACTGGGTGTTGGCTATCCACAGTACCAGAGGTATCACTACCATCTTGCAGAATTGAGAGCAGCCACCAGACTGTTCAGGGGTTGAAACCAATCCAAAGCTGGGCATGGAATCAGGGAGTCATTAGTGGATCTCTGGCAAAGATCAACACAAGAGAGAATTGAGATGCATTTTTTCTGAGCATTCAACTGCCACTGATGTGAATGGAGCTGCTAAGTGTAGGAGTTAGCCTAGTGAGACAAAATAGGCGTGTGTGTGAGCGTGTACACATTTGTACACACACACACAGACACACACCCACTGTCTTGTCATCTCATCATATGAGATGCAGGGATCAGTGCATTAAATTATCTTATTGTCCCAGCAATCTGATGTGTGTACTTTTGAGATTTTTGTCTGTATTATCATCTTCTTCCATAATTGCTTATTGTTCACTTCCATCCATTTTCCCCTCATCCTCCTTTCTCAGTTTGTAAATATATATGTATGATCTACTTTCTGTTCCACTATATATAAAATGGTAGTCTAAAAGTCTCTCTCCTCTCTTTCTACATTTATATATATATAATTGATTTGCAGACTGATATTTTTTGTGTAAGAAATATTTCCAACCACAATTTAAATTCCTTTTCCAGTAACACAGCATCTTAAAACCATGGGAGTTATTTTAAGGAAATAAAATTTAAAAATAACAATAAGAAAGCTTGGCTTATTGATTTGGGGCCATATATTTTTAGACAAGAAACAAGCAACTTCTTCAACTCCATTACTGAAGTTATTCATCTTGCTTTTAGCCATCTTGTCTAAAAATGCAGTCATTTGCTTTTTAGGCCTGTGAGGTTGCAAAGGTGGCCAGCACTCCCCAAGCTAGCCACCAGACGGGAAACATCTTTCACCAACACTTTCCATCTCCCCTTCCAGGTCAGTGATGGAGCATGTTCATTATATACTTGTCCTCTTTCCCAGGTCTAGTTGCCCCTAACTCCTAGTGGGCAGCAAATGATTCTTCTGTTTGGATTGTTGGCAGCATATTGAAAATAATAAATAACCCTACTACAACTCCTACTATCATAGCGGATAAGAAACAGCCAATGAATCCATAATGGGAAATGGACACTTAGAACATTATGATTATTTGAGTTTAGTTTCATTTTGTTTAACTGTGGTGAAATGCAAAACACTTTAAAGGAAACAGAAATCTGCCATATCAGTGGTGTTTGGCTTTGCTATCTGTAATTTGTTTTCTTCACTAGCTGTTGTTTACTACATGTTCCATTCAGTCTTTGGTCTAGGTTGGGCTGCTGGGGTTTTTTTAATAGGAAAGTATGGGAAAATCTTTAATATGCAGACAAGCAGCTGCAGAGAGCTGATGAACCTGCAGGAGGAAGAGATTGATACAGCCACATTCAGTGATGGCTGCAAAGCACAGTTGTGCCTGGCTGCGTCAAAGAATCCAAATGACATTCCGTGAACGCAGCAGGTTTTGCGACGCTGGTTCCTGGAAGCATCAAACATTTACTGCTGCAATTCGTTAACTCTGAATGCACCATGGTGTGAAAATGCAGCCCAGGAAGAAGACTTATTTTAGACACCTCGAACTACTGCAGTGGCTTATTAAAACATAGAACATCCCCTCATTTTAAAGTCTCTCTGATATAAGGCTGTTACACTCCAGCCTCCCACTTTGTATTACTTCGACGACTTCCATACACACTAAGCTTTTTAAAATCAATTTGATGGAAACAGAGAGAAGAGAAGCATAATGATTTATTAATAATAATAAAGCATCTCTACAGAGTTTCTTTTGGCTCTCTCATTTAAGTAATTTGTTCCATTTCTTAATAGCCTGTGTTCCTTATTAGACTCTTGCAGAGGTGTAACTATGAATCTCTGAAGTCATAATTTAGTGATTACCTACGTAGTAAGGCTGAGTGAGTATGCCAAAGGAAAATTTGAATTGCCTTAAATTTTCTGAGGTCAGGAAAATCTTGTGCAGCTTTTTTCATGTTGATGAGCCAGGGTCCAGGATGACACAGTAAAACTGCCTGAACTCTCACCGCCATCACTGTAGCAAGCAGTGAAGGCATCTTCCCCGTTGTGGTGTAGAAATGGAGTATGTCAGTGTCAGGAAGAAGCATAGTAAGCAACATGAGGAGACACTGGTGTTGGGGAAAGAAGTGAAGAAAGGCCAAAGGAAATGAGGCAACTATTTTATAGGGGGCAGGGAAGGAGAGAGGGAGAAGGAGAGGAAGAAGATGGATATAGAAATACTTGGAGATGGAGAGAGACTTGGCAGGGAGCAGGGAAGAAGAGGGACTACATGGTTTGAAGCCATCAGAGACTTAGGAACAGAAAGAAGCAAACTTTAAGGGACTAATCCTGCTGTTATTGAAGCTAGTGGTAAGACTGCCACTTTAGTTCTGCTGGAGTAGACCCTAAGGACACAGCCCATTGTACATGTGGAATTTGTGCCTGAATTGATAAGTCAGACCTCCATCCCTGTAATATTACTAGCAATATTTTTTTTGTTCATGACTTCAGCGCTGAGGAGGCAGCCTTTGTTTTAGTTCATTTCTAAGGATGTAGACAAAAAGCATCCTTGTCTCACCACCATGCCAAACTTGCCATGTATAGTGACTAAAGGGAGTATGGATGATACCATGAGGCCAGTCAGGTGCTGCTAGGGCATAGAGACAGCCACACCTATTGGCAAATATTGATGAGAAATGTTGCATGCATGTGCCAGGGGCAAAGAGAATGCAGGGCTTGGGCTAACTCCTTGTACCTGAGTTCAGCACACCTGAGAAGGGATGTGGAAGCCAGAGGTGGAAAATGCCATCTTTCTTCACCTACCACCTCTGTGAGCCTGGATCACTAGAGTTCCAGCATGGCCCCAGGGATAAACTAAAGGAGCCTCAGCCTGGATTCTACTAATTTACCCCAGGGAAAGCAGTGCTGTATATTCTGTTCTGGCACATTCCCCCTATGCATCCCCAGTGAGGAACCACTATTCCAGGAAGTCTCATGAGCACCAGTCCAGCAGAGGACGCTGCACGTATGACAAAAGAAAGAGAACGAAGCAGGTGCAGGGGGAGTCTCCCTTCCAAAGACCCATGCCTTTCCAGAAGAAAAGAGAGGTATGATATCATTACTTCTGCTTCTATAAGGAAAGAGACCCCCTGCCATGTCACTACTCATCCAATACTGGGACTCCTGGACATGTCCCATGAGGATAAGCCCTCAGTACTGGGAGAAGGCATGGGGTTGACGGCATGGAGCACCATTGTCTTGGATTGCCTTAATGGGATCCAGATTTAATGCAACTTCCCAGCAGCCCTCAGAGAGGTAAGCTGTCTTATCCATCTTACAAATATGGTTAATGGGAGCACAGAACATTCAGTGCAGCCTTCTTTTTTGCAGCTGCACATTACGGTTTAATTTGTGTCCTTGCACGAGTTGTAGATGAAAATGAGACAGATGTGCGGACTTTTGGATTTACAGCTGTAATGTATTTGCCCCTGCAAAGTATACCTGAAAAAATAAGAGACTTTTGAAAACTTCCCCTTACATTTCTTCACCAGCCTGTCACAGAAAAGCAATGCCAGAGCCAGGAAAAGAACCCAAGAGTCCTAACTCCCATGCAACCTTCCTAGATCAACCTGCCCCTTTCTTCCCCTCAATCTACAGCTGTAAAATAATAAATTTCAAAATATCTTGCACTTTTCAATATTCTTCCAGGTCATCCCTGAAATGTATAAAACATAAAGCTTTTCTTCCCATTCCTAAATTGTTAAAAACTGACTTGGTAATTACCCTTCCAAAACTTACGTGCAAGTGACTTGATCTGATGACATCAAACTGATGTGCCTTCAGTCTGCCAGTACAAAGCCCTTTTCCAGTTATCCTGAGTCATAGAGCTGTGAAAGTAAATGTCATTAATTTTATTTCCTTCTTTTTGCCTCCTATTATTCAGTTCCCAAGTAAATCGGCAGTATAATTTATTTGGGGGAAGAAGGGGGTGAAATGGAAAGACGGAGTACAAAGGAGAAAGAAGAGGTTAAAGTCACTCCCATATTAAAGCAATGAGGCTGCTTGCCAATTTTACAAAAAGCTGCAAGTCATTCTTCCAGGATGCAAGGTGGAGGATTTGAAGCCTCTGGGAATTTCTAATGAAAGTGCCGCAGTATAAACTCAAGCTAACTGGCATGATGAATAAAAATAAAAAGGTATTAAAAGATCTCCTTTTTTTTTTTTTTTTTTTTTTAAGGAAAAGCTTCCTGGCAGGATTTCAAAACACACTCATCTTCAGGTTTCTTTTTCCTTCCTCCTTTTTTGGCCCTCATCCTTCATGTATCATTTGCACTGGCCAGGTGTCCATAGCAACAGCCTCCCTGGTAATGGAAACATAGTGATGCTGCCACAAGTCTCCTTAGATCAGAGGAGAACTTCCCTGGTGCTGGCTGGGCAGCCAAGGGCACCTGCTGCAGTTAATGGCTGCACATTGTTGTCTTTTATTTCCTGCTAGTTATTCCCTTTCTGGGTAGCAGCCAGTTTGAAGAAAGATTCTCTCTTGTGTCTCTTCTCCCCGCCTCTTCAAATACTTTGGATAGCTGAGCTGATGCTGCAAGCCAGAGCCTCCCCTCTAGGGTCAGTCTGTGTTCTCAGGGTTCAGTTTGTTCAGCCTTTGGCTGCTCAACATTTTGCCCTGTCATATTACCCATTTAGGCTCTTTAATGCTTAGTTGCAATCAATCCCAGTGCTTAAGTAGCCTGAACAGAATGTAGCAAGAACTCTTTAGAAAGAACCAGCCCTGGGTAATGAAGGTACTGAGCCTCAGTCGCACCAAAAAAAAGAGGGCTTCAAGAGGGATTAATACAGTTTAGACCCTTGCTTTATGACTGCATTACAGTGCCAGAGGGCGTGTCTACTCATGTGCTCTAATGCACAGTAGCCTATTCTACTGCTTATTAAAGTGGTGTGTAAAAAAAATGTGTGATATACTAATGAGCAGTAGAATGGGCTAAAAAGTATGCGCTTGTGCCACTGTGCATTAGCACAGCCTAATGCATATTTATTTAGTATCATACTGAGCTACCAAAGTTAATGTGCATTAGGAGAAGAACATTAATGCACATGTAGACACACCCAGAGTCACATAAAGTAGAGTTAGGGCCAATCCGGATCAATCCAGCAGTTTGCCGCATGGGCAAGCATAAGTGAAAGAGAAAAGCGGCACAAGGAGCAGAGCACTGCTGCAGCTGTATCTACACAGTAAACTTACCCTTCTCTGCAGCAGTGCCCTCAGGCACACTATACTACTTCCAGTGGGCTGCCTACAAACTTTGGAAGCAATGTAGCTTCATCCACACAGCTATATAGGTAAACTAATTAGCTTGGGGTGGACTAATTGGCATTGTCACCCAGCACTGCTCATTAGCCCATACCAACCATGTCTTCTTCCACTTTCAAGAGTGGCAATGTGATCAAAGGAGAAAAAGCATTGCTTCATTAATGTGGTCTGTGCAGCAATCATCAGGTTCAATAAATACAGGCATACAGTGAATGAGAAGAACAACACACTGCCTTAGGGACCATCTCCTATTTCCCAACTCCCCCAGTCTCCTGTTAGGGAGCATCTCCAAATTTTAATTTTATCATTAGACTGGACCAAACACAAATCCCTAATGCTCCAGAAACATCCACATCTTACCCCTTCAAAAAAGGGTAGGAGAACAGGTCACAAGTCAATAGGGGCATAGACATGGCAGGGAGGATGAGTGACTGCTTTGAACCACTGTTTTCTTAAGAGCAGTGACACTCCTCCACAGAAGAAGAACCTCCCCACAGTGCACAGTGTTGCCAGAGTATGCCCCACAAGGCAGGGTACCTCTCCCTACCGGACATACATTTTGTGGAGAAGGCCTCACGTACACTTCTAGTTTTTGTCTATCTCTACAAAAGCTTATCTATGTCTCTGAAAATCAAAGCAGAGGAGCTCAAAGGGGACAACAAGTAGAAATCACAAATTATGCCACCTACTGCAAAAAGGAATACGGAAAAACCAAAGGAGGAAAAACTATCCCCACAGTCACAGACAACTGTCTTCCCCATTTGCTAGCCCACCTCTGTTCTGCTTCATCCTCCTTACTAATACTGGGAGTTGGCAAGTTCAGATTATGCCAGAGGGGGGTGATGAAGAGGTCTATAGATTTTGAGGGGTCACCGATCTGGGAAAATGAAATTTTCCGTGCATTTGCAAGATGAATATCCTTATCACTTTGCCGTAAACTTGTTGTGGACAGACCACCTGTTTTGGAATAAGAGTAGTTCTGCTTCCACATTTAACCTGTCTTTCAGTTGTCTCTGAGACATATAACTAAGATGGCAATTACTGCAGTGTTTCTAATGCTCTCCATATACTTAAGCAGCTGTGTACTTGTAGTTCTTTCAGGCCAATGATTAGAGCTGGCTTCAAACCTATTCTTCTGTCCTGTGAAAAATTTCAAATGTTTTGAAAAAAAAATAATTGGGTCCAACAAGATGACTGCCTTGGAAACAGGCAACCATGGATCCAGGTATGCATGGGATCTCAGGTAGGCCAGGAAATGGACTAGTCAGGAGCTGAGGAAGCTGCTAGCCCAGCTACCCATCCCCTGGTAGCTCTGGAAGACAGGGAGACAAATAACTAGGAATCAGGTAAGCTGGAAGGAAGAAGACACTACGACAGGTTTCCAGTGAAAGTTTTGTTGAATTTGACTCGTTCCTATGGAATGTTTTAATTTCAACAAATCAGAATTTTCTGATGGAAAACCATGTTCAGATGGAAACTTGCTGGCAAGTTCTACTAACAGTGCATTGAGATGAAGGGAGATGACAAGAAGTAAAATCCTAGTGAAAGGTACGTCTCCTTTGTAGCAATACGCACCCCACCTGGCCACAGCCATCTCCAGAACATAATATAGCCCTAGGATTTTAAAGCTACATTATACTGAGAATGAAACCATAACAAATTACATTGCCACATACATGTCTTTTGTAGTCTGGTGACAGATGCTGATTTCCTAGGCATGGAAATGATGTCACCTGGGTATTTCCCACCAATATCCCTCAGTCCTGGCCTGAGTTGCCCGGGCCTTTCACTTTCATGTGAATTTCTTCATCAAATGAAAGTTTCTAGATATTTCTCCTGGTAGGAGGACACCTGAGCTGTTATATAGAGTTGCTTAGTCATATCTATATCTATATATTAGAAAGGGACAGACATGTTCAGAGTTACACAATGTCAGAAATGCAGTGTTAAACAGGTTCTCATAGTCTAAACCCTCAGCTACATGGCAGGTATCCCAGTATCAGCTCAGATTTCTCTTCCAAAATTATTTCATTATATGCAATTGCACTGTGCGTGCGTGCACACACACGCACCCTCCCCCCCACAAATGAACCATTAATAGACCCAGTCAGAAAGTTTCCACAGGAACATTTTTCCATTACGGGAAAAGAGAAACCTCTCTATAATTTTCCATCTCAGGGAAAAATATCTTTCATAAGTGGATTCCATTTTAATTTTGTTGCTCAGCACCATAAATTTTGCCCAATTAAAGGCAAGTGAAACTTCCAATGTAATTTCCTGCTTACATTTTTTACATTTAGCACATATTACACCTTCTACAGAGGCCCTAGGTTTGGTAGGAAGCTTTGGTCAACAAAGATCAATCATCATTTCCATGTATCACCAAAATGTATAAACAGCTCCTTTTGCCAACAAGAGAAAAACGTTCATAAAATAAATAGATAACCGAGGGGGATACAGATTTTTCCCTGTACTCCCACTCCTAAACCCCTATCACCCCAGGTTCATCTGAGCACTGTCCTGTGAGTCAGTGAAAGCTCTGCAGGGCTATGGATAAAATCCACATGGTCACTATCTGAATGCCATTATTATTCACCACACATATTTGCACTCTCTGGTGACTCAGGAGTGCATGAGAGAGGTGGAGGAGGGGGTGTTACTGCAGCTGGAAATAGAACTTTTCCCACTTTCTGGAAGAGGCTTTCTCGAATTACAGTAACATATTCTACTCAGCTCCAAATGGTGCCGAGCTACGCTGATCATCCTGTCCAGACACTGTCAAAGACAGGGTGCTAGATGAGCTGAATCACTGGTCTGATCTAGCTCAGCAGTTCCTACCCCTCCTAGTCTTGATAGCGGGAATGCAAATCATTCTTTAAAATGAAAAACAAGTTCACACCTGAAAAAAGAAACATTAAAATGAACAGTTCTAAATATCATTGCTCTCTAGAATGCTTCATGCTTTGCGTTTCTTTTTGCCTTCTTAATCCCGTCCTTGGACAGTGCCATTTTATATAATGGAATAACCTTGAAAGAGAAAACTGAGCTGATACTGGGATACTTGCCATGTAGCTGCTGGTTTAGACGATGAGAACCTGTTTAATACTGCATTTCCAGCATTCTGTAATTCTGAAAATGTCTGTCCCTCTTTAATCAAAGATAAACTGAAGAAATCCCTCAAGTCATTCCCACTGCAGCATGACTTTCAAGGCAAATATAATATTCAGTGCACTGTAGTTTAATACAGGGATAAAATAGTTAAATGTATACTTCATTTACATTGCATGATATGTATCTACCATTTGTACAGTAGATCTTGGGTGAAGATGAAGTAGCTCATTACTCATGAGTGGCAAACAAAAAGCACAATGAATCAAATTAATGGTCAGAAGAGAAAAGGAGGATCATTGGCTTCCCAGTGTTTATTGTCTTTCTTATCTTAGAAGAACTCTGAAAAACAAACAAAGTTTGCTGTAGTGTTTAGAGTATCTTATCGTAGTGCAGTGCCGTTACAATAACATTTCCATTAAATGCTAATCCATTCTGCCCAGTTAATAATTAGTGAAAATCTGTTGAAAGCCAAGGAAAACAAGCAATATTTAATTTTTAGTCTTAAAGAACGTAGAAGGTTAAGGCCATTCTTCCTGCTGCTAGACAATGAGTTTCGCAAAACTCAAAGAGGCCACCCAAAGTGATATGTCGTAGGGGTGAAGATGCAAAAAGCCCTCTATCAGTTAATCTTATCTGGCAGCCCATGTAGTAAAGAGTGCTAAGTTGCACCAAGTTACTTTGGTGCCTGTTTGCAAAATGCTCTGTAAGTTAGCATAAGGGCAGTCTAATGAATATGACAGTGGACTGGTAAATTACACTAGGCCAAGCTTGGTGGTCCAAGGTACAAAACTGACAGTAGTCCTTTTGTCTGTCAGTAGAACCTGTTGCTGTTTCACCATTTCATTTTCAATTTTTAGTCTCTTCTCACATACACACCTTCAAGCTTTCCCCACTTCGCAATTTCATCTATTTCAAAACATTACACATAAGGGCAGCCTCTAAAGGGGAGTGTGTATAATACAGATGGAAACAGGCTGATCCAAGGAGCAAAAAGGAATTAGGCACCCAATTCCTAGTGACACGTCAGTGTTATCTTTGCAAGCACCAGTCAAAGGCCTAGTCGAACACTGCAAAGTTTTGCTGCTAGAACTCCAGAAAACCCCTGTCCACAGAACTCCAGCAGGCCAAGTGCTGCAGGACCAGGGACCAAAAGCGAAATGTGAGCACACAGAGTGGTTGTTCCTTAAGGACGCAATCTTTGAAGCACAAAGGAAATCCATTCCCATGTGGAGAAAAGGTAACAGAAGGGCTGGGAAGCCCTCTTGGCTAAACAGGGAAATCAAGGTCCTCTTAAGAAAGAAGAAAGGCTTATAAACAATGGAAGCTCAGGGCAGGCCCCAAGGAGGACTGTTCCTCAACAGCTTGCATTTGCAGGGAACAGATAAGACAGACTAAAGCAGCAACTGAACTTAGATTAGCAATGGGAATCAAGGGCAACAAGAAGTCCTTCTTTAGGTCCATAGGGAACAGAAGGAAAACAAACGGGAGTATGGGGCCATTGCTCAGCAACTCAGGAGAGCTGGTTACCAGCACCCATGAGAAAGCTGAATGACTACGTCGCCTGGGTCTTTCACTGAACCAAGGGGAAAACCATGGCAGGTAGAGTACAGGATGAGTATGGTAGGAATAACTACCTTCCTACTATTACTACAGAATTGGTTTATAACCAATTAAAAAAATTAGATGTATACAAGTCAGCAGGACTGGATGATCTTCATCCGAGGGTACTGAAGGTGCTGAAGTCATTGCAAAACCCCTGGCGAAACTCTTTCACAGCTCATGGCGCTCCGGAGAAGTCCCTGAGGACTGGCAGAGGGCCAGTGTTGTGCCCATCCACAAGAAGAGCTGGAGGGAGAACCCGGGTAATTATAGGCCAATCAGCCTAACTTCCATCCTAAGGAAAATTCTAGAAAAGTTCATCAAGGAGTCTATCTGCAATAAGCTTGCAGAAGGCAAGATTCTGAATGACAGCCAGCATGGCTTTGTCATGGGCAGATCTTGCCTTACCAACCTCATCTCATTTTATGATCAGATAACTTGCTACCTAGACGTGAGAGAGCAGGTTGACATTGTGGGATACTATCTCAAAGGCCTTTTGGAAGTCAAGGTATACAATGTCCTTGCTAGAAAATTGGAGGATTGAGGGCTTAACATGAAGACAGTCAGATGGGTGAGAAATTGGCTGCAGGATAGGACCCAGAGAGTCATAGTGAATGGATCTGTGATATCCTGGTGATAAGTGGGCAGCAGTATCTCACAGCAGTCGGTACTCCATCCAGTACTTTTCAACATCTATATTACTGATTTGGATACAGGGGTGAAGAGCTCACTGGCCAAGTTCACAGACAACACCAAGTTATTGGGGAGCATGGTCACACTTGAAGATAAGCTACAGATACAAGCAGACCTAGACAGGATAGCAAGTTGGGCAGATCGTAATCTGATGAAGTTCAGCATCAAGAAGTGTAAAGTGTAAAGTGCTCCACCTCAGGACAAGCAACCCCTTAAACACCTACAGGTTTGGCAGAACCAAATTGACTAGCACCACTTATGAAAGGAACCAGGGGTAATAATTGACCACAGTACCCAGCAGGGCAAATAATACTCTAGCATGCATCAATCAGTGCATCTCCAGCAAAACCAAGCAGGTGATTCTTCCGCTCTACTCAGCACTGGTGAGACTGCAGCTGGAGTACTGCGTCCAGTTCTGGGAAGATCAATTCAGGCTCAGCGTCAGGAAAACCATCTTCACAGCCAGGGTGTCCAGACTGGAATAAGCTCCCTCTAGAGGTGGTGCAATCACCTACCATGGAAATCTTCGAGAAGAGACTAGACATTCACCTTGCTGGGGTCATTTGACCCCCAGTTATTTTTCCTGCTTGGTGTAGGGGACTGGACTTGATGATCTTCCAAGGTTCCTTCCAGCCCCTTGTAATCTATCAATCTATGACACTTGAAGGGCAGCCACACCCAAAGCTCCTCTGCAGCAGCACAACTCTCCTTTGTGCTGGCAGAGTTACTTCAACTCTGCTGAGTGCAATGAGGCTACTGCTGCTGTCCAGCAGCTGGCACACCATAGATGCAGATAATTCTGTACCCCAAGGTAGATGTCAAGATCCCTTCTACACCTGGTGCCCTCCGACAACTGCTGAACAAGGCTATGTGGAGCTGCAGAAGGGCATAAGCACATACGTGCTCAGGCAGTTGGGTGGTAGTGGCAGAGCTTTTGGCAGTAGTGCAAGCATAGAAAAGGCTGTATTGCCTAGGAATTATAGTGGGAAGTCCTACTTATACCTGAGAAATAAGCTGGTATGTATCAAGCTATTCCACAAATATACCTTCTACAGTATACAGGGCTGTTCAGCACTCTGGCTGGCTGGCTGATCAGGTGCAGTGAAAGATCAAGATAAAACCTCAAGCAGAAAATGTAAGCCCGATGGTAGCAAAAACACTTCCTGAAAAGAAAGGAGGTATTAATATATCTGTGCCCTGGTCACTCGTAAATGCTACATAATCAAGGCTGTAAGTACTGCTGCAAGATCACTCTCCCTTGCAAGAGCTGCCTGTAGCTGCGGGGGTAGAGGTTATGCAGAAAGCCTTGCTGGATTACCGGCTATACCTATTATCCCATACATCCCAGTACAACAGAATGTATGGAACAAATAGAGCCCCCTTGGGAACCTCCATTATTCCTTTGCCCCTAAGAACTTGTTATGCTTACTGATAAACCTACACACTTTTTGGGTAGGATTAACCTTGGCCATTCAGAAAGTGCCCTATCATCAGGTGGCAGAACCATGGTTTGGGCACTGGGGTTTTCCTTTCAGTCTGGCTACTGTAAAAGGCTGAGAGACTTGCAGCCTGTTTACTGCCATTTATCTTCTGCCCCAGGCTCTGATTCATACATAGCGCTTCTCTGACATGAGATGCACTTGTAGCCAGAGAACAAAGATCCTTACCTCATTAAGCAGACTCAGTTTGGGCTTCACATATATAAGGGGCTTTTGTTTCCTCTTAAAAGTCCAATTGTCATTTGCTTTCATCACCTTGCCAGAATAATTGAACTGTGGCTTTTCATATGCTTCCCATTTCTTCAAGACCTCCAATTATCCTTTGTTACACAGATTAGAAAGTCTGCACTTTGTACCTCAGTTTCTCTCTGCTAGCCCTATCTTATTAGAAGTGTGGAGAGAAGTATCAACTATTGTAAGTAAGGAGAAGGAACGCATGTTCATATTGTATGGGTTGCATCCAAAAACTACTGAAGTCAATTGGAAAACTCCCAGGGGCTTCAGTAAGCTTGGAATCAGGCTCGCAATTCATTTCACTTATACTGGTCTGTCCTCTGCTCTAAATTTGAAAAAATCCAGTCTAGGCTTCCCCAGCAGCCAATAACTGTGCTGCCAGTTGCCTTTCATTGTAGGCCTCATCCAAACCTATTTAATCAGGTTTGGGATTAGCATACCTTTGTATGACATTTTTCAGCAGACCCAAATGTAGCTGCACCCCTTGCATATTTGCTGGCACCATCCTCCTTTTTATTGCAAGTCATGAGTACCACAATCATGAAACTGTAGCAAGACAGGTGTTACTTAAAATAAGTACAGATTTCATGTCTTTTTAAGTTTCTTGCAAAATTATTTTTCTTTAGTGCTTCACTTTGGACACTGATCTCAAATGGTCTACTTGAGAGGCATGTTTACAGTACACGGTTGTTGAACTACAACTCGCAATCTCCTCTGATGATTCCATTTTAGTAATATGCTCCTCCTTGGATCACAAGCTCATTGAGATCCAGAAGCAGTTTTATGAGAAGGGGTGGATGTCATTGTGTCTAACTGTTTTCACTGCAATAAAACAGTTCCACAGAACACAGCTCAAAAATAAAAGTGGTTTTTTTTCCCTTTTTATACATTATGGCTGCCATAAAATGAGCCGGTTAAAGTTGCTCTTAACATTCTTTGCAGGAAGCTGTAAATATTCAGAGTCCATTATAAGCATGATTTTTTAAAATAAACTTGCATTTATCTTTCTTCCCAGTCACACGGGTTCTCTATTTTGCCTTTGTGCCATCCCAAGTAGCTATTAAACAAAAAAATAGAAAGCACAATGTTTGATATACTCCCTTGTCCCACGGCTATACCTTGCAAACCTTCTTCTTTTTAGTCCTAAATTTACTGTTGTCCTGCATGAATGTGGTGACTCCTTGAATTTTATTGTTGAAAGTGCCTTCCATTATACAAGAAGCAAGGTGTTCTTAGGGTGATATCTTTTATTGAACCAACTATGTAACTGAGATGAAGTTAGACAAGCTTTCGAACACAAGATATTCTTTACGTTTTACAAGCACTCTTCACAGTCCTATGACTAAATGAAACAGTTTTGCATTTACAGAAGGCACTCAACTTGTTTGTTATGTATGTGCTGTATAATCACGAATTAATAAATTGGTTAAGATGTTTGCATTTAAATTTGATTAAAAATGGGTCCTTTAAGAAACTGAACACTTGTTGTCAGACTTCCTCTTTTTTAAAACTACTTAGTGCAGATACTTCAAACTTCTGAAATAATGGATCTTTTTGGGATTGTTGGCCATTTCACCCCCTTTATTTTTCATAGCCAGCCTTCTCACCAGGTATTGAAATACAGGGTATTTCACAGGGCTTCCCTGTTTCAAAATAGCTACCCTCTCCCATTGTTCTTAATAGGACAGTGGTTTTAATTTACTGAGTTAGATGACCACTTTGAGAAGGGCATTTATCTCTCATTCATCCTGGGGAAAAAAAAACATAAGGAAGTGGCTTCCTTGAAGAGGGAACATTAAAATTTGGGCAGCTGTGGTGTAAGTACCTTTGAGAGTGATAGCAAATGGCAGACATTTTGAAAATGTAATTTCTGTGGGCTTTTTTTGAAGGATATTTTCATGCATCAGCTTCTATAGACACACAGACTTTCAAAATGCCAAAAAAAAGTAACAGAAAACTCAAACAGAAAAGCTCAGATATAAAGGCTAGGAATGTGACTGGAGGGAGAGAGAAACTGGTGAACATGTTGCTGTGTGCATGTGCTCAGGGGTGTGTGGAGTGGACAAAGGGGATTAGGGAGGTGAGTGCATAGGTGGCAGAGGAAATCTGGAGTGCTGGGTAAGGACTGAAGTGTAGCATACACTTCAGTTGCTTTCCTTTTTAAATACAACTTAACTGTTTTGTGCTGCTCCAAAGTGGCATAAAACAGCCAGAGCGTGTTAATGAATATGGCCATAAAAGTTAAAAAGTGAAAAATGATTTACAGTTGATGCTGCCCATCTCTGAATTGTTAAGAACATTGTATGGGACTAGTCTCTTTGGTTTCCTGTTCACTCTTCAGTTATGACAGTTCTAGTGGGGGAGCAAAAAACAAACAGCTTTAAGGAGTTCAATTTGAGAGTTCACACCAGCAATTACATACATGTTGCACTTTCTCAAGAACTAAGCATTATAAACCAAGGAGATGTAGAGTTAAGATTAAATTTTAGAAATTATGTAAACATGCAGCCAGGGCATCTTAAAAAGTCTTAACTCTACCTAGTACTGACACTACAAAGGGCAAAAAAAGAGAACTCTCCCCCAATTTATCTTTAGAAATCTAGTTAGTCTAATCTGAGCCACAAGCCTAATTACAGTGTCTTAGTCATAGCCATATTTCAGCATGTCACTACATAGCAGAGGTTGTTGGGTGTTCTAACTATACATTCAGTCTTAAAGCTGTATTAATTTCTACTGATAACATTTGGTTTTAGGATAATCATAATATTTATAATGTATTTGATCCCAGATTATTGATCTGAACTCACAACCCTGACACCATCATGGAACTGTTGTCTAAGATTTAGGAAAAAAAGAATCATGAAACTGATATTATAGAATGAGTTATCTGCATGGTACCACATAATCCCACAGTTATTTGAGTTTCCTAAATAAGGGGTGCCGTGGTCACCCCACTCTAGTTATGCCAACCATTTCATCAAGCATCAGCTTGGAGGGGGAGAGAGCAGACTTACAATCATGTCAGTGACATAACAGCAACTGAAGTTGCCACCACCTCAGTGCACTGCTACACTGCTGGCAGTCACAAATGGTCATTCCAGTTCCTGAGAATCTTCTCCAATATTTGGATACATTAAAGATATGCTGACAAGCTGCAGCCTGTTTTGAGGAGGCAGGGGTGGGGTTTCCCTCAACTGTGCGCACTTGTGTGTTTTGGGGAGGAATGTGCACATGCACATAAGTAAAACTATCTTGTGAACCATTTCTTATTTCTTCTTTGAACCTATGATCCCCACCTGAGCAGAGGTATAAAACTGACAGATGAGAGTAGCTAACAATAGTTAGTTGTTCTGTCATTTTTCATTTAGCTAATCAACCAGGCAATCTTTATGCCTGATTCCAACAAACATGGCTAACCACCTCTGTTCATATTAAAAATGAAATTGTATGTGAAGCTCAGTTTGCTCTGTGTTTACTAAGTGCAAGGAAGCTTTTATTTCAGTACTGTACAGTAGCATTCTGCCTTCTCTGATTAGAGGTCCCTTGCTTTGATCTTTCAACAAATTGGAACAATTACTGTGCTATATTTGCTGATCTACATCGACATTTCTGTGCTCGTGTCAGACTGAGGCAGCAGGTACTCCCTGCCCCTTGTCTTCCTCTCGAGGATTCACTTCCTGCTCTGCTTATTCTGAGTTTATATTCACACTGGGGACAGTGATGAGTGACAAATTGTGTCACTCTGTCACCAGTTGAACTTCATTTGCCTTAAAAAAATAAAAGCATTGTTTCTTTATGGGTATCTTTTGACCCATTAGGGAGGCAAAACCTGTTATCTTGCATTTGTGATCCTGGTTAAAGATAACAGGTTCAAGGGAAGGAAGTGTCTTCTAAGAAGGTGATACCTCTGGCTGCAGTGGTGGGGGGAGAAGGAGAAGGGTTATCAAGATGATCATACTGTACCTGCTCTTTGAATTCTGGAGTTGACCCCTGATAAGGTAAAAGTGCTGACCACAGTTTTTCTTCTCCTTCTTCATTTGCTCTCCAGCAGTAAGGAACATGTGCACTGTCCATAAATATATTATTTTGTGTTCCTGCCAGCACAGACTAATAGGGCTAATGCTTCCTGAGGAGCAGCCCAAAGCTGCATTAGCCGCAGATGTTTGATTGATTTAAAACAAAGAGCCTGACCGCCAAACTGCTCTATATGGTTTCTCTTCCTGTCACTTTGCCTGCAGGGTTATCTCTGAAATGCAATTAAGGTGCTTAAAAGTACATTTTCAGGAAGATGCAGAATTGATGAGGGTAGCTGTGCTGATGGGCGCCTCCCAACTGCTAGAGCTACAGTCAAGGAAGTTGTTGCCCTGCCCTTTGCAGTTTCATGTAAGGTTTTTCTACTTACACTGGGGTCTTAAACATGAGGGCAGGCCAAAAATGCTCCCTCCACCCCATAACGACTCTGCTGTAGGTGCATTTTTCCAGTTACATTGTGTTTCTTAATCTTTGCTATTTTTATACTGCTGCAGTCAATTATTTCTCTAATTAGGTGTTTACTGGGTAAATTAACTGCTGCAGAAACTTTACTCAATCTCCACTATTTAACATTGGTTCATCCCTGGTGTAACACTGTTAAATCCAGAGGAGTTACATAAAGGATGTTTTCTGTGAATAAGGGTATTGTTTCTATCTGAGGAGGTAGTTGTCCATGTTCTGACTTCAGTATTACCTGTATGCCCTTCCTCCCCACAAAACTGCACAGTTCTCCCTTCATCCCCACAACAGGGGTGAGGGTCCATTACTTCTGCCAGAACCAGGTCCAGAGAGCAAGAGTCATATTCAAAGTTCTCGTACGGCATGTGGCCTCACCAACCCAACATCTGACCTGGGCCATTTTACATTTGTAAGTTCTAGCCTAATGCTAGACCCACTGAAGTCAATGGTGAGCCCCCACCGATATAAATGGTATAAGAACCAGCACTGAGGACCTGATCCAAAATCCACTGAAGTTCAATGACTATAGTGAGTATTGGATTAACCCACAGCCCCTAGCTGTTTTATTCATGCAAAATGGATAACATAAGTGGATTCTACAAGAGAGGTTAGCTTATTTCAGAGATTTTAGGAATTCCTGACAATTATACAAAGCTCTATCTTTATTTTTGCAGTCATGATCTATTGTGCACCATGACTAATTTTTATCAGTTAATATGCATTTTTATTTGCCCTTTTTCTCGTAAGATTTTTTAGGCACAAGGCGTAAACTCTGGCTGGTGTTTTCAAAGGTGCCCAATGCCAGTTGGGTGCCTATCTCCATCAGTCCTCTCTGAAAATCCCAGCCTTGGTGTATATATGTATGTTCTTTATTCATTTAAACATGGTGCTGAGTTGGAAATTTGTGCATAGAGAAGATAAAGATGTTAAAGACCAAATAAATCATTGAGTCAACCACCCAGGGGCAAAACAGAATTTCCCAAAAGAGAACATATCAAATATTTATCTGATCTTTATCTAATGATGCAAGAAGCTACAAGAAATCTCTGGGCCTGAAATTCAGTTTAATTCTGGCAACAAGGGGTGAGGTATAGACAAAGCTGAGGTGCAAGGATTTTAGTAATTTTGTTTTTAAAACATGCTAAGAATTTTTTTGTCACGTGTAAAGAGATACTTCCCAATGTTTCTAAATAAACTCAGCTGTAATGGGTTAACAAACAATGGCCTTGTACTTTACACTTTACTTGTACTTCAAAGACATTAAATGTTTTCAGTTGTGAAAATAGGCTTTTATTTTAAAATGACCTGAGAGAGCTATTCAAACCTAAAATCAACATTTTCAAATTTGGCACCCTGCAGTTAGGCATCTCAATCCATATATAGGCACCGCAACAGATGGGGGTGAGCATCAGTTGACTTCTGTGGCAGGTGTCCAAGTTCAGAATCTCTGATACCGCTGGCTACTTTTTAGACAAATCCACTGAAAACAAATATGGACTATTGCTCATCCATCTGAGCAGGAAATTCCAAGTCATCAGGAGGAATTAGTCAGGTACAATGGTATTTCAAAGAGCACATATCCATCTTGCAAAAAGTCTGTAAACTTGTGGCAACTGTCAATATTTTAAGTATATCGCACCTAATGTATAATCACAAGGTGATAATCCTATGCTTCTGGTCTACTAACTGGATCCCTGTCAACCTTTCCTTTACCTCCTTCCAAGTTAAAACTGGAAGTTATGTGATAACTCATCTTGAAAATACTTGGTAACTTCAAATATAATTGCCAAGTTGTCCTCGAGCACATGTAGTTACAGAGCCAGATTAACATCTTTGTGAGTCTTAAATCCAGATTGTTTAATGGAGCCTAGATCTAAATACTGTATGTGTGTGTGAGAGAGAGAAACCTCAGAAATATGTCTTTCTTAATAACCATTTTTTTCTACAAATCCTTAATTATTCCATAATATTACCATGATCATTTCATAATCTTCTATGCAGTGCATACTTCTGTATTACTCACATGCTGGATCAACATAATCCAGATATCAGTAACTGTCTAAAGTGCAGTTCTGCTCAGAAAACTGACCTTGAAAATGAGCTCGTATGGTTCCTTCTTTGTTTTTTTGCAATGACTTCCAGAGCCAATGGTCTTAGTCTCCAAATTAAAGGATGATTTTTCGTTCTTGTTACCAGTCCTACAAATTCAAGCTGGGATACAGAATTCACTCAGTATACATTTTTTACCTGTGTTAGTAGTATTCATTACTAATACTATAGATGCTGCAGGGCAAACCCCACACCAACCATGCACCAGTTCAATCCCATTGTCTTGAAATAGGGGATAGTAGTGTAGCAGAGAGGAGATTTAGCCTCTGCCATTGACACTTGGCTAACAACTCAGTGATTAACTACACAGGTTGAAGATGAATTTACAGCAAACTACTACTCTTCACTTTTTCTGTAAACACTATGTGCTTTTATAATGAGTCTGTGCTGTCTCCCTGATGATACCAAGAAGCATGTCCTCACCTGTGTGGACCTAGCCCACAAAGTCAGCAGCATATATGGCTTATGCAGATTTGAACAGACAGCCCGAGGGTCCTGTTGTGGCTGTTTATCTCAGGAGAGCCTGAGAGCTACACTGGGGCTCACATTCAAGGCTGCTCTTTATCTATCCCATTTATAGACACAATTCCAATGTTCTCAAATTCCAGACAATCGAGACCAATCAAACTGAACTCCCGGTGTTGGAAGGTTTAGAATCAGTCTTCCTTCTTTTAAGAATGACCTGTGTGAGCATTAGAAAATAGATAAATTTTTCTTCCATGTTAGATGTATTTGGCTTAAGCATAAAATCGCATTTTAGATTTGTATAAAACTTCATATGAAAGCTTCAAGTACCTCTGTCCTTTCTCTCCCCCAACATCTTCATGACATCAGTTCTGACCATTCACTAACCACTTACTATCTACAGGGTATTTGAAAATCCAAAGGCCAAAGTTTACTAGGTTACAGATCTTACCCATGCCCTCGAACACAGTCACAGTCATGGTTAAAATTGTTCAGTTAATCTGATAAATTGTTCCTTTTCCTCTCTCTCCTACTCTCACACTCTAGTTATTTGCAGGAACTGCCTTTATGTACTGAATGGTTGGACTCAATACTGATAAGAGTCAATGTGTTAGAAGTAGTTGATAGAGCAAGTTAGAGAGCATTCATGTAGGTTACCACTACTGTTGGATGAGCTCTGTGTGATTTAGACTAAATGGCATCTGGCTGCCTGCACTCACTGGAGTCATAAATGCTGTGGCACAGCAGCGTCATTACATCTGATGTTATCAAGGGAAGCCTTTTCCTAAAGGAGTTCAATAATGCTGCATAGAAAATCACTATCCTTGAGGTACATGCAGCCTTACTAGCCACACAGAAGGGCCTGAAATGGCCCGAAGCAACGATAACCAAAAGGAAGACACATTGTTAAAATAGCGGTGACCATGAACATTCACTGTACTTAAGGGACAAGGCAGTTACAGGAGTCATTAAAGCCTATTGAAGTCCATTATAATTTGCATGAGGATAAAACTCAACACACAGGTTGCAGGTTAGGTTAAACTTTGTCACTATACGTTCTTTCATTAAATTGTCTTTATGTTATTAATATAAAGTGGCCTTTGATGTTTAGGAAGTGTGTCAGAATGATGGCACCTAAATAATCTACTTGTCATAGTTACCACGGTACAAATTTTCCCACAGTTCCTCACCAGTTTCCCTCAGTCCTAACCTAGATGCACTATTTCTCTGGGCAAGACGGTGGCATGGGGCTAGATCCTATTCCACCTTATTAGGCATCTAAGTGGTATTTAAGTATCTAAGGCCTTTTCTACACCAGGAGTATGTCCCAGGAACAAAGGGACTGAGTATGCCCCCAACCATCTAAATCCACTGATATGCTCCAGAGTT
This sequence comes from Caiman crocodilus, assembly GCA_030014935.1. NCBI lineage: Eukaryota > Metazoa > Chordata > Crocodylia > Alligatoridae > Caiman > Caiman crocodilus. Next base: position 189,850,496 of record JAGPOW010000261.1, read on the forward strand.
AGAAGTTCATCAACAAGTCTGCTCCATAGTGCCCACTCTTGAGCCCCTGCTCTCAAGCAGGCCTGATAGCAGGCACTTGAGACAATCAGAAAAGGCCTGATGTGAACTTCCATTTCTGGAGTGTGTCTGTGGATAGCCCATGCTTTAGTCCTGTCTTCCTCAGGACCAACCGCTGATGAGGTACAGACAAGCCCTTAGTTTCTATTCCACCTTTTATGTTAGTGCTTTGCACTTAGGCGCTTGGACCCAGGACTACAGATAGATCCTTAGATGCCTAATTAAACCTGGACATCTAATAGGTGGAAGAGGATCTGGCCTATAGTTTCTAACCCCATTCAGTCTTTGTCCTTGTCAACAGCAGACAAGACATCAAAAGTGTATGTTGGTGTATTTTGTGAGATGGGCAGCCACTTCTTAGAAACTTTTCAAACTCACCACCCATTCATTCGCTCACCAAAGACTACTTATCAGCCACCAAAAAAAAACTGGCTTCTGATTACTTGCACCAACTTGACCCATGTTTGAATCAAAGTGGTGACTGGAGATGATATTATGTAGTGTAGTTCATTACTATTCACCTGAGTCATCTAAATAGGCAAATTATCTTTTTTTTTCCGGTGAAATCCAAAAACCTGAAGAAAAGCTATAATTTTCTATTTGATTCCACAGTGCTTTTCCCAAGGGACATAACTGTTGTGCTGCTTCCCTATGTCTTTCTTGAGAGGTGTGCTAGGGCATTGACAATCAAGGTAATTCTTGGCAACAGTGCTGTCATAGAGTCTATCTTTGAGGTAATGAGGCCCAGAATCAGCAAGAAAGCAGTGCCATGCATTAGACGTATCTGGCATTTAGTGGATGTACTCCTTGATCTGGCTTAGATCTTGTACAGCTCTGTCACTACAACACCAACAGTCTCTAGGCTCCCTTTTCATCCTATGGCTTTGCTGCCTAGCCCCAACCTCTGCACTGTGCAGTGGTGAGGGACAGTCCACACAGCATGTGACCAATGGCTTCCCTGGTGTGCCCACATTTGTGTGGCTCTCACTGGGCATTTGACTTACACCTGCTTAGAAAATGGATGGCCTTGACTTAAGGAAAACTGTATAAGGACTCTCCTAACATTTTCCTATTTCTTACTCTCCCGGGAAGAGTTGATAGATCCCTAATATTTGGATGTTTTAAGGAACAGGAAGTATTGACATTCAGTGAGGCTCCAGTTAGCAGGAAATAGGCTTTGAGTCACTGGCAACTTTGGACCCTCTCCTATTCCTTTTTAAGCTACAGCAAATTCAGCTGGCTCTCTGAACTGCACTTTATCTCTCCTCTGGGAGGTTTCTGGGTCAGCTGTATTAAAATGCATTTATTCTTAAGGGGGTCAATCATCTGACACAATAGTGATGTATGAGTGAATGGAGAGAATACATAAATTTATAACAATGTATAAAATAGAATCCTAGAATTTTGCTATCTGTAAAAAAAGGAACATGGAACCTGTCACTTTGGGTCACGACAGTGAAATTAAACAAATGGAATCTGACAGGAAGAAAAGAAACAAAGGACTTCTATCCAATTACTTCCAGAGGAATATTAAATTATGGGGGCACTTGCCTTTGTGTTAGCGAATAAACATTTAAATGGAACTAAAGTCCTTCATATTCTGAAAGTCAGATTTATCTGCCTGAAAGAAAATGCATGACATGGACACACACTTCTGAAAAGAAAGGAAAAATAAGATGATTCCTTAAAAAAAAAAAAGGCTGTAAAATACAAGAACAGATTCTAACCCTGTAGCTGATAAGAGCAATTCTAGGACTGTTGAGATGAGGAAAGGTTGGATATGAAGGTTTAAAGGTGACCTAAAGAAGAAAAGAAATCAGACTACTGGTCTTTTTCTATTTGTTTCATTTAATTTATGAAGAAGGTCTGAAAGATTGTAGATTTCCTTTTTTGGCTTTGGTTAATTTATCACTAGAAATTCAGGTTTTGTCTGTCCTGAAATACTCTATTACAATGGGGGCCAACCTTTTTGGCACACGTGGCACAATTAACCCTGCATCCTTCCAGAGTGCCACTTTTATCCCCTTCCCCTGACTAATCTGCTACTCTGCCCTTTGCTCCCTGTCCTCTGCTCCCTGCCTAATCCATTGCTCTGCTTTCTATTCCTTGCCCTACCTGCTGCTTTGCGGTCTTTCCCCTCCCCAGTCTGCCACGTGCCACACACAGAGGCTGCCTGTACCACTTGTTGCATATGTGGTATAGGTTGGCCACCCCTACTTTACTGTAACTAAAGAACTAATGAAGTTATAACATCACAAGAGCCAAGAGAAGGAATTCTGAGTAGTTCTTCTTTAATATGTTTTACTTCAATAGCTACATAGTAGAGAAAGAAAGTCTTTGTGAAAGAGTCAATGCCTTCATCTGTTTAGGTCTGAGCTCAGAATATGTGTCAGCTGACGTTAGTACTCCTGCTAAATCAGGAAGACCAGAAGAATTTCAGGAATGCTTTGTAAACTTAAGGCAGACTTAAGAAATTCCATAAAACAAAGCCTTAGTCTCATCTTTGGTGAATGAAAAATGTCTAAAATACTCACTGGTGCCTAATCCTGCACAAGCTCTGGACAATGGACATATTTAAAGATAGGAAGGACTGAGCACCACGTGCTAGAGACTGGCACAGACAAGCCCCTACATCATGGAAAGATGCAGGGAAAGAGCATGAAAGAACATGATGGCAGTGTCAATCTTTTGTGCCCAAAATACTTGTCCTTTAATGGCTGTGTGACTACCATGCATCTGTGCTCACTACAGCACACAAAGGCTAGATACAGACACTACACTTTTTTACAGGTATAAGTGATTGGAAACTAGTCTATACCTGTAACAGAACAGAAGTTCAGCACACATAGATTGGTTTAAAAATGGTGGAAGCTGGTCTAAGATTTGTCCCCCTCAGGCAAATCTACGTTCAGTTTGCTAGCAATCTAATCTACACTGCTTACAGAAAACCATGCAACTTAGATCAGTTCCACCTCAGGGTTTTTGAATGTCTGTACATAGCCTAAGGGAATGTACAAGGGTGCATTTGCACCTAGGGAGAAGATGCCATTTCCCCAGAGAATCCTTTTCCTCAGCAGCATGTTGGAAAGAAAATCCAGCAGAAAAACAGCATGCTCTCTGCTTTCTTCTGAAGGTGCAGGCCTGAGATTTATGCCATCTATAATTGTAATCAAAGTTAATTTAATCCTGGCATGTAGGTTGCTGAGCAACTAAAGACAATTTATCCAGAGGAGACAGGGATTGTAATCATCCAACCTGGAGTAATGTTGGGAGGGTAGCCATATCATCTCTGTAGTAGTGTTCAGCATAGTAAACTGTGAGTAGTGAGAAAAACAGTGCAGTCAGGTTGGTGAAGTCAAGGGGAAAATATTAGAATCATGATTAAAATAAATGCATTTGAAAAAAGTCTATATTTTTCTGGGAAGATGGGGTAGTATGCAAATGACTTTGTAAAATCACTGAATTTCCAGAAGAGCAAATTGGCATAATGGATCTAAGGTCATTTTCACCATGGGCAAAAGTGGGTGCTGTTGTGTTTTTTTTCAAGGGCATTCAGAAATATAAATGACTCCAGTCACAAGTGTGGGTAAGATTGCTACCAGGCTTGCCAGCATGCAATACATTGGTTAACAATACCAAAAGTTACCATCAGCAAATTCAACAGAAAGTAAGTTTAGATTCCCATGTGCTTATTCAATACATTCACATCTCACAGGTGAAACTGCTGATATGTTCAGAATGAAGTTGACTTGTATTATAAATTGCTTACTTTCATTCCTCTTCCCCAACCTCTGTCTGTCTATCTGTCCTTGGACTGTGGAGTTCTTAATGCAGAAACCTTTCTACTGAATGTTTGGAAAGTATGTAACATAAAGCGAGTGCTGTTGTAAATAAATAAAAGAGTCACAAGCCAGTGGAGTTATGCTTGCTCACAGCAGTGATTCTAGCCCTTGGTTTTATGGTGTGGGGCCTTATGACTGTGTTAAAAGGGGCCCATGGGTTAACACTGGAAACAAGCCTATTGCAGTTGCAGAAGCTTAAGAAACTCAAGCACTTTTATTCATATAAGGCCTCTGTTCAGCACCTACTGTGCTATCATCAGTCTCATTTGTCAGTAATTAGCCCATGTCATGATGTGGTCTCAGTTGGCATTTGCTCCTTTGAGGTGGGAGTCAGACTGCTAGAAGCAGAAGTGGTTTGTTGATTAAGTGCTTCAGTGGGGAAGCCCATCACTGATGAGCTTTGCTGTCATCAGCACCTCAACAATCAAGAAGAATTTTTCCGTCCAGTTTTTTTTCAGAAAACAAAGAGCATCCGTGAAATGCTGAATTCATTGAGCAGGATGGGGTGAGGTAGGGAGGTTGGGAGGGAGTATCAAAACCCAAGCAGGCTGTTAGAACGACTTAAATGCAAAGAGAATGAGTGCAAGCAGAGTTGGCTTAGGTTTTCAAAAGGGCACTGAGTGTACCAGCTAAGAGGTAAAAAAGGCCAAGTTTTCCAGAAGATGGGCCATTTTAAGGTGTCTCAGCCCAAAATCATTGGCTGCTTTTGAAAATCAGGAGCAGGAAACTTCACACCCTCAAGTGTGTACCTTGATGCCTCTGCAATACCATCACCTTTATGGCTAAAGACAGACATTCAAAAAGCCCAAGCCTGAGTTGATTCACTCTTTGCAGGTTAGTCTAAACTGTGCAGCTTGAACTAATTAATAGCTGGACAGACATGCTCTGTTAAACCAGGAAACGCAGGCACATGCCTGCAGTGACTCAAGTCAGAGGTCCAAGGCGAACTAGAGTGTACCTGCCAGCCACTGTCAAAGGGGAGGGAAGAGACACGCCCTCCAAATCCCTCACCCCTCCCTGCTGGAATGAAGGGAGTGTGGCCAAGCACCAGTCTGGGCTAATACACAGGGGATGCTTCAGAGAAAGGACTTTTTCCCCAAGGTAATGAACACAAAAATTTGCACAGCATACAACGGGGAACTACCAAAAACCTTTGCCTAAGCTAAGATACAGCCCAGTAAAGCACAGTATACACAACTTAGTCTAACTTAATATGTAAACAAGAAAGACAAGAGTTAGTTTTACTAATCCTGAGGGCAGAGTATCTCCTTACAGGCAGGCATTCAGAAAGGCTTTCTTTACATGTTCTGCTCAATAATGTAAATGTAGCTCTCTGCATTCTTTGGTGCAACTTCTCTTAATTAAATCTCCAGCATGTGTGATCACTGACGAATGATTGTCAGGTCTTTGCCAACACTTTGTACCTCTCAGTCTGGTCCTGCAAGTCTTAGCTCTGGGCTCAGAGTTGCAACAGGCCTTCGATCTGCACACAGATCTGCTTGCTTCTCTCCCCTGCTCTGGGACTGCTGTGCAATCCACACCTACTGCAGCCAAAGAGAGGTGACAGAGGGAATGATTAACTCTGTCCCTGCCTGTTTGCAGGCAAACCATGGAAGTACGGCAGGATCTGGCAAACAGCAGCTGCAGTCCCCAGGGTTTGCCAGCGAAGTGGGGAAGTGGGGGGAGCAAGAGAGGGGATGGAGGGAGAAATTTGCCACAGCGGCCATGCCAGGCCAGTGTCTGGCCACACCCTGCCCCTGCTCTGGCTAGAGAGTAGAGGGGAGGGGCCAGCCCTGCTGCGCAGCAGAAAGCCCCCAACCCAGGAGCACGTTGGGATGCTGGGGGGGATCTGATTTATCTTAAATCAGCAAGGGGTCTGGGACAGACATTGCATAAACAGCTTTGAGCCAGATCAGTTACATCTGATACTACATTCAACCAGTTTCAGCCATTCTCGGACTGGTTTATGTGCACTGAACATCTGTTCTGTTACAGGTTTAAACCTGTTTCTGATCACTTAAACCGGTCTATGTGTAATGTCTGTCCCTCGCCTATGGGTTGGGCACAGGTGTAAGTGATTGGAGCTTAGTAAACAATTGTCTTGTTTGTGCCCAAGGCAAACTAAAACCAAGCTCCTGTTCTTTTAGCTGTATTGCCTCTGACAGGAGTGGAAAAATAAAATCTTGTCATTTAAGTAAGCCAATTAGATTCAGGGTTGATAGAAAGAGCAGCCTTGCTGAGTAAAATGCAATCGAATGTATTTGATCACTTTCCCAAATCCAGTGGTGCTTTAATATGGATTTAATATACCAAACCTCAGAAACTTAATTAGATCACAAAGAAGCTACAGTAAACGTGTGGCAGCTGCATTTGAGTACCAGCCCCAGTGGACATAGTTTCAGATAAAAACAATCCAGCTAGGAAGAATATGAGTATGCAAAGACAAGCCTTAAGTGTGTTTCCAGAGAACAAGCATTTAGAAAGGGAGAATGTATTCAAGTTTTATCTAGGTTTGTCTTTTGTGCATGAAAGTTTTGCATGTTTTGCTAATATTACTTTTATGTCTTCTGCAGTGTAACAATACACATATTGTAATTTTTCAAAACTGGGAAGACAGGATTGTTTGTTCCTAAGGGCAGTCATTGTTACTTCCTTTTATATAATCTTTATAGCGAACAAAGTTGGGACATAAACATTCATGGAATTTATCTGACCTGGATAAAAAAGAATAAACTAGAAGACTAGTACCTGGACACTAATGTACAAGACAAGCTGCTTCTTGATGACTACAGCAATAATATACATTTCCTGTTCACTCATCATTAAGAGAGTGGAATACAGCATGGCTGTTTGTCAGAGCTCTGCTTTTTTTTACTTTGTTTCAACTTCCTGTTATCCATGACAAAAATAGTCACGAGCAGCCCATAAGGAGCATCAATAATGTGCTGGAGATTAGATGCTGGATTACTATGTCTGTCTGTGAAGCATGGAGTTAAAATATGCAGTACATAACACAGTGCTTAAGGGAAGAAGGCAAGTACTTACCAGGAAAAATACAAAAAGAGGAGAAAAAGTGGACTTAAATTTGTTTTTCAAAAAAGAGACATTAGCAGAACCTCTCCATGAAGATTTTAATTTGGGAGAAGAAATGGGCAATTTTAGTAAAGCAGAGTTTTGACTGAGTGTCACTGACCAGCTCAAACATTATGGGGCTGGCTGAGGTGTGGGGGTTTTGTGGGGTTTTTTCACTTTCTCTTCAACCAGGCAAGATGTTGATGGCTTCCAACCATAGGCTTTGTGGTCCCTGAAATTATCGTCATTTGTTTCTTTTTTTTCTCTCTCCACTGTTTTGTAAGGTCTCTTCAGATACAACCATTTTTCAGGAGAGCTGTTCACAATTTGTTCATGAAGGAGAGTCATTTGTAAAGCAATGACTCTGCTGCTCTGACATTATGGG
>JAGPOW010000261.1:189858250-189922592 GCA_030014935.1 Caiman crocodilus
ACATAATGTGCTGGTCAGAGTAAGGTGAGAGACTGAATGGCTCTGTGGTATTGATAAAAGGATGCAGCCTTTTGCATCTAGCTCCCTGGTTCATGTCCAGCCCAGGCTCATAATGATGGAAACTCCCTAGGTGACAGTAATGGTGCATTGCTCACATTACATCTTGCAACCTCATGATAGACAAAATCAAGATAGGCCAAATTTAGCCTACTGTAACATCTCTGAAGTCCATGGAGTTACACCAAGGAGAGATTTGGGTTTCTGAGTCTGAACAGTATCTAGGTTTTAACAATTCTGTGTTGCAGCAAATAGGGAAGCAAGTTGCATTTATAGCTTTCGTTGTCATTTCTCTAAGATGCTGGTGTTCTAGGGTTTCCCAACTACAGCAGTTCCCAGAAAAGATGGAGTATGCCCTGGCTGCCATCCCAGTCAATTCCTCTATTGGATTTGACTGTGGAGGCCATTGCACAGATCCTGAGAAATCTCCCCTACATTGGGGATATTTTCCAGAAGGAAGAAACAGGCAAGGGCATTTTTTAAATTAGGTCTGATCTCCTCACACCAGTTATGGAAGATAGAGAAATATAGCCTGCAGATCTTTTGCCTACATTGTACCAGTTTTACAGCTAAGTATCATGGGCTTGATTCTCCGCTGCCTTCTGACTTTTTTTGGGGTGGTCATTTACCAAGTGAAAAATGCAGTGGGAATGCCAGCATTGTACACTGACTTGGTAATGACTTGACAAGGTGAAGGATCAGCACCTTTCCTTGTCAGCCTTCCTTGGCAACCTCCCTGGAGCAGTGGATATGGGAGGCTTCAATCATAGTGCTACTATGCAGCCCATGTTCTAATCCACCCTAAACTCATCAATTTACTATAAAAGATGCAACTCAAACGTAGAAGAATTACATGTTTAAAGAAAAAAATGTGTGGGGGGTAGGGCAATGGAAATTTATGGATAAGTTGTTACACACTTGTATATTATTACTGTGCTTTGTCTGGGGAAAATATTTCTAAAGTGAAACCACTCATGGTAGTATTGCATCTCAGCATCTGATTGACTCTAAACAATTTTCAGATTGCTACAGTTCAGGAGTGTAGCTTCTTTCTTTGGCTTTGAAGAGCAGAGGTGTAACAAGCTTCTTCAGCACCTGGGACCAGAGATGAGACAGGGCATGCCAAGCACTGGAGAGCAAGGAGGAAGGGGAAGGGAGGTGGAGTGAAGTCTTACCTGCCACTGCCATCAGCAGAGCAAAGATTCCTGGGTGCAGCATTGTGTCATCGCAGGGCTGCACATGCTGTGGCAAGGATTCCCAGAGGCAGGGGGTGAATCCAGTGCCCTGTCAAAAGCTGGTAGCTGGAGCTGATACTCTGCTCTAATCATGCAACTGCTGAAGAGCTATGTAGGCCTAGTCTATGTTACTGGGGTGGAATTTTCCTAAGTGAACTGGGAGCACAAGACCCAGGAGAATTATACTTTGTCTGGACAAGTGGCATCATGGGCTTTACGAGCACTCATGGTGCTCCGGCGTTGTGCCAGAGGACTGGAAAAGGGCCAATGTGGTTCCCGTTTTCAAAAAAGGAAGGAAGGAGGACCCAGGAAACTATTGGCCAGTTAGTCTTACCTCGATCCTGGGTAAGCTTTTTGAGAGAATTATCCTGGCGCATGTCTGCAAGGGGTCAGCATGGGGGGCGTTATGCTTAGGGGCAACCAACACAGATTCATTAGAGGCAGGTCCTGTCAGACCAATCTGGTGGCCTTCTATGACCAGGTCACAAAACCCTTAGACGCAGGCGTAACAATGGACATAGTCTTTCTGGACTTTAGGAAGGCCTTTGACACTGTCTCTCACCCCATTCTCATTAAAAAACTAGGGGACTGTGGCATTGACACCTACACAGTCAGATGGGTCACTAGTTGGCTGGAGGGCCGCACCCAGAGAGTAGTGGTAGATGGGTCTTATTGAACCTGGAGGGATGTGGGCAGTGGAGTCCCACAGGGCTTAGTCCTTGGGCCCACACTGTTCAACATCTTCATCAGTGACTCGGACAGGGGTGTAAAAAGCACCCTATTCAAATTCGCAGATGATACTAATATGTGGGGAGAAGTGGACATGCTAGAAGGGAGGAATAGGCTGCAATCAGACCTAGACAGGTTACAGAGATGGGTGGATGAGAACAGGATGGGTTTCAATACGGACAAGTGCAGAGGTATTGCACCTGGGGAGGAAGAACCAGAAGCATACCTACAGGCTGGGGAACTCCCTTCTTGTCAGCACAGAGGCAGAAAAGGATCTTGGTGTCGTTATTGATGCCAAAATGAACATGGGCCGACAGTGTGGGGACGTGGTCAGGAAGACCAACCGTACCTTGTCATGCATCCACAGATGCATGTCAAGCAGGTCCAAGGCGGTGATCCTCCTCCTGCATCCAGTTCTGGGTGCCACACTTCAGGAGGGATGAGGCCAGCATGGAGAGGGTCCAGAGGAGGGCCACCCACATGATCAGGGGGCAGCAGGGCAGGCCCCACAAGGAGAGGCTAAGGGACCTGCACTTGTTCAGCCTCCACAAGAGAAGGCTGAGGGGGGATCTAGTGGCCATTTACAAACTAGTCAGGAGGGACCAGCTGGCACTGGGGGAGTTCCTGTTCCCCTGAGCGCTACCAGGAGTGACAAGAAATAACGGTCACAAGCCAGCAGAGGGTAGATTCAGACTAGACATCAGGAGGTGCTACTTCACTGTCAGGGTGACTAGGATCTGTAACCAACTTCCAAGAGAAGTGAAGCTGGCTCCTACCCTAGGGATCTTTAAAAAGAGGCTGGATGAACACCTTGCCAGAGTCGTTTGACCCCAGTACTCTTTCCTGCCCATGGCGGGGGTTTGGACTTGATCTGCTCAGGTCCCTTCCAACCCTACTCACTATGAACTATGAAACTATCATGTGCACATGCTATGATACCTTGCACAGGTCACTACATTTGGCAAAATGTCATTTCACTCAGTTTTACAAAACGGTAGCAAAAATTCTACAGCCAGGACAACATTTTAATGGGGTAAACCACGTCACTGTGTTAGCATTATTTGGTGCTAAGCAAGTGGGATGTTCCATTCCCTGCAAGGAGATTCAGAGCCTATTTCCATGTTAATGATTTACATTTTCTTCCTGATACAGATTTTTATTTGAAAGAAAGAAAATACTTAATTTCATGCCTGGCTTTTCTAGACAAACTCTTCTCTGTCCTGAATCAAGATGAGGTTCCTTCAGCTGGAGATGCCAGCAACAGGGGATCCACAAGTGGGGTGCAGGTGCAGCCACATCCCCTTCATTAACTCAATGATTGATACAAACTCTTGCTGGAGACACCCTTTTGATGAGGCTCTAGAGCCCAGGCAGTGAGACCACTGCTGTCTCTCTTGATGCTGACTTCAGCAGCCCAGAGGAAAGCAAGGAGAGAGAACAAACAGTGGCAGCACTCACCCCACCCCTGGGCTTTGGAGCTGCACAAAACCACTGGCTCCAGCTAGCGTTCACATTGATCAACTGGTGAGCTTAGACTTCACTGCACTGCTCAGCACAACTATCTGAGGGACATACTGCCATACCTCTGGATCCACTGGTGGTGGAGGCTGCTGAGAGCCTTTTCTTCTTGCTGAAGTCACATAAGGTTGCAGAGCTGTAACTGAGGTCACAGTTTGGAGATAGAGGGATAGCACAAAAACATTTGGACCATTTGAGTTAAGAACTTCTATAACTGGTGAAGGTGTTCAGGAAAGAGAGAATCCAGCAGGGCCTACAGATCCCAGGTTGAGTTTGCAGAACTGGCAGGTGATAGGAAAAAAACCCTCCTTACTTATAAATAGGCCTTTCCCTGTTATGGAAAAAATAGCAAGATGATAAATATGAAATCTCATGCTATGTATTTGCAGATCCTTTTAAGAGTGGAACTGGTTTTTTGAGGAAGGAGGTAGTAGCTTTCTCATAGGTAGAATTCCCTACATTTGCCAGATGTTGGTATACACTTGGAAAAAAAAACAAACTGCAAGCCATTAATGTTTCTTTCCACCCGCCAGAATCACTGTTTGTAAATGCTGAGCACTGGCCGGTACAACTCCCTGTCAGCATTTTAATACATTGTTTGTCACTAATAGAGCCATTCATCCATGGAACAGATATATTCAGTGTATACAAGGAGTTTAAAATGTGTGGTACTGCTGAGCTTAATATGGTAAATTAATACAGACCTAGCACAACTAAAATAAAGGTGTTTGGGCCTCATCCTGTGAGGTGCCAAGTGACCTCAGAGCCCATGAAAATCAAGCATATTAAAGAGAACTCATCATTTTGGGACAATGGTTTCTCTGTACACTACCTGTCTGAATATTGTTAATACTTCTTAACAATAGAAGTATTAACAATATTCAGAAGTTGTAGGCCAAATCTCAGGCCTTCCAGCAGATCAAGGGGAAGATTATCTTTGCAATGATAAATGGTGTGACATTCACCTCTCAGTCATCTAAGAAGAATTCACATCCTACCATTCATACATTCAAAATGCTCCATTATGTCTTCCAGTCAGCAAATATGGAGCTAATGTTTGTAACTCAAATGTTATGATTGCCTTTTATTTTATCATTTCCCTAACTTTCTTGAAAAGTCTCCTTTTGGCTTTAAACTTTCCATGTTTGGTGTCAGCTATAAGAGGAATTTGTTTGGTAAGGAAAGTTTGAAATAAAATGTATCCTGTCATTTGGGCTAAGTACGCAGAGAGGAAAAAGAAATCAAATTAAATGTTACATGATAGTAAAAAATCATAAGACTTTTTAACAAACAGATGTCTATCTAAAGAGCTGGTGAATCTATCAAATTGGATTTTTATAGGATTTCTATCCTTCCTTGTCTTAAGGGAAGTGCAATTTGTGCCTGCTATAATTTTGACCATATTTTATGAGCCATCCTTAATTATAAGCAAAAATCCCTAGAGCACATGCAGATCTCTTACTCAGCTCTCTGCATGGCAGGATCTGCTTTCTGAATCAATTGGTTTGACTAATAATTTTTTGTACATATGGAACAGGACAGACACAAATTCTGTCAAGAGAAAGAGAAGTTGCCTTTTGAAAACCGAGGCCAAATCTTCAAACTTCTAAAGTGGCTACATAGTCCTTAAGATAGAAGAGCCACTTGGGACGTTGTTAAGAGAATTTTTTTTAAAAAGAAACATCATTCAAATTTTCACTTTGCATACATTTGGTGAAACCATTGTGTAACTGGTTGACTTCTTGTTAGGTTTTGGTATGTGTTTGAGAGCTATGACATAGCACAAATCACAACGGTGCAACCTGATAGTATATCATTCCATTTGTCGTCTAATTTCTGTCTTTAAAAATACACCCATGTTAGGCAGTCAAATGCACAAGCAGCACTTTCAGTACCTGGTTAATTTTGTAAAAAGATAAGGTAATGCAGTTTATGCACACACAGCTTTAGTAACAATTTTGCAGGCCCTGATTTTTTTTATCCTAATTTGAAAACATCACATTATGTTACTGTAGGTTTCCTATCCAATATTTGATTTTTCTAACTCCATAAAAGGACACTGTCAAGACTACTAGGCCAGAAATATGACCAACTCATTTAGGTTTTTTTTCACATGAACAAAGCTGTATTTAATTCTCCCCAGCTTTGCCCATCTGTTTAAAGACCTCAAAGCCGTTTTACCCTATAATTTAACTTCATTGCCTTTAAATTAATCTTAATTCATGCTAACATAACTAACAGCATAATCTAACCCATAACAGAAAAGAATCTTGTACTGCCCCTATGTAACCATGAGCATTCGTATGCATTTTACGTAAACTAAATCAAAAATTTCTGTGCATGCACATGCGTGCACACACAACCATGCACATGTGCACGCACACGCACACACACTTTCTAATAATTATGTAGGAAATAGCCTATCAATTTCACAAATCAGTGTCTTGGAGTCCGGAGTAAGCATAACAAACTCATTTGGAGGGTACTAAAGCATGAATAGTTCTGAGATCCTGGGCAGCCTGTTCCCTGCTCTGATTCTATTTTAAAATAATGTATATGAATAGAATTGCTGCTCAAAGTTCACAGGTAAGAAATCTGCCCTGTAATTTATATCTGTGAACCATAGCAAAAACCAGAGTCTGAGAGAAGGAAGGAAAAGGAAAAGAAGAAACATTGGTTGTTAAGCAAAGATGGGGAGCAAAACATATGAAATTGATAAAGTAGAAAGTTGTATTATTCACTCTTAGCTTCCATTTAGTCCCTCTGCCCTGGTAGTTTCAGTAAAGTGAAACTCTTTCTAGAATCAATACTGCTATCATTTCACAAAATTACAGTGGTTCGAAAAGAAAACTAGTCATAAATCAACTTCATGCACAGACAGCCAGAGGAAAATTTGTGCTTTGAGTATTCTGGCATTTCAAAACCACTTAAGGAGGATCAGTCAGTCCAGGAATCTTTAGTTAACTTTCATGCAGGAATGCATATAGGCATTGTATATTCAGAAAATTACAGCATCATGGGAAAGTAGGGCTAGAAGAGACCTCCCATGATCACCTAGTCCAGCCACCTGCTCAAGGCAGGATCATCCCTGACTAAAGAATTCCAGACAAGTCCATGCATCAAAACACTACTCTGAAAAATGTACATGCATTTTTAGCAGCTGAGCAAAGAAAATTTAGACTGAATATTCAGACTTGTTCAGAGAGAGGAGGGCACATGTGCTTGTGAGATTGCATTGCATTCCCACCTTCTCAGTAGTAAAGGTCAGGAATAGCTTTTTAGCAAATAAATCTGGCAGGCTTTAAGATGGTGCTAGAGGAGTACACATATGAGTGATTCTACAGCACAGAAGCATTTCTGATTTTAGTTCTATTTAGCCATTCTGAAGGTAACTTGGAGATGTCCCCTTCCTCTAATTCTACTTCCCTATCCACCCATCTAAACTAGGCTGTACTGATGTCCCTAAACTGATGAGTTGCTTATTTCTTCATTAGGCTATCACAGTTCTCATAGCTCCTGGGAGATTTCTGCAGCACATAGCTCATGGCTTAGTGGTTTCCAGCCTGATTCCCTAGAGGCAACCAATGAGAGTCTTTCAAATTATTTCAGTGGGAGCTGGATCAAACCTTTAACTTCCAGGAAGCAGGAGAAGAGAGAGGAGGTGGACTTGGTCTATTGGGCTTTTGAGCCTTCTTTTTTAGCAACCTTTTAACAAAAGAAAATGTGGCTGCTGCAGTATATACACTCCCCTCAGTGTATGAGAACTCAGTGTCTTTCTTCAGCTGTCAAGAAACTAAGCATTTTCTTGTAGCTTCCATCTCAAGGAAAGTAGCTGGAGAAGGAAAACTTCCTCCTCCTTCTAATTCTACTTGAGATAGAAACAGAAAATACACAGGGACAGACTTTCTCTTGTGGCCCTACTTGGTGTAGCACAATAGAGCATGTACAACTCCGCAGTTCTGAGTGTTGCTGTATTCCTGAACTAACTCTAATACAAGCTAGAGAAGCCTAAATGTATAGATGATTGACAAAGTCCTGTACTTCTCTCCAAGACCTCCCATAAGTATGGCAAATCCAGAGATGGCTAGTTACTGCTGGATCCTGCTCTATTTGCCTCATTGAATGGTGCAAAGGGACCATATTACATTGAGATTCTGGCCTTAGAAAAGGATTAGTGTAGAAATGGTTGCACTGGGAGAGGACCTAATTTATTTCAGTCATGAAAAATCAATAAGTGCCTATGCCAACCACTGGGTATTATAGACTGGAGTAATCCTAGTTTGGTTTGAGGGAAGCATAGCAGTTCTCATGCTGTGGATGGCAAATGTCAGATGTTGTAACATTTTATGTTTCCTTCACTTTTCCAGGTGCATCCATTTTTAAACATAATTAATCATGTTCATTTTACGTTATCTAGAGAATCAAAAGGTCTGTCTTCCTCCAAATGCTCAAGGCAATTTTAAACAACAAAAAAATCTCTAAATGCATGAAAAGAGTTAATTTGGTGCAAAAAAGACTATGAAGCTGAAAGAAAAGGCCTTTTTTGTTACTGATGAAGCTATTGTATACTTCCAAGGGATGAGCAGCACACGCATTTGAGAAGAAGTGATCACATATTGACCTTCCAAACCACACAGGTGCTGTTCTCTCACTGGTCTGATTTCTTCATGCAGAGCCTAACAGTGCTTCTCAGACCTTGTGTTGTGTAGATCTGAACGTTGGCTTCAGCCTCAGAGGAGGTATTCTGAAGGTAGTTAGTGCCCAGTCCTGGACAAACTGATGTCAGTCATAAAAATGATTTCAGCGGTCCCTTAAGGCCTAGTCCTACAAACTCATACTTATGTACTTAGCTTTGATCACATAAGTCAGTGGGGGCCACCTTTTTGGCACAAGCACCACAAATTATCCCTGCACCTTCAAGTGCCACTCTGATCCCTTCCCCCTGTCTAATCTGCTGCTTTGCTGTCTGCTCCCTGCCCACTCTGCTGCTTCTCTTTCTGGTTCCTGCCCTGTGCTCCTTGCCTGATCTGATGGTCTTTCTGCTTCCTGCCTGATCTGCCATTGTGCTGCCTGGCCCTTTTCCAATCTGCCATGTGCCACTTGTGCTGCAGGCTGGCCCTCCTTGGGCTAAGTCATTGACTTCAGTGGGACTAATCACACAACAACATTTTGTGGGGAGAGGAAAGGAGGAGAGGACGTGTGCTTGCAAGATTGCATTGTCACCTTCTCAGTAGTAAAGGTCAGGAATAGCTTTTTAGTGAACAAATCTGACAGGCATTAAGATGGCGCTAGATGAGTTTGCATATGAGATGAAATAATAGAGCTGTCTGTGATGCTGAAGGATTAGATTTGAAGACCCAGGACATCCATTCCAGTCCAATGTTTATATTCTCTTCCTCTGTGTTTTGGGGTCTGATTCAAAAAGGTTCTGAGTGTCTGCAACACTGAGTTTGCCGATTATTGGAGCCTGCTCAGCACCTCAGAGATCTAGGCCTTCCAAAAAGCATCATTCCTTGGGCAGGGTTTTTGATGCAGCATATTTCAGATCACCTCTTTTGGCTGGAAGTTTTAAATTATTTTGTGAGGGTTTGGTTCTAGCTCTGGAGCATTTGATTACATGGCAAAAGGAAGTGACCTCAGACAAAAATATCCAGATCAAACACCAGTCTTGAAAACAGCACATTTTAAAGATATTTCATCATTGCTTCCTGTTCTACTTTTTGAAACATTCAAGTTCCAAGCAACAAAGCCATTCTCTCTGTCCTCCTTTGTGCCATCAAATTACTGAAGCAGCAAATTTCTATTAAATTATTAATTATTGTATTTAAGACCATTTTGTAGTGGTTTATTCTCCTCTAAGGTAGATCTGAACCACGCATTTTTGCTGTGTCACAGAGCTATAACTAGTTGCAATGATTGTAGGTATTTATTAAACTGAAGTTTGTTTGTTTTTTTTAACTTTGATAGCTGTTTTTGGAAATTACTTAGTTAAATTTGAATTCATTAGCAAAAGTAATCATAGCTATTGGATAAATGCTATAATTACATCTGGTACACAATAAAGTGTTGCAAAATACTTGCACAGGTAAATATTTGTGGGAGTATTCACCCTCAATTTCCTCCACTAACATTTTGAAAAGCTCCTTCACAAGCAGTTACAAAGATTCATGTATCATTTCTAAACAGGGGGAGGAAATAGGGACTTGTTTGTAGAATTTAAGTTATCCAACCAGAGACTAGAAACAATAGCATGTGACTTAATGACCAATCATATCACATGAATACTGACTACTAATAGCAATCAGTCTGTTAAGCCATAGAAAAGTGTTGTTTCACAGACCGCTCAACTGAGGTAATTAGCAAATTAATTCAAATTCTCACCTGTTTGTAGATAAAAGCCTTAGAAGGTAACTCACATGAGGAGAGGCTAAAGAAGTGAGTCATGTTCAGCTTGTAGAAAAAGCACATAAGAGGGGATATGATGTCAGTCTTGAAATAGTTGAAAGGCTGCCATAAAGAGTGAAAATACCTTTCTTCTCTTGCTGTAGACAGTAGAACATGAACCACTGGTTTGAACTTGCAGCAAAATAGGCTTGGACTGGCTATTGGAAATGCTTCACTGTTAGAAGAGTGAGGCAGTTGAATAGATTTGCCAAGGGAAGTTGTGGACTCTTCATCATTGGAGGTGATGATCTCTGTCCAAGAAAAGGTTGGGCAGCTACTGATTTGGGATGATCTGGGTATAACTATGCCTGTGTTTTACTATGAGTATTTTCCATGCTTCTGGGTTTTGCTAGCTGCTGCACACAACTAGGAGGGACTTATTTCCATCCCCTCCCACTGTTGCTACTTGTGTCAAGTTTTTTTTAAGTCTTTCTCAGAGGCATTGGATATTGGCTGCATCCAAGGCCAGGGATTTTGACTGGGGTATTCCAGTACTCGTGCTGGGACTTAAACTTTCAGGTTCCTGGCTGGAGAGTCTTGCTCTTCCACTCAAGTTCAAATCGATCACCATATTTGGGGTCAGGAAGGAATTTTACCCCAGAGTGAGACTAGTATGGACTGGGGGGTGTCACTTTTCTCTGTAACAGGGGGAGCATGGCCCTCTTCCTGGGATCTCTTGAGTGTACCTTAACAACCTTTACAGAAGCAGGATATTGGCTGCCATGGTTCCCCTGCTTTACCTGCGGGAGGTTAGGGTACTCTGTCTTGTATCAGGGTTCACTGCGTGATTATGCTAAGAGGTTAGACAATGGATTTGTATAGGATGTTTTGGATGGGGTGATCCTGTCTCAGGGAGTGAGTTGGATTAGGTGACTTGTGGAAATCCCTTCCAGTCCTACTTCCCTATGATTCTAAGCAGAAAAAAAGAGGGCTGAATGTATTAGCCATTATATACACAATGGATGACTTGGCTCTTTCCCCAGTCATTTAAATACTAAGTGGATTTGCCCAAGGATTATGGAGAAGCCATTTGGGAACAAAAGGTGAGTTATGAGATGTTATAGGATGATCATCTAGAAGCTGCAGCATTGTGCAAAAAGAGGAGGAGATTTCTAGCTGATGAGCCCCACGGTTAGACTGGGTCTCCTGCATAGATTTCCTGATGAGACCCACCTTGGCCTTAGCCATTGCTTCCAAAGTGCTTTCCCACTGACAGTCGTTTGCTCCGTTTAAGAAGAAGGTTGGGACTCACTGAGAAATCAAGTTGTAGTCTGGGAAAAACAGCACAGGATCTTGAGTAGATCCATGGTGAGAAATGGGCTAACAGCTAATGGGAGGCAGTTTTAAAATATGACAGCTCTGGGGAAGAGACCTTCCATCCTCTTCTTGAAGGACTAGGCTAGTTATAATGGGGAAGGCTAGTTTGAATGAAAGGAAGGAACTGAACTTCAGGTTCCTGGTAAGGGTAGAGGTTGGGAAAGATAGAAGTCAGCTCCTCCTTTAATTTAGCCATTGGGAAAATAATAATATCAAATACTTCCACCTCCCATTTAGTGTCTGTTTCTTATGTCATTTATGCAGTTCTAAATGAGGCGCAACTTCAGGGCAAATGAGACTGCAGTCCAGTTCAAGGAGGAAACTTATTGATCCTTTCTTTTTCCTGGCTGATCCTAGTGCAGGAATTCATTTTATTCTTTGCTTTCCCGATACAGTGTTTTCAAAAGGGCTGTTAAAAAGCAACAACATGTTTTTATAACTTATTTTGGTCAAATAATCTTCACATTGGGGAATGGGTATTCGTGACAGTGGCTGACCAGAGTACTTCCCTAATGTTTAACAAGTCAAGCTCCATTGCACTGGAAATGTATCAAGGAGGCTGGAGCTGTTTAATTAGACTGAAACTACTGACTAGTAGCAGTAGTGCTGTAAATCTTTCTTTGCTGTCTTTGAGGCCTTTACTCCTTTGTGTTTTGATATTAAATCATATCTTAACGATGGTGATGCAGAGGGACAAACACACTTTTTCTTAAAAAATTGTTTGCACCAAAAAAAACCGTGGAGGTTTGTGTTGGATTAATTTAATATTGACAGATATAACAAAGTTCTCTGACTTGGCTTACTTTTTCTTTTGACACTGTAGTTTCATAGGAAACCACAAAGATATATATTTAGCTGCATAGACACAATTGCTAATGGGGCCCTAGATGCAGAGTAGTGCGACATGTGAGGAAAAATGCATTTGCCAAATCTGCATTTGAAATGTGAGTCTTGCTGAGACCCAACGTGGTAGTATCTCTACCATTTCCTATTGGCTTTTCTATTATTCAGATGAGCAATGTCTTGTGGTGTAAATGTTTAAAGAGAATGTTTTCATTTTGTAAATAATGCAAATTTATTAATGTGTTCACCCCAAAGGAGCTGGTAACACTGACTTTGTATGTTAGGGGCTGCAAATATATGAGAAGAAAGCTTGGCTCTTTTAAAGTTTTGGTCACTTAGATCACTCAAGACATATAGGATCATAGTAAAGTAAGGCTGGAAGGGACCTAAGGAGGCTATCTAGGTCACTCCCCTGCTCAAGGCAGGAGCACCCCTGATTAAATCATTCCAGTCACTTGTCTGTCTTACCTGCTCTTGAAAATTTCCACAGATGGAGATTGCACACCTTGTCTAGGTAGCCTGTTCCAATGCTGAACAAGCCTCATAGTCACAAAGTTCTCCTTAATCTCGACCCTAAATTTCTTCTGCAGTTTGAGGCCATAGCTCCAGGTTCTGTCCTCTAGAGCCATAGGGAAATGTTCCATCTCCATCCTCTTTATAAGTGCCCTTCAAACATTACAGAACTGTCATCATATCACTTATCAGACTTCTCTTCTTCAGACTAAACAGTCCTATTTCTTTCAGCTTTTCCTTAAATCATATCTCAAAAGCAGCAGAAGAGGGATACTCTGGTGTGTTTTCACTGGCATACTTTGGCATTTGGTTGGGTTTGGTGAGCAGGACGCATACTAGACATGCTGCCACCAGTGTGGACATCTTTAATCTCCTTGCTTCCCCATGTCCCCAATGAAGTTGGGGTGTAAAAACCCATTTGTAGAAACTACTTTGGATGAATGGAACTATATAAATATATTTTACTACTGTAGCTCATTAGCCTTATGTTAATACAGATGTGTGTGTACTTGGCCATAAAAAAGAGAGAGGAATGGAAATTAATTACTGGCAAATTGCAATAAAATTACATCAAGAGTGAATTGTAGATAATGATCACACTAGGATATGATAGGAATTACCTACTTCTGGGAAGCAGTTTCTTAATATCTCTCATGCTCAGTATTAGGAGAGACTTTCCATAGCTTTCAAACACTTTGCGATTAAATATTTACATTTGTATTCTAATATATTTTCCTTTTACAATACAATTGTAATAGTTCTATTTCTGCAAACCTCAATCAGTTGTTAGTGACACCTTTTTATCTGTAACCAAGGCTCTTTTGCTTTCTCATCAAATAGGAGGATTGAGAGAGACAGGCACTTGGCTCCTGTTTGGGTCAGTTCCCATTATTCTTTCCATCTTCTGTGTTTGAAGCCTGATGCCATGAGGTTGCCACATGTCTGCATTCCCAGCCTTCTACAACACCTCCAGTACAGTTTTCCTTTTAAGATATCTCCTTAATACTTTCAACCTTGCCTATTGCTTCCATGTGGTCAACACCAAGCTATATAACTCACAGGGCCTTAATCTCTAACATTGATCTGGTTCTCTTTTTGTGTCAACTACTGAGGGCTTTGAAGACTGAAGTGGAACAGGTAAGAAGTCATCTTCACAGGGATCTTTGAATGTGAACTTTATGTATCCTCCCTTATCTCTTTTCTCTGTAAATCAGCCTATTGCTATCTCTGGGCTATTGCTAGAACTCATCTTCATTCTACTCTTGTCCAAAATCCTGTTCTTGCCTTAGGCCATGATATAACAAAGTATTTAAGGCTTGGGATCTTCATCTCTTTCCATCTCCCCAAGCTGTCCTGTCATCTTT
Organism: Caiman crocodilus; assembly: GCA_030014935.1. Lineage (NCBI taxonomy): Eukaryota > Metazoa > Chordata > Crocodylia > Alligatoridae > Caiman > Caiman crocodilus. Next base: position 189,872,271 of record JAGPOW010000261.1, read on the forward strand.
GTTCTGGTTACTAACCCCAGGACACACAGAGACAGTTTAGCCCTGAAACATTAAAGCGATTTTAAAAATAAGACAATTTTCTATAGTTAACAATGGAATTAGGCAATGGCATAGCCATTGCCTTCATATCCATGTCCTGTGCAGCGCTCAGTTATCATCAGTGCTTTGCCAACAATAAATTATTATACATATTCTTGATTGTAGCTCTCAGTAATTATGTGTGTCATGGTAGCATGTACAATGTGTTGGGTGCTGTCCACAGGTGTATACAACAAGACAAGGGTCCCAAAGAGATTCCAAGCTGAAAAGATATTTGCATATTTATATTAGCCCATATCAGTCAATTTTCACTTTCCCCGGTAGGTGGCACCTCAGTTGCTCCATTACTGTGGTATAATCAACCTGCTTCCCTCCTCTCTTCCCTCTCACCCCACATTGAATAACCTCTATAGAGTCTATGTTATTGGTCTCTTTAACCAGCATTTCCCTTTTTATGTCCCTTTTCTCATAAACTCATTTCCAGTGACAGGCAGGAAAGTGGGAGTTTACAAGGCAGTTATGTAAGGAGCAGCGAGAGAATTCTGAACTGCTGGGTAGTGAAGCATCATGAAACATCCTTCTTAAAGACAGGAAAGAATTTTCCATTACCAGGTCCTGGACAATTTCTCTCAAGCAGCTCATGATTATAACTGATGCAGTTATGGCTCTACTGTTCCCTCTTTGGTCTGCATCATGCACTCCTAGCAAACAGAAATAGAGTAGGTGCCAAGGATTAATTAACCAAGATGGGATCCAAATGTCACCCCATGTTCAAATTCAACCGTATGCAATAGACTTGGTTGTATATTAATCTTTAAGTTGCTGGATTTAAATGCAACACTGAAACAAGCATATCATTATCACCAGACCAAGCTTGCATATTGAACAGTGTGTTGCTGCATAATCCATACACATCTGATGTTTCAAGATGGGGGAAGGGATCTGATTTTGTAAGAACATTCCTCTAAAGCTTCAGCAACTCTCTCATGGTGTTCAGACCATTGCAGGATCATGCTTGAGACATATCACTTTTTCTTCCCTTCAACCACAAGGGGGAGCTTTTAACAAAGAGAGCTGGACAGCGGCTAATTTATACAACAGCAGTTTCTTGTTTTCATGGTCTTTCCCCTGAATTTTTGTTCTCTAATGTGCAGGAGGTCTTGAATGCTGCAACCAGCTAACTCTAGAAGGCATGACTGTGTCCTTCGTCTCGTCCCCCTACTCCTGTGGCATCCTGACTACCCCAAATTCATTTCCTAATTGTCCTCCTGTCTTTTGAAGTTTTCCATAGGCTTGCTCCATCCTGTCTGACCTTAAACCCGCCTTCAACCCTATTAGCTCTTCCAGTCCTGGTCTGTTCTCAGTCTCCTTCCTGCCATTTTCCACCACTGTGAGTCACTCTCTCTCTTTTTTTCTTTCTGTCTTGTGCTGATCCATCTAGCATATCTGGAATTATCTTTGAAAGTCACTGAGTCACTCTTTAAATCTCATATTAAATGTTCCCTTCTACCTAGCCTGTGAACCCTTCCCACTATAAAGCATTTAATGATACAGAACAGTGAGGATGCTACATATGAATGAGATGTATAACACTGTATTGTTTATGCAATAAACACTGCCACATTTCACATCTGTTTCCTGGTTGTCAGTGCTTAGCTGTGTATCCTGGAACACAATTTATAATCAATGCAATGTATTAAATGATAACTTATCAGAGTGATCTCCTGCAGGACAATACAGCAGGAACAGATGTGATGCAGTCACCAGTGACCAGCAGCATCTGGCCCTATGTCCACTATAGCCAGGCCCTGAGCAGATTATCGTGACAATCTCTGGTGACACTGAGCCAGCCTATGGACTCCTTTGACAGTCCCTGTTGCCAGTGTGGAAAGGAAAAGTAGAAATGAAAGGGGCGTAGCTTAGATGCACATTGCAGCTGTGGGTCCAGCCCTTTCTCGTGATTTCTGCTGGTGTTGACTAGCACAATCTTCAGGCTATGCTAACTCAGCACAGCCACTGGCCCTGCAGGGAGGCTGCACCAGGACCAGAAGAGCCATCTTTTTGTGCATGCATGCCTGAGCTCTGCTGCCTGAAGTTCAGCTGCAACCCAGAACATGACTCCTAGCTGGTCATAGTGGAGAACCTTGGATCCTCCTTGCTGCCTTGGCCTCTTGGACCATCTACAGAGTGGACTGATCTTTCTTCAGAGCATAGGAAGCTTCCTTATAGACCCTTTGATGCTGTCATTCTTACTGTGGATAAGGAAAAAGAGCTGATACACTTATGTTTCACTGAGTTTTCCTGGCACTCTGTGAGCCTGCTTCCTTCCTGCCTTGCTTCTCAGGGAGCCACATATGGGCAAAGTGTAAGTGAATGGAGAAGTCTAGAAGCTAGAACACTCTCTGCTAATGTGGGAGCCTTGTGTCTCGTACCCTGCCAACTCACAGGCACCTTTTCCTTCTCTGTGCCTTGAGCTAGATCTAGACAGCAAATTGACCATGATAGCAGTGGTGCACTTGTTTATGCTACAGTGCTCTGGGAAGATCACTCCTCACCTGGAAACTGTGCAGCCACCTCTGCACTGCGCATTGGGTGGACTAATTAGCATCACCAAGAGCCGGGGGCCAGTTAGCTAGCCTGTCTGTAACCTGCTGGTAATTAGCCCAGGTGTAGCACTCTGTAGATTGACAACACTGTTTCTGCTTTAGGAGGCCGTCCAAGTTCAAGAGTATGTTATGGTTGAAGGTGGCACTGCTGGACCATGTAGACATGGTCATAGTTCCATACCTGTAAAATGAAACCATGGCATTTTTTACCCCATGAGATAATTGCATTGAAAGCACTGGATAGTCTGCCATTGTGGGGGTGCTAAATCCCATAGCTAGCAGTCTGATTGAACAACCATTCTGCACAGCTGTAAATTAGAATGCAGCATGCACAGCAGTGCAGAATCTGGCTCCTCAGTGTAAACTCAAGCATGAGAAAAGAAACTAAAACACTCAGATTTCTTATAAAGGCTCATCCCTGCTGCCAGCCTTAACGTGAAAGGTCCCCCGTCCCCCCCACCTTCAATAAATAGTGAGCCTTTCAAGCGCAGATAGACATTGTCCCAGTTTGTCTTTCAACAGACGGAGTGATGCAAGAGTCTGTTAGCTAAAACCACAGCAAGCTATTGACTGGAGAAAGCGCTGTGGCACTTCAGATGATTTCAACCTTTTTCAATATCAAATTTTAATACAGCAGCGATTGTGGGGGCGTTGGCCAGGCTGCAGCTGTTACAGATTGCACCAGCAGTTCCAGTAAATACAGTAGAGCAGAAGTCAGGGATTTAACAATTGGCCTAACATTGTTCTAATATGAGTTTGGGATTTGAGGGTGTCTTTTCAGCTTGTGTCTCCTCCAGCCCTCTGTTTTGTCACCAAAGACGCTGAACAGTTCTAATACTTCATTTTAGTTCATGGACCGCTCCCGTTATGAATACAAGGTGCTTTACCAAGCACAGTCATACAGTTGTGTTGGTGGCTTCTGACTGTGGAAGCCTGAAGGAACCTGTGGGGGCTTGCTGAAGGGCCATGTGAGTGTATCCCCCACTCCTACAAAGTCAGGGCAGGAGATGGGCTTCCTCCCTGGTTAGACACTAAGGTTAGACACAGACAAGGCACAGGAGAGGGAGGGTGGCTTGCCTCTATGCAAGGCTTCTAGGGACTGGCTCAGCCTCTGGGGTGGACTAGGATAGTCTCAAGCCCTTGTGACACACAAATTTTAGGCAACTTCTGGAGCTCTTAATTCCTGGATTGTCCACACATGGACACACGAAACTGGGCTAGGTTCTCTCTGATCTGTATTACACAGCTCATATCACACTAACATGTAGCCACTCTGGGTTACATGTTAGTGTAAATAATATCCCACCTGCCCCCATCCCATGCTGGTCCAGATCAGGCCCACTCCCCCCACCCTCATTGGGCTGCCTTCCCCAACACCTCTCCATTTCCCACCAGCCCGCATCAGCCTGCTGCCCCTACCCACCACACCGGTCTCACTGTACCCCGCTCCCCCAAACCAAGATCCCTGCTCACTGTTCCTCCACCCTCCTTCCCACCCTGGCTTACCCCTGACTGCTGGCAGGGGAGCAGGGGAGCAGGCAGGGAAGGGGAACCTGCCTGCACAGCCATTGTCACCACTGCCACTCTAGGCTGGGCAGGTGACCACAAGTAAGCCAGGGTACATGGGGGGTGGTGAGCTGTAAGGACTGGGGGGCACAGGGAGGAGCTGGGATGAATTACTGATGGGCAGGAGGGGTGACCCCTGGGGCAGGGGGAAGCCCAGAACAGAAGGGAGCAAGGATTCTTAACTTTCAGTCCTCAAAGCCCCTGCTGGCTTGAATGTGCAACTGCTCCAAACTCAAGCTTGCACTAACACCCATCAACATTTGTGCAGTTCAAAGTGCCACGTGTAACAAGGCCCCCCAGAGGCTGCCCTAAAACATATCCCTTAGTGTCCTGCCCCCTGGTGGAGAGATGGAACAACAGAATGGCTGCAGCATAGGTTTGTCCTGGTTATGACCACCGCTATTCCCTGAGCTAGCCTATTCCCTGAGCTGTCCTGACCACCTACTGCCATTCCCTAAGCTAGCATTGAACCACTTCTCCTGGGCTGAAGGAGGAGCTGCTGTGGGGACATGCTGGGCAGTGGTGGCTGTGCCATGTATAAAGACTCCCTCCACTTCCCTGAGAAGGTAGAGAGGAATTTTATGCCACTTACATCCTCTTTGCACCTGTACTGCCAGCCACAGAGTCTACCTTTGGGTCTGCCTAGGGCAACGATGAACACATCGCACCTTTTGCAGAATTTTCAGGCTCTCCTTGCCAAGGGAATCAAGTAATGAAGTTCAGGCTCTAACTTGGCCCCTCCATATATCAGCACACAAAAATCCCAAGACTTCTATTTTTAATGGGCTTGTTAGCAGTGTCAAGATTTCACAGAGCTGTCAATATTTCCATGGTGAGGGGTTGATATGTATTAGGTTGCTATGAGGGATGTACGTTTGTCTATGGGAATATAAGACAAAGCAAAAAGCATCTCCTTTTTCTTATGGGTGAGAGCTGCAGCTGGCGTGGGTTGTGATGACTGCTTCATACTGAGTTTCTAGTCGACTCCATCTCTAAGGAACATCTGTGAGCATGAATTGAACTGCCACGCATCCGTATGTTTGCCATTGCTTCCATACACAGAAGCCACACTGTCCAATGTCAGGGCAAAAGCTCTTGGCTCGTTTATATTAAGTAAATATAAACAAAATCACAACATCCTCAGGCCTGAATCTGTTTGCTGTAAACTTTGTTTCATAAACAGCATTGATGCTCCCTGTCAATTGAGGAAGTGAAAATCTGCTGCTCCATATTGAGAGGTAGCAAGCAAGGGGAGCAAGTTTGTGATGCAGGTGCTCTTCTGTTGCCTGCTGATTGGAATGGTAGAGACTGAGCTGGGGGAGATCTCTGAAGTACAATTATTATGGAGTATATTAACATAACTTTATCTGCAAAGGACACAGCAGCTACAATGCAATCAGTGCTGTATAGTTTAAAGTGTAACTGAAATGTATTATAAAGTCAGCTGCAGAAAAGAACATATGGTACAGCTTGCCACCCAACTATAATATTTCTTCAAAAGACATTTTTCTTGCAAAAACTAAGACATATTATCAGTCAAATTGTAAGTAACCCATTTCCATTTATAGCGTATAGGCTCCCTTCTGAGTCACATACAAGAGCAGTAGGAACAGCTGTGAGATTTTTTTAAAACTTTTTACATTCTTGAAACCGAAAACTGCAAGTATTCTTGCTCAAACAGCGACTCTCCCTTCCTATTGGCTTTGAAAAGTGAAGTGCAGCTATAGTGACTTGCCTTCCCCACAATCGCATGCATCATTCAGTTATGCCCAGCATTTAGCATGTGGTTATCACTGCCAGTCAGCTGTGGTAGTGACAAGAAGAGCAAATGTGATGCTCTAAGGTAGGGCAGGTAACGGATATCCTACTACTTAGTGCAACATTAGACAGGAAGCAAGTCCACAGTGTCTGGGTAGATTTAGTACATAAAACCCCTTGGAGAGCCAGGGGGGAAAGTCCCCTGAAATGATGAATTATTTACTGCTGTTATTGAGTCTTTCCTTCCGTCTTCTGCATTCCTGGAAGAGCAGCACTTTGGGATGCTCAAGAGAACTTTTCAGCTATTAACACATTGTTGCCTGTTATTTTTTTTTTATGCATTTTTTTTACATTTCTTTTAGAAATCACTCAAGTTTTTCTTTGTGCAGAAACAAGGGTAAGATGGTTGTCGGAAGGTCAGAAAATATTTAACCAAAGAAATAATGCACTGAACTGTCAGGAAAGTATTGAAGCAGAGCAGATAGATTGTATTTGCAAGTTCATTTGCATCACAAACACTTTGGCATTCCCTGGCCTCTACACAAGCCTTTCCTTTAATATTTATTTTTGTTATACTATTGCCTTTTCTCCGTCTATCTTTTTCTTTGTTCAGACCAAATTCAGATCTCAACTTCAATAAATACCAATTTATATTAGGTCTGAATTAGGTCAGTGGTATTAAAACTTCTGTCCCACAAGCTAAGTACAGATAGTCAAAGAGCTCAAGGCTGAATTGATTCAATCTTTGCAGGTTAGTCTAAACTGCATAGACTGAACCAATAAGCTAGTGAACAGACATTCATTTTTTATTCCAGAAATGCAGTCACATGCCTACAGTGGCCCAAGCCAGAAGCCAGAGGAGCATTAGAGCATGCCTCCCTGCTCAGCTGGAACAGAGCACTTGGGCCAAGGTTAGCCAGCACACCCTGTGAGGGGGGGGCAGGGCTTGCAGAGAAGGTGCAAAGCATTCTGGGATGCTGAGGGATTGTGTGTTAATCTGAATCTAGAGGTGATCTAGTGCAATTCAATAAACTGATTTAATCTAAATCAGTTAAATATGATACTACCTCTATCCAGGTTTATCTTAAACTGGTTTCAGCCATTTTGAAAGTGGTTTATGTACACTGAACTTCTTCTGCATTACAGATTTGAATTGGTTTCTGATCACTTACACCAGTTTGTGTGTAATTTCTGTCCCTGGCCACATAGACCTATATCCTCACCCCTCCCCTGTGGACTGTCTGACTTCAGGGTAAACTTGGAGTCATTCTTGCCCAAAGCTTACTTCCACCTCCACCAAAGCAATGGTCTGAGGGTTTGGTTCATTTTTAGTAAGATGCTTGACTAGGTGGCTTGACAATCCCATAAGCTCAGAACCCCTGTTCCTGTTACAAGCATTAAATAAAGACTCGCTACAATGAGAGATCTTCTGGAACGCTGTTGTAAAAACAATTTCAACAAGTGCCTAACAGGAATTGGATTCTGTTTACAGCATTTTGTGAGTCTTTCCTGTGTTCCTCTAGCATAGCAGAGTGAAGCTTTTGAATAGTATCAAAACAACCAAACTAGGATAGTACAAGCTATGAAATGAGGAAGGCATGCAATCCAATTCAGCCCCAGTACTGTTGGCACTTTCAGAAATAGCTTTCATCCATAAGGTGATGTGAGTACAGGTGCCTAATCAGACTATAGAATGAAAGCTTAAAGAATCCCTACTCCTTCAGTGATAAATCTATAAGACTGAGGAGGGGCATGATGGGGACTTCCTGGTAGATAATATATCTGCCCAATCCAGGATGCTCTGGTTTGTGTATTAGAAATGAGAACAGCTGTGGAAATCTTGTGTCATCTTCAACAATGAGGTCAGCTCCTCTTTGTGACAAACTTTTCATTAGCATGAGTTCCTAAATCATGTAAAATGTCAGGCAGATGGGTCCTCTGAGCAATTAAATACATTTACTAGCGCATCGGTTTTGCTTAAAACTCTTTATGAGTGGAGCATACATTGGGCCATAATCTTTCAAAATTGGGCCAACAAAATTACACATACTTAATCAGTCTCATACTAGGGAGGGAAGATGGAGAAAATCCTGAGACAATGTGTGCCTGGCAGGTCCTTCTCTAGATGAGGCCATTTAACAACTATGGCAGCAAAACTCCTGGTTGCAGATTAGTGTAGCTTTCCCCACAAAACAGAAATAATTACTGCAATGCACCTTATCAGAGTAATCCATTTATTTTTGTTAAAGGACTCAGTGGCAAGGTTGGCTGCTTTCTTACGTGTAAGTTTGGAAACAGTAAGAGCAAAAATTTCACAATGTAATTTCACCAGCATAATAAACTCTCTGCTAAAGATAATCTTACCCTGACTAGGGAGAGCTGTCCAGCCTCCATATTAACCTTAGCCATCTTTGTTCCTCTGCTTTTCTAAAGCCGGGCTTTAATGCAGCAGGAAATGCCTATTGAACAATTGTAAGTAGAACTGCACTGAAATGCAGATAATAATCTCCTTGTAAGAGCCGCTGGTTGCTAGGAAAACAAAATACTAAACATCTGATTGAAGACCTACATTCCAGATTAAGGTCTTGCAGATGGAATGAAACTGCATCAGTATCTCCTAAGTAAATTGATGTCAGTATTTGGCAACAAATTAGGAAGCAAAATGCAAAAGGGACTATATGGATGAGCAATCAGTCTCATTTGGGAAAGAAGATAATGGGGCATCAAGCAAGAGATTCAAAGCTGGCTCTGCCAACCATCTAAATCTGAGCTGCAGTTTTTGCTAGTCTGTCTCCTGACTTTTCTCATGGTCAGTGATAGGTCAGTAAAAAGTACACACCTTTCACCCACAAATGGTAGTTGTGTTGCTTAACTGACCAGTCGTGAACCATTGAAAACTCACAAGACGTCAGAGAGTTTATGAAACTGTCTCTGCCATGCATTAATTAATTTTGATAATACAGATATTGTTGATTACTTCCCATTCTCTGCCTTCTACACCAACCATCATTCTCATGCCTCAGACAGCCTTTTCCTATTAACAGACATATTCCTAACAATAGATTCATGAGTATAGACACCTTCTGAGGCTGCCCTCAATTATTCCTCCTCTTGGAGAAAAAGGGGGACATTAAAGTGAACATTTAGATTCTTTTTCTTCTGCAAATGAAATCTTTTCCACCCATGTTACCAGAGATTAATATGCCTGAAATTCATTATCCAGAATCAACTGAAACCAGACTGCAATGTCTCCTGTTTCTACAGAGCAGCTAATAATACTAAAGGGAAAAAAAGGATCATTGCATCTTGTAGAGAATTTTTGCAGCACATTTATATAGATGCAGCATTATAACTCCTACCTCCACCCAACACCACCTCCTTTCTTTTACTCCAACTTGTCAGCTCAGCATCAGTGATGAGTCTGAATGAAATCTTAACACTCATTCAATTTTTAAAGTCTATTATTTGGTCAGTGCCCAGTCATGACTTCTTGGATTGTATCTATGATATCTGCTATTGCAAGGTGGTCTCCCATCCTGAGCTACATACACTCAGAATAGGCTAGTTTCCAAGCTCAGGTGCATTCAGCTCAGCATTGGCTGCTTGTGACTTGAAGGCAGTGTATGTGACTTTGGTTTGGAAGCAGGGAAAGCCACATGAGCAAAAGTCCCTTTTTTATAATGGGAAAGTGTATCATCGTTAGGACTTACTTCCCTGGAGCAAAAAATCTCCCCCTGCAGACAAGTCTACAGTTACAAATAGAGTAGGAAAAGACAGTGTTTACTGGCATAACTGAACAGATGTTAAGCAGCCTTCATGGATTTACATCAAGTGAGAATCTGGTAACATGGGTGATAACTACTTTTATCTAGTAGCTGTAGCCAACTCAGATTTTTTTTAAAGTGTTTCACAGCTAAGCGTGCTGTATATGCAACAGTTCTGAGCTGCGTTCAACACTAGTTGTACAAAGAACAACTACATTTACAGAAATCCTAGAACACATGTTTCTCTTTCACTATTTTCTGCTGCCTGCCTGCCTTCAACTTCACTTTAGTAGAAAAAAGACTTACTCACTTTCCATTTCTGCCCATTGAATTATTCATTGAAAGTGTTCTGCTAGTATTTTCTTATGTGCCAGAGACTTTGAAATTCCAACAATTCCTTTCTGGTCTTGAGTTATCAGAGCAATTAGCAGTCCATTAAAGACCTCAATATGCCAATCATAGCCAGAGCTGAGCGTGGAAGGAGGCAAGGGAGGACTGGCCCAGCCCCTGAATCTGAAATTCAGTCACAGGCAGAACCAAAGAAGAATCTGCTGTCCTGCAGGTGTAGGGGACCATTTCACAGAAGGTTGCTCCCTGCCTGCCATCTGACACCTCCAGGGAAGGAATTCTCCCTGATCAACACATCAAAGAGCTACTCAACACAGTTTACAAAGACACTCTCATGGGTCCAGAGGGACAGTCTTCCATCTTCAGCTTCCACTGTGCAAAAATGAAGTTTATTTCCTATTTATAGGGAGTTTTTACCATCTTGTACCATCTACACTTTTCCAAGTTGATGAAGGGACTCTGATCCCAAAAGCTTGCAGAAAAGGACAACTGGCTTGCCATTTTCCAGTTGGTCTAATAAAAGGTATCATCTTGGAACCAAGAGTTCTAATTTTTTGTATGTCTTTTTGTCTCAGACCAACACGGCTATCAAGTACACCCCTGATAGCCCCTTCTTACAAGAATTCTCTGCAGAAATGGGTATGTATATTTCCCACTTCCTCATTTAGTCCGCACTGGCTTAAGAGGCTAGGACCAGAGCAATTTATCTTATTTCCCCACACCCCAACGTCTTCTCAGTTTACTGGAGATTCTCTTCTGTTCTTGTAGGCTCTTCCTCTGCAAATATCTCTGGAAAGATAATCTGTTGAGAAAGAATGTGAGAATTATTAAATCAATAAACACTTCTAACCTTTCAACTGTGTCTGTTCAAAGAGATCTTCTCACTATTGTTACAGCAGCTTTCTTTTACAGATTGGAAGCAAAATGTGCTTATTACAGTGTCAAACAAGACAGGGAAAACCATGCTCCTGCTCAATAAAGAGAGAGGTGGACTTTGGCACAGCAAGGGCCTCTTAGTATGCCCTCAGTAAATCTCTGGTTTGAAAGGATTGACAATGCTAAATGGAAACGTGAGCCCAGAATTTAAATTTTCTGTGTAAAAGTCTCAGATAGAAGCAAAGTTTGCTTTGGGAAAACAAATGCATGGTGTGTTTGTGTGTGTGTGCACATGCACGCGTATGCATGTATGTATATATGTGTATACATGCACACACATACCTATACACTATACATACATGTGTGTGTGTGTAAAATATATATATATATATATATATATATATACACACACACACACACACACACACACTCCTCCCATACCTATATATCTATATATGACATAGATATATAGGTATGGGAGGGGTATATACATTTAAACAACTTTTAATTACTTCTTAGAAGTTTGAGGTGGGCAGATCAGATTCCAGAGAAAAACACTACTTTATTTTTTTCAAAACTAGCTGTTAGAAATTGCAAGGTCCCAGTTCAGCCCAGCACTCTAGCACGTGCTGAACTTTAAGCATGTGAGTAGCCTTGCTGAATTTGACAAGTACCATCATCATCACTTGTTGAATGCTGAGAGGTGGTTTCATGTTTTGGAAGATGTTGGTAAGGTGGTGGTTTAATGTTTTGTAAATTCAGAGTACATATAAATTATCTTAGGTAAATATATGCTACAATGCCTCATGGACTTCTGTAAGAACAGCACATTTTCATCCAACTGCAGATTTTAAGGAAATGTTTCTCTGAACTGCATCATAGATATTCTGCTCTCAGGGCATAGGATGCAACAGAGGTCCATGGAAAATACTGGACAGTTTAACCCTTCATGGATATTCTATCCTACTTTCCCCACTCCTAACTACCCTCTCCCCCATCCCCAAAATCCCAAATATAACATACTACAAAACAAGCAAAACAAGACATGAAAAATCATAGTGTTGATCTTTTAAGCTAAGCTAAGCATACTGAAATTTAGATTTTAGGGTTAATTGCCTTCCCAAAACCATTTCCTGTTGGTGACAGTGTGCTTTTCTTTTACTTAAGAATGAGGCATTCAGTTTCAAAGACCAGAATGGAAGTAATCTCTTGGATATTTTCAAAAGCAGGAAAGCATTTCATGCTTTTCTGAGTATCACTCAGATGACAGTAAAGTCTGTTCTAGCTCACAGAAGTGAGGCATAGTCTGACTGACTCATATTGCAAGATGGAAATTTTGCATCTTTGCATACATCTCCTTTGGGAAGCTCACTGGTACAAGGAAAAAGATGCAGTCATCATGACAGTTATTGAAGTTAATCCTTTTGGGAAAGAGTTCCGTTGCATTGGACTTCATCATATTTCTAAATAGCATTCTTAGGCAGAAGTTATACCCTTTGAAAGAAAATATTTTCAAATATTTGAAATATTTCAAAGGATGCTAAAACAATATTTAAAGCAAGGTCCATCTATACTGCAACAGTTGTCTAAAACATTAAAGCAGTGTACAGGGAAAAAAGACAATCAAAGATGCCATTTACACTGAGGTGATCTTGTAATATAATGTGCTGATTCAGATTTTGCTACTACAAGCAGTATACTAAAATTGATTCATTTACCTTGAACTGGCCTAGCTAAAGAAATAAATTTGTATTATTCAGCATGGTATCCTGCACATCTTACCAAAAAAACAAAAAATGTTTCACTGACCAGACAAAACAAGCAATAAATGTTAAGCTGGTGAAGTGTCCAATAGAACTATTAAGAACATCAGTGTGCCATGTATTTTTAAGCCTTGCCTGTGGTAAGTTATTGTGGAAAGTCACAAAGAGTCTGGGCTGAATCTCACTGGCTTTTACCAAACAATCAGAAAGAAAGCATTTATTTCAAAGCTTTCTCCCAGGAAGCTCATATAATGGTTCTCTCTCTGTAGGTACTTATATGGTCTCCATCATTGTCAGGCATTTGAGCTCCTTCCAAGTATTTTGAAATAGAAGTAGCAATAACAATTTGTTGTATGCCTCTTTTTCTCCTTGCTAGTCAGGAGGAGAAATGGCTTGATAGGTTTGTTTGTGTGCTTGTGCAAACACTTTATTGAATAAATGCCAAGGGAGGGGTTCAGTTACTCATGGAGCTCTGACTGCAACCGAGGCCCAGAGTCTGCTTGAGTAGCATCCCACCCTGAAGACAGCACCAGGACTGAGGGGGTAGAGCAGGGGCAGGGGCAGGGGCAAGAAGCTGCAGACACTACAAACTGGAGCTCAATTCCCCAACCCTCTGGACCCAACAGTGAATGTCTGTTGAGTCTGGGGAGATGGCTGTAATCCATAGTTTCCTGTGAAGCACCATGAGTTACAGTGGGTAGCTGCACAGCTGTCTGCTCCGTTTCATACCACTGGGAGCTCTCCAAGGTCTTCAGCATTCTCATTGCTTTTAGTTATAAACAGAAGTAGCCAAGAAAATGCCTTGAGTCCATTGAGTAATAATGGGGAGTCAGAGAACATAGAGAAGAGGTATAAAGGGTGGCAGGAAAGCAACAGTTGTAAGGTGGGATGGAGATAAAGGAGCCTCATCGAGTCAGTTACATGCACCACATGACAAGAGTGCAGCCTCTCTCCCAGCCCCAAGGAGATGTAACCCATCAGTTACATGTGTAATGTTGTCACAGGGCGGCCGTGATCCCCCTGAAGGTCCCTCACACCACGTCCAAGCCAGCCCAAGGACATCCTCTAGTTCTCACCCGCTACAACTTTGATGACTAAGATATGTAGGGAGGCTGCCTTCTACCTCCCTGGGCATAGCGTATCGGGACCTCCGTCTCCGTGATCTCCCAGACTGTCCACTAGCTGCTCCCTAGGCACCCTAGCCTTAGGGCTATGCGTGAAAGACATCGTCCCATCTCAATACAATGCCAGCCCGCTCCCCCAGGCCTCCTCTATTGTCTCTCCCGCCCTGGGCCTTCTCCAATGCTGCTGTCCTTTCCTGGGACTCTCCATGAGACCCCCCCCCCTGGGGGTCCCGATGCCCCCTCTGGGCTTCCTAATAATGCCAGTGCTCCTTTGTCTGGACTCCTCAACATGGCACTCCCCCCTCCTGGAGCTCACCGTGCCCTCTCCGGGCTCCTTAAAATACTGCCCTCTGCCTGGGGCTGACTGTGCCCAACTTGGGCTCCTGAATAAATGCAGCCCCCCTATTAGGGACTCCCAGTGCCCCAACTTGGGCTACACAATAACATGGCCCCCTTTCTAGGGCTCCTCAATGCTTCTTCCCTCCTGGGGCTTGCCAAGTCCAACTCAGACCCCTTCTCAGTGCTGCCCCCCCCTTCTCTGGGGCTTGCTGGGCCCAACTTGGGCTCCTCCAAATGCCCCTCTCCAGGCTGGGGTCTATGCACCCCCATACTACTGCACCCTCTCTGGCACCAAATCATGCCCCTTCCCAGGCACTAGGGCCCCACACTACTGTGGGTTGCCCCAGAGGCTTCCTACAGCCTCCCCCAAACCACCGGTCATAATAACAACAACACAAACACAAGCCTCTGGCCATAACAGCATAAACCTCCTAGCTATCCCACAGCATCATTGCTCCAGCCTCTGGAGCACTCATGAGCTGCACTCACATTACTAGCTCTCCCAGAGCTCCTGCCCCTCCAACTGCTGGCAGAGAACTGCCAGCCTGATTCTGGCTCTGGGCTTTGTAGGAGCCAGGCCCTGCCCCCTTTCGTCAGCTGACCTTCTTTGGTTGCCCCAGCAACCCACAGCTGCGCTGCCTAATCACTGCTCGGGCGCCCTCTCTGGCAGTTCTTTGCCTTTTCAGGCACAGGGCAACCTGAGTGCCCTGTGACAAATGTAAATGCAGTGTGTGCAACTGGAAGCAGTCTGCAAAGTGGTGCTGCCTGTTAATTTGGACTATATCTCCCAGAAGCCTCCAGGGGTTGGGGGAGCAAGGGAATAAGGAAGAGAAAGCTTGAGGCTGGAGTAAGGGGAAGAGAGAGCAGCGTGCACCTGGAACCTGGTCAGCCTTACACAGAGGACTGCACAGCAGAGCTGCAGATCTCCCTGGTTTGGTCAGCCAGGACTGGACTGAAGGAGCTGGACTCAGACTTGGGAGCAGCTTCAGACTGCTGTTTGAGTGCTCTAGGGACTAAAAACTTGCTTGGGGATCTCTCCATAGGTGTCTGTGGGGAGGTGGGGATTAAGGTGCTGAGTGTATGTTACCATAGTGTTGATGTTTCTTTACCTTTTACTTGTTCCCTCCACTTGACCCATTGGTTTGTGACCCTATCCCTTATGATTTTCTATATAAAAGTGGGAACTCCCCCTTGCTGCTTGTGCCAGTTTCTGGGGCTTCAGGGTTGGTACCTGTTACTGACATTTGACCCAAAGTTCTTGTTTACCATCCAATATGTCCCTCCAAACCTATTCCTTTCTCACACTCCAGAGGCACCCCCTCATGACCACCAAGTATACATCCCCTTGATCTGGACAGTACCAAGGTGGTGCCTGATCAACTCAATCTGTCTTTGAGGCAAGACTCTGTGTCACTGTGAACAAGCTGATACTCCAGAAAGGACAATATCTCCAGAAAGGATGCCTCTCCTGCTGTAAAAGCAGCTGCTTAAAGAGTAGAGGGCCCTCTGGAGAATCCCATTCAAACATACAGTACAACCAGTGCAACGTACTGAGCTACGATAAAAACTGGAGAGTGCGAGTTTGATAATATTTACATTTAATACAATCTCCGATGTCTGACATTTTTCTGGTAAATTTTATGCAGCCCATAAAAAAAGTTTTGGAACACTGAGTAAATTTTAACAGCTCGATGATCTTTAAGGCTAAAGATACCATTGGTGAGCATGCATCCTGAGGTATAGCTGAATATATCCAAAACCACTGCAGTCTGGAAATCTCACAAAATAAGGATCTCTTTTGAGGTCTTCAGGGTTTCCTCCTGCAAGCCATTACAAAAAAAACAAGTTACTGTAGTATTTGTATTTCAGTACTTTCACTTTTGGTCCCAATTACAGATAGCTAAATATCTGAGACTCATGATACATATATGTAGGGGGAAAGTGGACTTTTTCAGATATCAGACCCCAGCTTCAAGTTTGGCCTCATTTCTGTCTGAAAGCTTGTTGTTTTACCCAAATTATAGTATTCCATGAGACTTACTTTATTGCCTTTTCTTTCCTGCTTTCTTTCTGACTTACATATATCCACCTTGCTGGCACAAAGATCAGACAAGTAAATCTCCTTATTCAGTAGTAAAAATAAAAAAAGGAAATAAAATTAACAATTGAACAACTAACCAACTTCCAGTAACAGAGCAGAAGGTAGTTAGCTATGTAATGAGATGAACTGTAGACTTTAATGTTTCTCATCTTTGTCAGTGATTCTTTTCCAATAGCCAGGAAGAGTCTGGTCAAAGAAATACTCCACTTGAAACAATGCCCTGCCTTAAAGTTTGGGTCTGTTTGTGTTGTTCAGTCTATTAATTTTTCCTTAGTACACCCTGCATTATTTTACATCTTGTCTTCTGTCATGAAGAGTTCATTTCAAAGAGTAGCTTAATATTAGTCATCATGGCGGTGGCATAAAGGAATGGGCAAGTTACAACCAGGTACAGGACTTAATGGGCCTTGATGATACTGTCAAAATGTAATTGCCGTAAATCTGTCTAAGCTATATGGAGACAGTTCACCGTGTTTTGAAGTCCATTTGGCCTTATTGCTTGTTCAGCTCCTTAATGCATTAATGATAAGATAGTATGGTGACTATGTAATACAACAATCTTTCCATTTTATACTTTTCTACTGGCAAGTAATGTATTTATTCACACACATTTTCATTTGCACCTATCAGAGTTCTGTGGGGGCAGTCCAAAGAGTAGACTTGTCATAGGAGAGAGAGTGATCCTGGGAAGGAAAGGAACAGAATGTATGAAAACAACAAAAAACTCAACTTTCCCTGCTCTCACAACCAAGCAAGCCTATAAATCAATTTCTTGGAGGTCTAAGTGCTACAAAATGCGCCCACTGTTCTAACTGTGCAAGTTGAAGCTTTTTGGAAAATGAAATCCTAAATTATTTGAAGTGAGCTTGGACCCCTCCACAGAATTGCATTATCACAGCAGTTAGTGCCCTTTGCTGTTGTTCAGTGTTCTCTGTCCCCATGTTTTCCTGCACCAGCCCTCTTCACCTAATTATTTTATCAGGGCACTGACTGATACCCAGAAGAGCCCTCTCTCTCCTCCCACAGCCCTGATAGTTCCTATGATGGAAACAGAGAGGCCAGGACCTGTCTAATGTGGGTGAAAGAGACAAGAAGCTCATCTGCCCAGGCATTGGGAGCAGTTGCGAAGCCACTCTACACCCTTACCAGGTCAATCTGGCCATCCTCAAGACCATCAGCCAAGCACTGAGATTCAAGGATAGGAAGAAAGGCAAATAACAAGACCTGCCAGCCCAAGATTTGATACTGTATCTATTTAAACACTGGTTGGATCCCTTTACAGAGCACAGCCAAAGCTCTCTGTATGTGGAGCCAGCACTCCTACGCTACTGAATGACTCTTGAAAAGGTATTGCTTCTGCTTGCTGATGGAAGAGGATGCAACATTATGCACTGGCAGCAGTTCTCTTCCAGCTGACTGACTCCTGGCAGGGTTGTCTCCCTCCCCTCCCCTAACCTCTTGACTATGGCATTACAGGTGCTTGACAAATCACTAGAATTGTATTGATACGTTTATGCTGCTCCCTTTTTTCAGCCAGTCAAGACGATCCAGTTTACTGGTAAAGAGTGCTCTTGGGTATTGTGGACACAGATGATAAAACCATCTTCTTGTAAGGCTGGAGAAAGTAGACATCATCAACAAATCTCATACAGACAGGGATTATCATCTTTGAGGGGCAAACTGTCTTTCCTCCCTTTTTCACCCTGTCTCTTCCTGTGTCATAAAAAGGTTTCATTTATAAGTAGGCAAATGATTTAAAGATCAAAGAGAAGTAAAGCCAGCAGCCTGGCTTCTCTTCTGTGCCGAGATCCATTTTACATAGGGATGGTGAGCACAGCAGAGACCTCCTTATACCTCCCTGAGTCTCACAACAAATCTGTGTCAGCTCTGGCCCATTAGTTTCAGTTAGAGCATCCTAGGGGCTGCCTTGTCTTGTGTTGACTGGCTGGGGTCTCTGTGGGACCCTATATCACCTGTGATTGGACTTACCATAGGTACAATCTGCTCTGCTTCTGACAAGCTCTTTTCTCTTTCCTGTCCCAAACTGAGGGCTATACAGTGTGCTCAGTAGCCAGCTGACATGTCGGGGGGAGGGACATGCAGCTCAGCTAGTCAGCTAGGGTCAGATTCAGCCATTTTGTGCCACCTGAGCAGTAAAAAAATGAAGTGAAGAGTAAGAGAGAGTCTGGGTCTATGTTTGCCTCCATAGCAAGAAGCATGCATTCACAGACACCCTTATGCTTTTGAATTTGCTTAGGAAAGACTCTTGAAGTGCTGTCTGGATAGGCTTCAGCAGTTTCTGGCTCAGCATGCATGTACAGTATCATTATTTACCACACCATGAATATTACAGTATGTAACTAGTTGAGAAGCACTTTCCCTGTAATGGTCCTGAGTTGTTATAGAATAGTGACCAGCTATTTTGTTATCTTCTGGCTACCCTGTCTGAAATCTTAAAACAATTGCTTTTGCTTAACAGGTCTGATTATGCTGTGGGCTAATATCTGTATTATTTATTTTGCTGCTCTTCACTGAATGGCAGATGTAAAATTTGCTTGTATATACTTGCACCACATAGTGACCTATGTCTTTAGAGCTGAAGGTTACAAGTTCTGCTCCTAATGCTGCATGCATACAGTTGGCCAGTTTCAACCAGTGGTGTTTGTGTAGATATGTGCCAGCAGATCATTGCAACTTGCTATTGATGCCAGCAGGATTGTGTGAAATGAAAGGATATGATACAATTAGCAAGTGACACATTCTATTGCAGAGTAAAAGCAGACAAGTCACCTCATTACTGCACGGAGTCAGCTCATTGTGAGGTGTGACTCAGCTCTGAAAATGTGCTGCATCAGAGCATTGCGTTTGGCAATGCTGAAGCATAAATGCTACTGAATGCAGGGGATCAATGGATTGCGGTAAATGCAGTGGTATATGTGAAAGGCAAATAGTCCAACTTCATAAGAAAGATCATTTCATAAAGTCATAGCAATTCAGACATAGAAAAGACCTATAGGTCATCTTGCCCATCCACTACCAATGCAGATTCACATCCCACAGTATATTATTGAGTGCTTTGCTTGGTCTAGTCTTAAATAACTCAAGATTTCACTGCTTCCTTGGGAGGGGTATATCACAGTCTGATAGATTTCAATATATAAGGAAGGCATTCCTGTTTCTCAGCCAAAATTTTAATTTGTTCAGTTCCATCTTATTTCTTCTACTTATGTCCCCTTTCCACCAACCTGAATGATTCCTCTTACCCTTGGGTATTCAAACCCTCCAAATATTTGAAGGCAATCTTCCCCCAGGGTACCATTTAGCCAAGCAATATGTGCATTTAGTTCTTTTAATTACAAGCCTGCTTCTCATAAGCCTGTTAACATTTTACCTTTGCTTGTCCTCATTGAATTCCTTCTCTTCTGACAGCTGTCTGGTATTTGTGAGTGTCTACAGCTTCACTCAGCATTCTAGATTCAATCTCAGGAAAGCATCTAGAAATAAACACATCATATCCTTTGTTGTATGATGTGGTGTTATAAAAATACTGTGGGAAATGAGAGAATTTGTTTCCCCAGTTGTTTCACATTTCACGATCAAGCCTATTTTTACATCCATTATCACTGGTGGGTTTCTACCTTCTTTACTATCCAAATTAATTTCCCCTTGACTATAACACCAACCACTTGAATATGACCACAAATGCTGGAGTAAGTCCTATACCTTATGTTTCATGGCCAAAGCCAGTCTCTAAGTATAAAAGACCAGAATGTGATCTATAAGTGGGGATAGCATATCCCACGTCTCCTGTCTGGTTTGGTCTTGCACCTCTCACTGCAGGCCCTGTTGTCAGTCTCTGTAAGAGAAAGGATGTTGGATGAGATGGGCCTTGGCTATGGTGCAGTGCAGCAGGTCCACATCCCTCATATGTGAGATTTTATTTTACAATCATTTTGAACTGCATTTTTTCCAAAATTGATCCTCATTTGGTTATTCCTTGTCCACATTTTTAACTCATGCAGGTGTCTTTGGCTCCATCATCCTCTGTTGACATAAACCAATGCAGTTCCATCATCAACCAAAACACTGGGATATGACCTGACTCTGATAACAAGTGCTATTGGACTGTTACTGTCTACACTAAGAAAGAAACACACAGAGCCAAAATGCTCAAGGTTGCTTTTCTAAATTTAGGAACTTAGAGCCTTACAAAGGCTCCTAAGTAACTGCTTTGATCTTCAGCAATGTGTAGCTACTACAATATAGCTTAATGGCCTGATCCCAACCACGCAGTTGGTCCAAAAGATTTAACCCACGAGAATTCTTGCCTTATCCCTCAAAGCACTTAAATGCCTCCTTAAAGATAAGTAGTGGAAATTAAGCAGTTGCATGAATGTCTTGCTGGATCACTACTTATGTGCCTAAATATTAATTACTGTAAATCTGATCTTTCTGCCTCAAAGCTATGAGGTACTTTGGAGAGCTTCATAAAATCATTCAAAACCTTTCTAGGTTTTTCATGTAGTTCAAAAAAACCATTACTAGATTTCACATATTTAAACAGAAACATAAACAGTATTTCATTCATTGGAGCTCAGATAGTATTTTTCATCCCCTCTGTGACGCAAGTCACACAAAATTTTGTGGCAAGCACAATGTGCAAAAATACACCGTTGGCACATTAGCAAAGAGACAGCTTCCTTGTGTAACTCTGATTATGTTCTGTTACCAGCATGTTATGGCCTATGCTGCATTCTTTATCTGCATACCTTCCTTAGTATGCATATTTGAGGTGCTACTTATGCCTGCTTTCCCTGTTAAAGGAGTTGGGTTATACTGTTTGCGTTTAAAGTGTGCTGTTGTAAAGGGCAGTTGCCAAAATGGCTCCAGGATTTTACAAAGCACAGTGCAGTTGCAGAGTCTGTGCTTCCAGGGTAGCTGCACCCCTTCTTACAGCTTCCTCCTCCTCTCTGCTGCACCAGACTGTGCCCCAAGAACAGCAGCCAGGGACTTAAGTCCTGAAGAAGCTAGAATCCCCTGCATCTTTCTGTCCACGTTCAAAGGCATGTTCCCTCTCCTTCCTACTCCTTCCCCTCCCCTGCCTGCTGCTGCCAGTGTACATGCTGCCCCAGAGGTAAAGGGAGATCCTGTCTGCTCCAGCCAGGCCATACAGGGGCTGCGCTCACCCACAACCGTGGCAGCGGTGGGTGGGCACATTCCCCTCCCCATGCCTGCTCCCGGACTGACAGAGAACACCTAGGGGAGCAGACAAGGAGAGGGAATGCATCTGTCCACTGCTGCTGAGGTCCTGGCATGAGCCCGACCCCCTTGCAGCCCACCTGGAGTAGGCAAGAGCTCGCCTCACCCCCAGGAATGTGGAAACTATAGGAGCAGTAGACAGGGGAGTAGGGGATGGAAGGGGAGAGGATGTGTCTTCGAGCATGGAGGGGGAGGAAGGGAGACAATTCTTACCTTTGGGATTCAAGCCCCCAGCTGCTGTACCTGTGGTGTGGTCAGAGAAGGGGGTCTGGCCGTGCCACTCCACCCCTTCCGGATACCCCCTGGGTAAGTGGATCGGATGTTATGTTCCCCCAGCCCTCCCTTCCAAGTTTGAAGTTTGTTGACACAAAAATGTTGTAAATTCCAAACTGTACAAAAGTCACTAAAAGCTCAGCCCTCACCAAAAGCTGTATAGTGGTCTGCAGTGGGGTGGCCCTCAGGTTCAGTGCCAAGTGGTATCTGATAGAGGGCAGGGTATAAAAGAGCTGGGCATTAAAAAGAAGACTGGAGGAGGAGTAGCGGAGACCTCCAGTGGTGCAGAGGAGTGAGGGAGACCCCTGGAGATGGTGGCTAGACCAGTGATTCCCAGCACTACATCCAAGCTACATTTCCTAGTAGCCAGAGAATCACTCCCTAGTGCAGGGGTGGGCAAAATGGCAGATCCAGTCAGCTGCTAGAGTCTTTTTCCCAGCATCCTGTGCCTGTCTGGCTAGGGCTGGTCCTCATGGAGACCCCAGCCATAGCTTCACTGTGATAGTGCAAGGCTAGGATTGCCATGAAGACTGGTTCCAGCTGCACTGGTAGGGCAGGGCAGGGGGCTGCTCTGGAGCCTCTGGGATCTTGTGGTGGGGGCAGCTTGGTCTGGGGCCAGTGCAGAGCCACAATCTGTAGCCTTAGCAACCCCAGCCTTATGCTCTGGGCAGGGGTGTACAAGCAGTGGATCGTGGCTCTCCTCTGGCTCCTTGCAGTGGTGACAGCCTGGTCCGGAGAAGAGGCAGAACTGTGATCCACTTCCTGCACACCCCTGCCCAGAGTGTGCAGGCTGCAGATCGCAGCTTTGCCTTGGCCCCAGACCAAGCTGCCCCCGCCACAAGATCCCAGTGGCTCCAGAGCAGCCCAGCGTGGGCTATCACAGCAAAGCTGCAGCTGGGGTCTCCATGGAGACCAACTCCAGCCAGGTGGGCAGCGGCTGCTGGGAAATGGAGTCCACTGCTGGCCAGATCCAACCCATGGACTGGATTTTGCCCACCCCACCCTAGCATCACATGCTAGCAGCACTCCCCAGTGTCAGAATGGCAGTAATGCCTGTGTGAGTCTCCCCACCCAGCACTTGCTGCTTAGGCTAGTGTAGGTGGTAGAGTCCCCGGAGCAGAGCGGCAACCCTTGGGAGCAAGCAGCAACAGGCCTCCAGGGTGGGCCTCCCTACTCAGCACTTGATCTGAGCCTTCAAGAGGCCGAGAAGCGACTACTTTGGCTCACATAGCTGATAGAGGCCCCAGCCCTGGGTGAGTCTTCCTAACTGGGCTCAGTGTTGGCTCCCAAGGTTGGTTTGCCAGTGACTGTGACTGATTTGGTTTGGGTTTCAGTTAAGGTCCAATAGTTACTTTTGTAAGGTTAAGTGTTTGCTCCTTTTATTTTTCCCTTGTAATAAACCATGTTTTAGGTTAGTATCTGCTTGCAAGTGTGGAAGTCTGTTCATGTTAGAACACCTGGATAAAACTTTATTTTCCCAGGTTTATGGGTCGAGGTTTGAGCTAAATTTGAAAAGTTGGTGGTAAACCCCTACATTTGTACCTAGCCCTTGGTACTGCCTTCCACTGACTGACAGGAGCATTGTACTCACATGGATAGATGAAAATGTGGCATTGTGTTCCTAATGCGTCACTGCATCATTGGGTTTCTAGCATTATTTAACAAACTAAAAAAACACAGAAAAAATTCTGTGTATCCATTTGCATGGTTGAAAGGTCCAGTTTCTTTCCTCTGGAACTCAATCAGAAAAACAATGAAAATAATTAATCAGATTAAAATACAAATAAATCCTGTCCTGACAATTGGATGTTATCATGTTTAATTTCAATGTAATTATTTTTGTATTTAATTACAGAACAGTTAATTACTTCATTTTAATTATGTATCTTTTTTAATTAGATTGAGGCTAAAGAACCTGATAAGGTTGCTACTACTCTACAGCAGATCCATTTTTCATTTTATCTGCATCATGTATCAGTCCAGCTCACTTGGTTTTCTGTTAATTTTAGTTCCCATTTCATGTCTCTTTCAATCTCCTGCTTCCTATTTTTGCTTTTTAAAGTATCAGTTCAGCAAAGCACTTAAACACAAGCTCAACTGTTAAGCATATGATTGCATCCTATTGACTTCAATGAGGCTGTGAGTACATGCTTAAGTGCTTTGCAGAATAGAAATGGCCTTAAGCACATGCATAGGGCTAGGCATGTGTTTTAACTACTTTGCCTTATCTCTCAACACCAGTACCCGGAGCCAGGCCCATTTATTGAACCTGATATAACAGTTAGTGCTTTCTAGCAATATGCAGCTTCGATAACACAGCAGATTGACATCTGAATGGAATTCTGATGCAGCTATGGTTCAAACTCCACATATCTCCTTTTAGTGTCAGATTGAAGTCTCTTTCTGTTTATCCTTTCCACCTTCAAGAAACCACTAACTTCTGCTTGACATTTTAAGGAGACCATTGCAGCTATCCAAAGATGGGCTTACAAGCACTGAAAATAAACAGCTAGAAAAAGGGCACTAAGGTGCAAGTATAACCACAGGCTTGCATGTCAATGACATGCTGAACTAGCTTGCCTGCCAATGCAGCAAGGACAGAACGTGCTTCTCTTGGCATCATTTCTTTTCACTGAAGTGAAATCTTAAAGCTTTGATTTTCCCAGGAAACGCCCATGCTGCTGAAAGCCCCTGTGATCTTTAAATCATCCGACAATCTCATCTAAGTTCTAAATTTGGCCCTGCAGCTACTGCCGGCATTCACAGCCCCTGACATCATCCCCTCTGGAAATCAGAGTATCTTCTAAAATAGCCTGGCTGTCTAGCTTAGACTCTCAAGCCTTTGCTCATGTGGAACAGTTACTTACGTGCCTCAACCCTCACTGAAACCAGTGGGAAAAGGTGCCCAAATACCTCTTTCATTACTTCCCAAACAATACCACTGACATCACTGGTATAGCTTAGAGAGTAAAATGGTCTTAAACTTGAGTAGGGTCTGAAATTATGATATGATAGTCTGCTTAGCATCCCAAATCTCTTTCATAATTTAATAAGAAAAATATGAAGTTACTGCACAAAAAACTAAATCACATAATCTATCAAGTCCTACCCTTCCCAGAAGGGTAAATTAGCCACTGCAGAGCCCGAAGCCACTGTAGGGAGAATATTTCCAATACTCAAGTAGGCACTACCCTGCACTGTGCCAGACAGACTTCCCCAAAGAGCCACCAGACAGCTCCAATAATCACCACTGAAAAGTCATCATTTGTTCAAATTACTCCACTCCCCACTGATTTCTAAAATACCACAGATTTTGTCTACACCTGGAGTAGGTCATAACTAAAACGTGTTATCTCTTAGCAACTGTTAGCTTGTTAACGTAGCCAGTGGACACTGAAGCTGCACACAAATGCAGAATCAAAGAAATGTGGATGATCCAAAGAAAAGTCCATTCTTTACATGTATTTTTCAAAGACTATCCAGCAGGGCTAGACCCAACTAGATTTCAATAAATGTGCATCTTTGAACTTCCACAACAGCATGAGAATTGTAAATGTGCTTTAATATAATAAACATTTATAAACACACAAAGAGACTTTCAGAGTTAAACAGTCCTCATGCCAAGCTCAGTCCTCCTTAAACTATATTACATGCACACGCACGCGCACTCACACACACACACCAGTAACTCCAGCTATAGTTTTAGTTCATTCAGAGCATAGATAGAAGATAAACTTATGCTAAGGGTCAGCTTTACATTTAGTAATCATATACACGGCCCAAGCCTGTCTTTCATCATTACTTCTCATTTTATTCATGTTTTGCAGGATGAATGGAATCAACATGCATTCTTACTATTTGAACATCCAATGTAGCACATACTCACTACAGAGTATAAAGTTGCTACCTTTGAGCAACTCCATTATAGAAAAGGAACTGCACATGGTAGTGGTGACAGGATTGGGCCCTTAGTTATGAATGCAAGAAAAAGGTTGGGAAAAGAGGTAAAAGACAGGCAAAAGGGATTAAAGACAGAGGTAAAAGAGGAATGATATTGGTTGAAATTCTCTGTGGCAGAGTAGCCCCTTTTTTGTCCATTTTGTTAGGATAAATAGGCCCAGAGTCCAGAATGATCCTGTCACCTAGGCGCACTAAACAGTTCCACAAGGCTTGGGGTTTGAAGTGCAGAAACCTCAGTCCTAGCCCCATGGCAAGCAGTTCTATTAAAAATCTCTTCAACTTTTTATTAAAGAAGAACAGGAAAAGAAGGGAAGGGAGCAGGTAAAGTATTTGAAATGCAAAGTATTAAGTAAGGCTTTAATTTATCAACATTTTTTATTCCCTTTAGCTGTACAAAGAGTTTTTATAATGAATTTCCCCCTATGCACACTCACTCATCTGACAGTCTTTGGTATTAAAGGTGGCAGGAACTGTCCCTTATGGTCAGAGAAAAATCTCTTGAGATGGGAAAGAATAGTCAAGATAGAAAATGCAGCTAATCTTCTGGTGCTGACTCTTACTTGTAACCTTGCTGGAATAAAATGACATGCACAGTCTTCTTAGCTCCTTCTGTACCCCCTGCTCCTGAGAACTGGCAAATGTGTACCACTGTCAGACTGTTTAAGATGTTGCTTTTAGCTGCCTCTTTGGTCCCGGGTCCATAGCAGTGCTGCAGAAAATTCAGTCTTAGATGGCTAAGCCAGACTCAATTTTTTAAACAGAAAGACATGCAAGGGAAGGAGTGACAGCAGGAGTACAAGTCTTGCATTCCAGATATTTTTCAGGATTTAGCCTAAGCTGACAGAGGTAGCAATGTCTTCTGTGTCCCTCTCTCTGACTCAGAGTCCCTTCCAGGAATGGTGCAGTGAAGACCCAACAGTGTGGGAGTCCCAAGAGAAGGAGAATGCTGACATCCATGACTGATGTTTACTCCTTGCCCTCCTGGCCTCATCATCAAATTAAGCTTCTCTTTGGCTGACCCACCAAGTTCAACCACACAAAAGAATGACCCCTTTTTATCCACCAATTTGGTGTAATTTCCAATACACTCGTTCTGGTCCATTGATTTCTGATCCCATGCTCCTCTTATTTGTTAGACATGATATCAACAATCCATGGGGGTTTTTTGTCAGTAAAATAATAGGCATTTTCCATGCACAAAGAATGCAAGAGTAGGGCTTATAGACAGTCAAGCAAAGCTGTCCTATACATCTGGTTCCAGTGTTTGTTCAAGAAAGGCTCATTTTGAATATTTGCTAGAATGACTGAGAAACCAGCTGACTAAAAAAATAAAACTGGAGTAAAAAGAAAGGTTTTCAAAGCCTCAGACTATCAAGTTTTGCTGTCCTTCATAATAAGAAACCAATCTCTACACTGGGGTAAACTTCCATAGCTTCATTGTTTTAATAGCTGAGAATCAGTCAGAATGGGAATATCTGTATGTCCACCTACAGTGCCAGGCAAATGCCTTTCTGAACCAGAAGCAGTGTAGTCACATTTGCTGGTACTGTACCCAGCCTAACTAGCTTTGCTTAGAAACAGGTCAGTTAGCTTCCCCCGCTGCTCTAAGAAAGCAACTTTACTTCCAGTTCAGGAGGTAGTTTGCATGGAGCAGCATGGCATAGTCCAACAATGCCCTGTGTAGTAAGAAAGCTTGTTAGCTGTGTTAGTCTGAAGTGATGCAGAAGACATATGAGCCAACACTGTGCTCTTATGAGCCATCAGTGTGCCCTTGTTACAAAGAGAGCTAACAGCATACTGGACTGCATTAGTAGGAGCATTGCCAGTAGATCAAGGGAAGTGATTCTTTCCTTCTATGTGGCACTGGTTAGGCCACATCTGGAGTACTGTGCCCAGTTGTGGGCCCTCTCATACAGAAGGAATGTGGCCAAACTGGAGAAAGTTCAGCAGAAGAACAAAAATGGTTAGGGGGCTGGGGCACATAGCTTATGAGAAGAGGCTGAGGGAACTGGGCTTATTTAGTCTGGAGAAGAGAGGACTGAGAAGGGATTTAATAGCAGCCTTCAACTACCTGCAGGGGTTCTAAAAAGGATGGAGCTGGACTGTTCTCAGTGGTGGCAGAACAGGGAGTAATGGTCTCAAGTTGCAGCAAGGAAGGTTTAGCTTAGATATTAGGGAAAAAAATTCTCACTAGGAAAGTAGTGAAACATTGGAATGGTTTACCTAGAGAAGTACTGGAATTTCCATCCTTGGAGGTTTTTAAGGCCCAGCTTAACAAAGCCCTGGCTGGAATGATCTAGTTGGGGATGGACTAGTTTACCTCCAGAAGTCCCTTCCAACCCTTATTTTCTATGATTACAAGGACTTATGATTCTAAGTCCTTATGATTCTAAGACAACAACCTATGGCATAGCATTTGATGAAGTAGGTTATTGCCTACAGAAGTTAAGGCCTCTCTAAACCAGTTGGTCTCTAAACTGGTTTGTGAGCAATGTAGATATGCCATGTATGCTTGGAAATGATTCATAAGCAGGTAAGAACTGCAATCTGGGTCAAGCCAACAGTTCATCTAGCTCAATAATTTGTCTCCAACAGAAGTAAGTAGGAACAGCAGTGTAGGAACACAACGGGGTGCCCAGGGCAGAGGGGCAGCAATGACTTCTGATTGCCACTGCATTACAATTGTGCACTTGCCAACAGTGACCACTTGTTTAAAGCTTGTTTACAGCCCCTCCCAAGTCAGTGTCAGGGATATTTGCCTTGATCACCCCACCCTAGTTATGCAACTGGGTAGGAAATATTTAAAGGAAGGATATTAGAAACAGGATAGAGTGATGCATCCAGTAGCATGACTGAGAGAAGAGGGGTGACTGGGGCAACAATCCCAGGTGCCACCTTTCAGTGGGGGGGAGGACAGCACAAAACCAGTCTTCTGTTTTGTTCTCTATTATATTCCTAGCACCTTATTTGCCTTTTTGATCATCACTAGAAACTGAGCTAATGTTTTTAGAGAACTTTCCCCCCAAAATTCCAAGAACGTTGTCCTGAGGGTGCAGACAGAAGTGCGGCTCCCCACTGTAACTGAAAATGCTTTTCAAGAAGCAATCTGAGTTGCAATGATTCCCTGAAACAAACAGAAGTTCACTCTTGGTTCCAGGGTGGAGGGGAATCTAGCTGCTGACTGCCAACCTACAGGCAGTTTCCCCTCGCAGTACCCCCTCCTTCCTTCCAGGCTGCAAAGTTTTTGGAACAGAAAGGGGGAAAAGGAGCAGAGGAAGCTCTTTCTAGGGGTTCCCCAGCAGACCCAGGGTGAGGGGGAGCTCCAATATACCTGCCTCACCCCCTGACCTTGGTGGGGGGGCTCCAATATACCTGCCTCACCCTCCAGTGGGCTCTGAAAAACTCCAAGACTGACCCTCCTCCACTCCCTTTCCTCCTCCCTCCCACCCTCCCCACCCCCGCCGGTTCTGAAAACAGCACAAGGCTGGGAGGCAGCACAGACACAAGTTATAGAAGATGCTCTGTTTTGAAACATCTTCATCTGACTCCTCATGCAATGAGGGTTCAGATTTTCACCCAGCCAGTTTTGAAGCTGTCTGCTGCCATGTACTTGTTTGGTCATGGCTATAAACTACTTATTGTGGCTAGATCAGGTGAAAATTATCACTTTTATCTGTGCCATGAGTGGTAACCGCCATAGGCAACTGGTAGGGGGTGCACAGGGGTGCACATGCCACCCCCCCATGGGGCCGGTGCCCCCCCAATAGCCCACATTGATGCTGTCGGTAGAGCTGGTAATCCCCTGTCAGGGCCACCACCACTGGCAGCTTTTGCAGGTGCCCCTCCCCCCCAGATTAAGGCGGCACCAGTCACTCATGGTAACAGTTAGTTCACAGCTCCTTATTGGCTATGTATGTTCAGATTATATTTTTCCCTATGTGCATTACTTTGCATTTAGCCATGTTAAATTTCTTTTGTCACTTTGTTGCTTACTCAGTTTTGTGAGATCTTTCTGTGAGATCTCTTCACTACTTTGGATTTGACTATCTAGGATAATATTGAATCCTCTTTTACTGTTTAGTTTTATTTTGTACAGAAAAAATTATTAACTAAGCTCTGATTAAGTTAGTTAGATCCTTTCCATTGACTTTGTCCATCTTTGGATCAAGCCCTTGTTTGTGTTCTTTAGGAAAAGTAGGGAACGTCTCCACATTACCATACGGTGACATTGCTTTGGCACCATGCTTTAGTACTTCCTACTGGGGGAGCGTGCCACTGCAGCAACATAGCTGCCCATCATGTGTAAATCCATGTGATCGCTACATCACCAAGCGCACAGTATGGCAATGTAGCTCTTTGCTATGTTGCCATGCAGCGATGTGTAGATGCACCAGCAGTGAAACAGAGTTTGTTACCTGGATCCTTAGGTTTTTACTTTGTCTTATAATATTTGCCAATTATTACTTTGGGAGGTTTGTTTTACCTTTTGCCTCCATCTGATCCAATAAATGGACTTTAATGGAGCAAAAATGTGATGTACATTATAATATATTTCCAAGTTATGTTGTTGCAAAAGTATATTTTGTGTGAAAATGTGTATATTTCAAATAAGGTTTATTCTTGTTATTTAAAGCTATGTTTATTTTTGTTATGGTGCACTATATTGCAACAGGGAAGAACTTTAAAGCATAAATCTACAACTGTTAATCTCAGCAAGCAAGACGCAACAGATTCTAAAACATTACTCAGGCAATTCTGGCCTAAGTAATTAAATTGAAAACACCTTCAGCACTATGCTATAATTTGTTTGTTAGTTGCATGCAAGAATTAGACTAATTGAATGGATGGTACTGTAAGTAAACATGGATTTTTAAAAAATTCGGTTGCTATTTTCATAAGGAATGAACTGGATTCTCAGAAAAGTGAGCTGCAGGTTGCCTTGGGAAGTGCCTGACACTCTGGGGGCAAACATTGTGAAAATATTCCTATAAAGCTCTGTGACTATGTTCCAGGCCTACTCTGCAAATCCACAGTGCCAAGGAGGTACAGCGTGGTCAGAAGCATTAGCCCTATAAATAAGTTCCCAAGAGAGATAAGAGTGAGACCAGCTAACCCAAATCTTCAGAAGGGAAAGTCTTATAGAGCTACCATACAGCTCCCCATGCTATGTAGCTTTGTCAGTTATTTCTCTATTATGTGTTCAGTCAGCATGGTGGAGCATTTAAAGCATGCTGACATATAAGATGTTTCATTTCCAGGATCAAGAAATATAGCTTTTTTTTCAAATCAGAACCCTAACATGATTAAAATACCATAATTTAGGAAATTTTTGAGTAACATCTGTAAAGTTAACTGGACTGAAAAATCAAGTTTCCTGTTTATTCAAAGGGCAGATGCAGAATAGGGAGAACTAAGCTTATAAAGCTTAAGCTTTCTATTGCATCACAAATGGGGGCCCAGTTCTGACATGGAGGGAATTCCTTCTAGGATGAAAGAATGGTTGAATTTGGGGGTCTATTTAGGGCCTGAAATCTGAAGAGGATGTCCTGCTCAGAGAGTGCATATACATGTACTATTTATGCAAAGCAATAACTCCAGCGCCCAGGACTACAGTACGCTGAGCTAGGTCGGAGCAGCCCCAGCTGGCGGGAGACATAGAAGGTTATCCTGCCAGCCTGGGGCTGCTCCAGCTGGGCTGAACATGCTGCCGAGGGGCTGGCTGGGGCACAAGGGTGCTCCAGTGCAGAGCTAGCCAGGAGGCAACCCCCAGACAGAGGCATGTGATTTCCCCAGCCAGCCCCGTCAGCATCTACACATGTGTTGCTGCACAGTAAATAATGCTGCTGCAGGATAGTACTTGTATTTACAAGTAATAACCTACAGTGGTGTTTATCTCATGTAGATGCACCCAGAGAGTTGTACCTGCTTCATTTCAGCCCAATTAATTGGTGAGGGAAATGCTGTTGCTTTGGGTGTGGACACATGACACATCTACTGCATTGATTATACCATATAGTAAAAGTGGAGCAGAGACAGAGTATACAGGCCTATGATATAGTATATCACTCAATCCAGGTTAAAATATCACCTTAAAAAATGTGTAGTAACTTTACCAAATGGGAAAATTACTATATGGAATGCATCATGTGCAGGCTGGCTTGAAAAAAAGGACAGGGATTTTTTTTAAACAGCTTGATTCATAGAAAAGTCTTAAGCGGGTCTGTGGTGTTTTATATTTAAGTGTGGACATCTAAAGGAGCAGACACCCAATATCCTTACTGCAGAGTAATCTACCTGGGATTTTACTCTGTAGTAAATCCTGGACACATGTCACAGGCCAGCATAACCAGCTTTCCCAACCTAGCTGGCTGTAATGCTGCCTGTGACAGGTCTTATTATAGCTAGTGCCTGGCCACCAGGTGGGAGGAGGTGGTTTGTGGTGTGCAAATGTCTACTCTGGGATGAGCAGGTGAGAGGACACATGATGCATTCCATATAGTAATTTTCCCCCTGTCCTTTTTCTCAAGCCAGCCTGCAAGTATGCTAATTTGTATAAATTTTGCAATGTGCCCACTTGTCCAGTAAAGTGATGCGGACAATTACAGGAGGACACAGGTCCCTGATTCCCAATCTGTCTCTAGAAGCACGGATGAGGGTCCACTTTCCAGAAAAATGAAAGGGGATATGATACGATACACAGAAATGAAATAAAATCATATTCTTTGTCAACCCACTGCCTTAGTGATGGATTAGGTAGAGGGCTGATTCTACTAGGAACATTACCTGCATTTTCTCAGTCAGGGTCTTTAAAGAAGAGATGAAATCCTTTGTAGTTGATGCATCAATGCCACAAAATTCAGTATTGAAACTCAAAATCCTGTGGTTCCTTTTTTTCTTGTTGATTATTTTTCATAACATAAGGTTTAGCAAGCAATTGCAAAGCATGGTTCACAGCCAAATGATCATGAAGTAAAATAATTTCATCATAAAGTCAAAATAAAAAGTGTGTCTCTTATTTATAACCTTAAATTATACAAACATACAACACTGCAGATTCAGTTAACTGCTTCAGCCTGCAAGTAGTGACAATCAGTGATGTCAGGGGTGACAGGAGTGAGAAAAAATGTCACATCAGTTGAGTGTGTGACTTAAATATTTTGTAGCCACCATTTTGCAGATCTTATGTCAAGTACTTTAATTTGCTTTCTTCTACTTGATTGTAATATCCTTCTTGAACTTTGCAAAAGAAAATGTACTTTCCCTTTTGATTTTATCCTCTTCTATTTGGCAAATTATCAGGTTTTTAGGGGTTTTACTTCCCTGAATTTCCAACAAAGGCAGTTTAGCTTAAATCCTTGTTGAAACCAGCTGTGTCAATGTTGTCTAGTTATCTAATTTGTACTACCTGTCTTCTCTGCAGCAGCAGACTAATAAGGAGACCAAGTAGGTTTGAAATTTGCATTGTGTTACAGCAGTGATTACCATCCTAAAGTCCCTCCTGCTCTACTGAAACAGGGCCATCCCCAGGCCTATTAACAATGATGGGCATCCCTTAGCTTGCCCCAGCTTCAAGGATCTAAGCTGAATGGAATCAAAGCAAGATCCAGTTGTTAGAGGATAGACAGTATGTACAGCAGGAACAATGAAGCTAGCATTACAGTCCATGTTCTGATTAAAACACAGTTCTGAGTATAAAGAGAATTAAAAAAAAAAATCAGGAGAATTCAGAGTGTTAAGTTCTGCTTTATTCACTAAAGAGGCTTGCACTGCAGTAAATGGAATTT
This sequence comes from Caiman crocodilus, assembly GCA_030014935.1. Taxonomy (NCBI): domain Eukaryota; kingdom Metazoa; phylum Chordata; order Crocodylia; family Alligatoridae; genus Caiman; species Caiman crocodilus. The sequence goes on from JAGPOW010000261.1 coordinate 189,905,831, forward strand.
CCTATAGAAAGACTGATCTTAAAAGAAATCTAAGATTATTGAACAGCTCCTCTCCACAATTATGGGAGCCAAGGGTGAAGAAGTACTAGTTCTTTCAAAAAGATCTATCCTTGTTCTTCCACCTTTAACACTCTTCTAGCCATAACAAAGGCAATAGCAGTCTGAGCAGCCTGTCCCTACGTGCACACACTGACTGCCAAGAGTTTAGCTAAGCAGTATTGTGCAAATGACTTGAAATAATTAAAGACAGTAGGCAGAGCAAGACTGTCACAACTGTGTAATGAGTGAGGGGAGCAATTCTTTCACAGGAACAGCAGTTGGAGAAAATGGCCCAGAGTTTCCAGTATCCCGGTAGGTCCAATTCACAGCATTTTGTCTTCTTCCTCCCAGGCAAGCATCCAGGAAATAGGAAGAGAAAATCAAAAAGAAACAATCCCTGACCAAACCCCAAATTCTAACCATAGCAAAGTGAGCCTAGGACTTAAAGGAATGTGTTATAAGAACAGGAAAGCAAAGCTTCATTTTGAATAGCTGAGAGAGATTTGTGAGAGCAATTAATTGAACCAGACACATCTAAAGTGATTTACATAATGGCAGCTAATGTCAACTGGAGTTACAATTTTCAATCTGGCAAAAATGAGAGAAGAAAGAAAGAGGGCAGAAATGGAAATGAAACAAAAAATACATGTCTGCTAGATATTAGGGAGCTATGTGCTTGTTTTGATTTTGTTTTGTATTTGAGGAATAATCAACCTGTACCAGGACAAAAGCCTTTTCTGGACCAGGCTGCTGTGCTGCTGTGAATGTACTTGTGTCATACAGTTAACCATCCGATTCTATTCTCAGAGGGAAACAGAGAAATGAGCAAAAGTCATGGCATGATGTGTGAAATGCCCTTTGCTTCTTCCCCTGTGTCCTCCTTCTTATCCCCAGATTCTTAAAATAAGTAAGTTATTAAATAATAATTAGTAATAATTCTACAGACAGTAATGAAACTGTCCTAGAAGTGGGCAGCAGCATGTAGCCCTAGATTTGTAGCCAGGATTTGACCCCTACACTCTTAAATTCCTTTGGCTAATGATGTTTCAAGAGGTCATGTGCTGGGGTTAGCCAAAACAATCAGAAGTCCTTGATAAGCTAGAAGGTAAATTGTTCCTTGTAGACACAAACCCTGAAGAGTATAGATTGGGAACGGTCTCACTGTGTGTTTACAATAAATTCTTGAACCTGGCATGAATCAGCTGAATCATGAACCTGGTTATAGAAAATGTTAAGAGCTCGGCTGCACACCTTTTACTTTTCTGGTGAGATATTATTCTGCTCCCAACCACCTGCCAACTAATTGGAAACATGGAGTAGGTAAAAGCAAGGAGTTCAGAAAGGACTTCCAAACTATCTGCCAGAGGCCAGAAACTACCTAGAGATGGGGGATGGTTAAAGCAGCCCTGTGGGGAGTAGAGCTCGACACTAACAGACTTTGTCTTAAGTAGCAAAGAGACATGGAGGACTATCTGTCACCTGCACTGGGGACAGGAGGGTGTAGATTAGACATCCTGAGAATCCTGATAGGGAGTCACCACTAAAACAAAGCAAAGGTAGGCTAGATGGGATCTGAAGGAAGGCCTATATGCTCTTAATGGAGTTGGGAACTAGCCTATTTCTGACTCATTCTGTGATAATGCTGCCTTGTTTTAGATGCTTACTGCACTTAAAAACCTTTTAATCACTTGTTCATTTGGAGCAGGTTTCCAGGATACCTTGCTGAGTGAGATACTGCATCTCATTTTCCTCTGAAGATAAAAACAGCCACTTAGTCAAACACTCAAAATGCTCATATTCTAATGATAGAATAATAATGAGGGTGGAGTATTTTATTAATGTGATGATAAGAAAGAGAGAGAACCCGCACCCAGAGCATGGCCTCACTTTGTGTCACTCCACTGGCTGATCACAAACGATATATGAAGTGCAATGAAAATGAACAGGCTGGAGCCTGTATTTCCTTTTGGCAACTGGAAACAGCAAATCGCATTAAAAATGATGTAGCACTGAGTTGTGGGTGGTGAGGGGGAAGCCAGACACTCCTTTTCAGTGGCTCAAGATAATGTAATCAAAGAGTAGACACACAAAAAGCATATGATTTTTCTGTTTATCTGCACAAGTATTTTGTGATTCAGAGGCCAGCATTTATTTTTAATTTAAGGGTCAATAGTTAGGCACCTAAAGAAAAGTGACTTGCGATGAAATCTATCAAAGTGGCTACTCATCACAGTTTGCATCAGGTCTGGAGAGATGCAAAGTTCCAGGAAGTCCGAGTGACCTCAGAGGGACATGTTCAGTACTGTTGAAAGTCAGGTCCAAGGTGACTCAGGTTGGACACCCAAAAATCAAGGGATTTGAATCAATGTCCACTTTGGGAAATATTTGCTGTAACTTTAAGAAAACCAATGATTTCCACAGAATATGAATTTGGTAGCCTGTGTTTGGACAACCAAGTCTGAACTTTGAATTGTAGCATCTATCTATGAAAGAGGAGAGAACTGGCTTGCTAAGGATTAGTGTTCCTAGCCCTAATGCAGCCATTCTTCAGGACCCTACAGTGTAACAGTACAACTACCCGCATCCCTCATATCAGGTCTGTGTGAAGAATTGGGGTCGAACAATGAGCAAAAAGGGAGGTAGCCAGGAGGGGTTTCCTTCGTGAGCGGTGCCATAATGAGAGCTTGGTGCATGGAGGTAAGTGAAGTGTGTCTCTGTAAGCACTGCTACAAATTGCCTTCCCTTGGAGTAAAAGGGACAAGGGGAATAACTGAGAGTCTGTTGTTTCCTGTGAATAGGATGGCATGCCTTCTATGGAAAGATAAAATACTGTAGAAGGCACAAGACAAAGAACACAATATAAAGGTAATGAAAGACTCAGAATTTATGAAGTTTTGTCTCAAACTGTGATAAAAACAGGAACTTCAGCTACATGGCAACCCAAGCTGGGTAGCTGTCATGTGGACCTACATTTAGATCAAGACAACCTTAATGAGGTGAACAGCATCGCCCAGATGCAAGTGAGCATAGAATTCAGCACTCCCTCCACACCTTATCCATAACTCAGCACCTGAACACAAATTGCATGTAGTTGTATAGATAAAAATAAAATCCAATCTCATTAATATGATGGCACCAGAAAAGGATGGGCCTTCTAAGAAAAGAAGCAGCTAAACACCCGGGTAATACATAGAGCAAGTGCAAGTACACCACATATGGGTGATAGATAGAGAGAGTGCAAGTAAAGAAACATCTGTGAGTTTCTGTAATTCTGCATTGACTTCAGAGTAGATGCTAGGAAGCTCAACAAGAATGCCATTACATTATCACCAAACATGGAAATAACCAAAGGATCCACTAGTGTCAAGATGTGGAGAAGATCTTGTTAAATAGATTGACTTGCGAAGTAAAAAAAATCTTGCAACAGAATGAGCATGTGAATGAAAATACACATCATAACCAAAGATAGCATCCACAGCCATGAAACAGGGATTCCAGGGGGATAAAGCAGTTTACCTTAACCTACAAACTTGAGTTTTCAAGAAACAAAGCGGCAGGTCCTTCAGCGAGTAAAAAGCAGCATCCTTCAGTAATATCTCAGTCTGAATTTCAAGCCAATAGCAACTGTGAACTGAATAGGCCAATTCTATCAACTTGGTGTTATGTTCCAGGGGAATGGAAAATGAAACCAGTTTGTGTTAAGATAGCTGAAACAACAGAATCTGCTCACTCTGAAGACTCTAGTACGATGGTCCTCAATCTTTTTAGATACAAGGCATGCCTCATTATACTCAAGGAACCTCTTGGCAAATGCCAGCTCCTAGTTTTTACATGATTTTTGACTAAAGAAAAATAATAGAGCAATTCTTCTGTTGCAAAGAACTCAGAATGACCACACCAGGACAGCATGTTTTAAACTCTATGGATTCTCATTTGAAATTGCTCATTTATCTTTTGAATTGTGTTTACAAATCTAACAGTGCTAACATTACATGGCACCCTGAGGCACTCTTAAAAGGATCTCAAGGCATCCTATCGTGCCATGGCACCCTGCTTGAGACTCACTGTTCTGGTAAAATTAAATGGAAAAAAAATAGATATTTTTAATGGATTTAAACATATAAAGACATTTAATGGACTCAGACCTTCATCACAAGATTTAAACAATTTTCAGATGCAACCAGCCTAGGGCATAAATACATTGGTACTAGGTTCACAGAAAAGTAGCTATAGTGTATACTATCTCTTTTATATAATATAGTTTACTGCTTATTCGCATGTTGGGATTAGCCTTGAAAATTCCTATTCTATAATGAATGCTTATCACACAGAAGGTCGAGTTACAACATAGTACATAAATTCCCCCGGAGATAATTTTAATATGGGCTGTCATACTTTAATGTACGTATGTATGGGTAGCTGTTTACTCTGTGCTCCTTTACGGTGCGTGCCTGTGCCCACATGGATGCACACTCTGCAGGTCAGTCAGTTGTTAGCAGAACTGACTGGGGATCAACAGTGGAGTGGTACGAACTTATTCCATATGGTTCACTCTCCGTGCATTAGGATAGTGTTTACCTTATCATCAAATCACTGGCACAATCCTGCCATGTTGCCAGAGGACAGAAAGGTCACAGGTTGCATGACAATGCTCCTGAAGACATGTTTTCTCAACCAAAATCATGTAGAGCCCTCTTCTGCTTCAGCTTCCATCAGAGATCCTGTTGCTCCTTCCACCAACCACTGCTAAGTGTTAGTATTGGCAAAGACAGTAAAAACCTCTTTGCAATTTTGTGAGAGTCAGACCACAGCTCTAATTGGAATGGATATTGATTTTTCAACCCCTCTCATATGTAATTGAACAGGAAAGTTCTGATATTCTCCTGGATCTTCATCACAGGACTGGAAAGGTGCAAGAAATGAGATTTCCTGTCTTGTGTTGACCGCAGGTTTTCCTTGGGGGGAGGGGAGTGGGGGGAGGGAAAGGGAAATAGAGACTCACTCATGCAGCATACCTTCATGAATATTGCATTGTCTGAGCACTGATAGCATTTTACAAGCCTCTATACACAAATGTAGCTGTGTTTCACAGGGACTGGGCTGCAGTGGGGGGAGGGGGGAGAAAAACCCAGTGTAATATTGTGATTGCATTGAAGCATGATCAAATTGTTTTAAAGATTTCCTTTCCAGACATAATGAATCAATAGTAAACTGTTATAGCTACAAAACATTCATCATGTTTTACTTTAAGAGAACACCTCATTCAAGCTTACAGAAGAACCAAAGAAATTGCTGGTCCTTTCCAAACCTCATCAAAAGTATTTTTCGACATGCAACCAGGGTTCAAATTACAGGGGAGCTGGGGGGGAGGGGAGCTGAGCTCCCCCCCATAAGAGACAAGAAACCCCTACGGGCCAGTCAGCCACTGGCCCACCCCATGCCTATTTAAGCAGCCCAGGTGGCAGCAGCTCCTTCTAGCTGCCACTGCTGCAAACCTCCCCCAAGAGTCAAAGCATAATTCAAACCCTACATGTAACAGCAGTTGGGACTCCAAAAACCAGTTCCTCAACTGGCGTTATCTGATGCAGTTCCATTACAAATAGCTCAGAATCTGGCCCAGATATTTCTAAAAGAGCCATGAGTGTTAATAAGGAACAAATATTACAGCTTTTTAAACATCCTTATGAGTGAACTGGATTGACAGGAGGAAAGACACAATACAAACCTTCATTAATATGCAAACCAAATAGCACCAAAAAGCTGTGGTTCAAAAAGCTTAGCTAATTGCTTTCTGTCATTATTTTCTGTTCCCTGCACCTTGGCAGTTTCAGAACCAAACAAGCTCATGAAATAATTTACATATGCTGGTTGGACATTGCTCTGCCATTCTGTTCTCAAGCATATCCAGTTTCTGACATGAGACTGGAAACACACTTGCACAGAACAAAAGAAACTGATGATGTGTTCTCTCAGCCTACTGCTTTTCTAAAATCATCTTTTGGTTCTGGATACTGAGCTATAGTCCAGACTGTATTTCATGGAGGGTGTGCATGGTGAATTCTGTATGGGCAGTCCAGGAAATGCATTAAAGGTAAAATTATTGCTTTGTGGTTTATATTAGGAGATTGAGATGCAAGGCTATTTTTTCATAGTAATTTTTCATTTGGAACATGCCCAAGGAATATATGAAGCAAGGCTGGATGAATTAGGATTACTTGGTCTAGGGAAGAAAGGACTAAGATGAAGGGGTAATTGATAATGGTCTTTAACTACTAAAGAATGTTGTAAAGAAGATGGCAATCAGTTTTTTCCTGTGGTCACTGAGGACAGGACTGGAAGGCTTAAATTGTAAAACCAGAGATTTAAACTGGCTGGTAGGAAGAATTTGACAACTATGAGGATGGTTACATGCCGGAACAGATGGCCTAGGGAAGCTGTGGAATCCTTATCATTGGAAGTTTTTAAGCGCGGGTTAGACAAATATTTGTTAGGGATGATTTAGACAGGGATGAGTCTGCCTTCTGCAGGGGGTTGGACTAGTTCTGCATCAGTCCACCCCCCCTGCACAAGATTTTACATAGCATCTCATAGGTTTGTCCTTTAGGGAAAAAAATGCACAACACACATAAACGTACTTAGGGCAGAATTCTATTTCACTTCATGCAACCACATGGCAGTTTTTCATCCACTGAAGTGGCATTTTTGGCACTTCTGCAGTTTGCAGTTTGATTACCTGTGCCGTATGGACACAAAAGTGTCCACATGGCTACAGAGCATGTTCAGTAAACTATGCTCTTGGCTGAGCAGGTATGTGGCTATGGCTACATTTGTGCGTACACTGATGTGAGTAAGTCACAAAATTATACTGAGCAAAATCTGTCATTGGTGGGGGAGAAGGATGGGGAGAAGATGGTGCTGGCTCAAAACAAACTGGGTGCCAGCACTGGGTTAGTTGTGATCTGTTGTGCTCCTCACAATGTCTGCAAACTGAAAGGGGAGGCCTTTTTCGCTGCCAAACTTCAGAACCATTTCCACAGGCAGAAAGCATCCATCCCAGTAAACTGTTCAAGTCTTAGCTCAAGGGAAGCTAGGGAAATGAGGGATGCCATATGCATGCACTTACACTGCTGATACAGTTACTATGCCATCACCTGTCTGTCTGCCCTTATATGTACTGTTTTTGTGGCATACAGCTTTCTCTTTGGTAAATGGCCTCCTGGCCATTTTGCTGCCTCTTTGTCATGGGCGATATCCTGTTCCCATTGGAAAATGGGATGTTGTACAAATAAACAAATATACAAATAAAGGTGCTACTTTCAGTCATGCCCTTTGCTTCTGACGTTTTTTAGCATTTCAGTTGTGTCTTCCTATACCAGGTTCATATCCACCATTGCCTCCCAGCAAGACCATTGATTAGGGTGAAGCTTCTTATTGCCTGGTTTCGGACAGTGAATTGACATTTGGCCCCCCTTGCACCTTGGACTCATGTAGATGAATGACTTGCTCAGTTGTAAGCTTCTGAATGCCAGTAATGTTGGGGCCATTTAGATCTAGTGAGTAGGTGTATGGGTAAGGATCACCAAGTGATATGGTGACCTTCTATAGGTGACTGCAAGTACAGTCACTTCCTCTGAATACCCTTCATTGTTGCTTCAGCTTTAAACCTGCTTTGGAAAAGGGCTTGTGTCTTTCAAAGCCACCAGTTAGACCAGAGCCCCATGAATCCATTGCTTATAAAACATGTCTTCTGGAAGCTTGAGAGCACTATGAAAGGAAGCCTCCCAAGGGTGGATTGACGCCTCAGAAGTGGGGTGGGGGACAGTGCTACTGAAAAATATTGGTTGGGAGTAGCACACAGTACTGTATATCAACTGGAAGCTATTTCCCTAGGAGACATGTGCTGTCTTTGAAAAGGAGGGCATGGCGATGGATAGGATAAAATTTAACGTTGATCTCCTCTGAAACCTGTTTGCTCTGGTTGTGCATTATACAGCCAGTGATAACCAGGGATCCTGCTATTTCTCTGTTTAAAAATTGCAAATTCTCTGATTAAAACCCCCCAAATCCATGTTTGTTTCCATGATTAAAGTGAAACACCACTACGTATATAGGTATCAGTTGAACACAATGTTTTTTTGATGTATTTACAATTTTTAAACAATTTGGAAGCATACCAGTGCTTCAATCACTACAAAAAATAAATTCTACCTACCTATAAATTTTGGTGTTTGATTTTGGATTTTTTATCATGGAAATTCAGAGCTCCCTCTGCTTGCATTGCCCATCAGGACACTGGTCCAGCTGCAGGCAGGGAAGCTCAGTGCTGCCACTGGGAGTGCCACATCACCATGGCAAGGTGCCCCAACCCTGCCTGGCAGCAGCAAGGGACACAACCCCATGCTGCCACCCCCACTGCTGCTGGGTGGGAAGGAGGTGCTTTGCCATGGCAGCACAGGACTCACGGCAGTAACAATGAGCCTCCATGCCTTGTTCTGCCTTACCGCGCAGGGTCCCCCCTGCTGGTCCACGGAGGCCCTGGAGGAGGGCAGCAGGGTGGGGAGCCTGAGCCCGCAGTGGGTAGCCTAACCCCACCCTGTGGGCAAATCTGGGGGGCACGTGCTCCTCCACCCAGGAGTGCACATGCTGGTGGGGAGCCAGCCCCTCTCTCCTGCCCCCCAAATACGCTGCTTATAGCCCCATCCCACTCTCTGCCCAGGCCCTGTGGCTGTGCATTTTGGCCCCAGGCCCCAAGCCTCACGTGCTACCTGTGCTGGGCAGCAGCCCCAGCCCTGCCCAACTCCCTCCCTCACTATGGGGGCCTCAGTTCCCCACCTCCTCCTCCAACACACTTACCTGTGGGGAGCTGTGGCAGCTGCTGTTCATGCCTGGCAGCCATGTGCACATGTGCATGCACACATGCACATCAGTGGCAATGCATAGTGGGTGTATGTGCACCTCCTGAGACAGGCCATGCACCCCCTGGAAGCACCAGCTGTGAAACCAGAATTGCCAATGGAAGTACACTTCTGATTTTGCCACTGATGGTTCCGCGCTTGGTGATCAGTCTGCAAATGGCCAAGGCCCTCCTGCTCCCTCCGTTCAGCGATCTGGTGCCCCCCCAAACTCGGGAGGCACTGGTCACCTATGATGCACATGGTGCCTGTTGCCGAACTGCCCTCCTCCTGCTCCCCCCCAGCCCCTTGCAGGCTGGAATTCTGCCAGCCTGCAAGGGGAAACCCACCATTTCCTATGTTTTTCTCCTTTAAAGGAGAAAATCCGGGTTTCTTTCTCCTTAAAATGAGAATATCTTGGTTTTACTGTGTTTTTCCATGGCAAATGGAAAACCCAAATGCCTGGTGGTGACCCAGTGGCATGTAAGATACAAATTTCCAAATAATGCAACCATATCCATCACTCCCACCATACTCACATTAAGTTAACTAGGGCAGAAAGGCATGCTGGAAGATAGGCACCTTACTTCCATGGAGGGTGTAGCTGACATCTGTTAATAGTATTCCTGGTATCAACTTGAAGGTGAGGGTGCATAATTGGTTATAGAAAGCCCATCCTGGCCAAGAAAGGGTTAGTGAGCTACTGTGGAGTGAATCAGTTTCATCTCACCATTCTTGCAAGATATGCCTGACTTGGAGGAAGAAGATAAAAGAGATGGCCCTCCTCAGAATTGGGGAAGAGTAAGTCCCCAGCTCTCACTCTATTAAAGGATCTTTACAGAGGTCAGGAACACACTGGAGATTGCTGCCTGCCAGAGCCTCTCTGAGGGAAAGTGGGCATGAGAAAAGGCTGTCAGTTTTGATTCGTTACCAGGAATTTGCTCGTTCTCACAGTCAAACATGCTGCAGGTGGTGCATGGCCCAAAGGCGCCCACACCCAAATATAAAAATCCTTTTGGCTTTTGCACCAAAGTGGGGACTCAAAAGTGGTCTATCACAAGCCCAGGAGCAATGTAGTTGGTTGCCACTTGAGAAATATTGCTACCAGGAAAATTAATTTATAAGAACATAAGAATCATCTTTGCGGGTTGGACCAAAAGTCCATCTAGCCTTGTGCCTTGTCTCTGACAGTAGCAAATAGGAAAGCAGGGGTGTCAAACATATGGGCCACATTTTGGCTCCAGCCCATGGAGGTATATCAGCAAGGCTCCTGGAGGGGCTGCAAATTTTGGGGCAAGGTGAGCAGTTACAGCATTAATCTCTGCAGCAATATGAGCTGACGCTCAGGGAGCTGCAGGGGTTAATACCATCATTACTTACCCCACTAACAAATTCCTGTATGGGCCTTGGCTGTGTTGACTAAGGAACCCCTGGGAGCTAATGCCTTAACCACTCCATTGCCAGAGGTGGGTCCAACTCTGGTCCATGAGGATTCAGCCCAAAAGGCCAAACTCTTGCTCTACAGGAAAAGTATAAGGATAGCATGTGTGGAGTGTAAAGTGAACCATCCCATGGCATACCTTCCTAGTCACCAGATTTGGATGTTGTGAGCCTGGAATTACATCCCTGTTTTAATAATACTGGGAGGCATACTGGCATATGCCTCTCTCTTCCTCATGGGACAGGATGCCATGTTCAGAGGGGCAGAGTGAAGAGCTGACTGTCCTAGCTTCCTCTCCAGTATGCCTTGTCTTTCAGAAGGATCTTCCAGTTGTAAGAAGAGGAGAAAAGCTTCCCACACCTTCCAGTTTTTTACATGTTTTTATAACATAGTCTGAAACCAGTGACATCTTGACTGAGTTCTGCACTTGACACCACCTATGCCATGAGGCATCATTCTCACCAGAAGCTAGGCACATCAATAGTTATCATCCCAATTATTGTCTCAGAGGCTTTCCAGAATTTTACTAATGCTAATAACACATCATTCATCATTTTTGTGATTTATGTATCTTAACATACTGTTCAGTACTTGAGGAAATATGTGCTCTTTGCCTTAAACGGTTAAAAGAGGGAAATCCTTAAGGAATTTCATCTTCTCAAAACAACGCCATATGTGAATGTGGGGAGACCACATAGGGGGTCTGCAATCAACCAGATTAAATTCAACAAGGACAAATGCAAAATCCTGCACTTGGCACTTAATAATTGCTCGCACAAAAAGAGACTGGGGGATAAGTGGCTAGGCTGTGGTACTGCAGAAAAGGATCTGAGAGTTACAGTAGACCATAAGTTGAATACTGGCCAATAATGTGCTCTTGTTGCAAAAAAGGCCAACAGTATGCTGGGTTTTATTAACAGGAGTGTCACTTGCAAATCAAGGGAAGTGATTCTTCCACTCTATTCATCACTGGTAATTTTTCTACTCTATTTCACATTGCGTCCAGTTTTGGGCTCCAGACTTCAAGAAGAACGTGGACAGATTGGAAAGAGTCCAACACAGAAGAGTAAAAATCATTAGAGCCCCAGAAAGCATAACCTATGGGAAAAGGCTGAAATAACTAGTGTTATTTAGGGGCAGGAAAGTTGACAACCGTCTTCAAATACTTGAAGAACGATTATAGAAAGGATGGAGTTGGGCTTTACCTTTGGCCATAAGGGACAGGACTGGAAGCAATGGCCTCAAGCTTTAGCAGATGAAGTTTAGGTTCAAGGTCAAGACGAACTGTTTCACTATGAGGGTGGTCAAGCTTTGGAAAAGGCTACCTAGAAAAGTTGTGGAATTTCCATTCTTGGAATTTTACAAGAGCAGGTTGGACTAACACTTGGCTGGGATGGTTTAGTAAAGAGCAAGGACTAAATGACCTTGTGAGGTCCCTTGCAACCCTACTTTCCTATGATCCTATACACAAGACTCTACCTCCTACAGATATTGAACACAATTTGATGAAAGTGGCAGGTCAGGGAATGAGATGTACTGCCAAAGTAGCAAGATGGGGAATTTAGGTCCTGGCTGTGGCTCAAAGGAATGCTGGACAGTTCCCTTAACCTCTTTGTTCTTCCATTTCGCTCTCCATGGTATGGTGATTATAATCCTGTTGGCAGAGGTATTGTGGGAGTTCATCAGTTAATGTTTCTGTGGGGAAACTGGATATCCTGGAATGAACTTGATTGAAGATGTGTAAAGTTGTCATTAATAACAATGTATTTTGCTTGCAGGATCCCTTTTGTATGTGAAAGGGAACAGCTTTTGCTAGGTTCTATTTTCTCTAATCTTTGAATGCCTAAATCAAGGCCTCTCAAACATGGACTAACTTTTATATTAATTGTTCCAATATATCATAAGAGTGAGGCCACAAGGGAAAGCACCAGTTATGCTATTACAGTGAACTGTAAAAAAGAATTTATCTCCAGCCATAATTCTCTGCCTCAGCAAAGCCTGTCTGGGAGGCATGAGGGCACAGAGCTTGGTGGCAGATGCAGGTAATATTTCAAGCTCATCTAAGAAATTTATTTTTCCAATTTATTTTCTGTTTGCTCACAATGTTGGTCTCTGCTGTGATGTCTCATGCTGTAGTTACCATTACTAAGAGTGTTTTTGTTTTGTTTTTAAAAAAGAAATTCAATAGTAAATGACTTCCCAACCATAGATCTGGAGGCTTAAAGGACTGCATGCCATTTTTGCAATATCCTTCTTGATGAGTTTGTTCTCGAAGATTACAAGACAAGTTTTCTGAGATGGTACATGCTGCTATTTGTGACCCCCAAACTGATCACATCATGGGAGCGGTTTCTGGAATGGGCCTTAAGATTTGGCTCCAGATTTACTGGGGGCATCTCCACTGTTAGCTGTATGTCACATGTGGGAGGCAAGATGGAACAGAGTACCTGGACTCAATTATAGCTAGTTCTAGCTCCTCTCAGTGTCACCTGAATATAGTTACAGGAGAGCTCTGTCTCTCTCTCTCTTTATATATCTATGGAAGTTGTGGCACAAAAGGGCTGAATCAAATGTTTTGTGCTTATCTAAATGTAAAATGTATATACTTATTTATTTATTTTTCATTACAATGCTGAGCCTCCTGGTTTGTGTTTTAGTGACTCCTACCCTCCTTTCAGTGTTTCATTGAATAGCTCCCGCACGTTTGAGGTGAACAGGGGTTTTTGTACCAATTGCCTAGAATGGCTGTCTTCCCCATACCCAGATGGGGGAGCAATAGGGGAGATTTGTATTTCTCTTGTGCACCAGTCCTGTGTCAGGAGCACAGCCCAAGCAGGCATGCTGTATGCTGACGGTTTTCTTTGGTGCACCTGGAATCCACTTCCCAGACTGGAGAGAGAACAAAAAACTCGCACTCCAATCAGAGCTAACACCATAGCCATAGCACCATACCTCACTTGGCCTTCATGCATACACATTTAATTTCTATCAGCAACTACAACAAATACATCTGAAACTCTCCATGCTATATATTGTGAATTGTCAGTGGGAGGCAGTGGGTAATTTGTCAGCTCTGGTTTGTACCTTGGCACGAATGGTTTTTTGCCAACCCGGGGAAACTTCAGAGATTTTGAAAAATTTTCCCACTTCAGTCCAAGATGGAAAATTCGAAATGAATACCCCTAACAATTCAACACTAAAATATAAAAAGCCTTTGTTTTAGGTCAATTGGACATTCCCCTTCTCTGTTAAGCTTTTAAGAATGTTCTAATACAATTACTTTAACTTTCCAAACAAGAAAACATTTTGAACCAAGAACCTCAGAAATTTTTTGTGTTGAAAATATCATTTAAAAAAATTAATGTCAAAACCTCTCTCCTGCAGGCAGTTTGGGTTTTGATTAATTGGCATTTTCCAACAAAAACCATTTCATTTCAATTCCTGACCGGCTCCATTAGCAAGTGAATACTTTATGTGTCATCATTACATTATGCTATATATTTAGTGACATACCAAATTAATTGCTGAGAAATTATTAAACTAGAAAGAAAAACCCCTTACACTGTAAGATCTATTTCCTAGCTCTAAGGCAGAAAAGAGGCTGTAAGTCAAGGTAACCAGTGTAGCTAGGTTTTATGGTTTATTTCCTAGATGTGTGTATAAGATAGGGTGGGAGATTAAATGTTCATTTAGAGCCAGATTCCACCAGATTTCTCACACCTCAGGTAAAGCAATGGGACTGAATACACCCAACACGAGGAAAGATGCTGAGTCTGGCTGAAGCCTTAGAGCACAATTTCCCCTCCTTCCCTGGTCTTTCAGCTTCTTTGCCATAGTATAAGATAGATGCTAGGTGTTCCAGCATTCTTCACGCCAGTAGGTTAAGCAAAGTTATTAATCATTTTACTTTCATTTACACCTATTATTAATGCTTCAAGGAATCTACAGTCAAACTAAGGATGTGTCTACAATGCACACAGCAGTGTACTATAGGTAGTTGTAAATGAGCTAGCTCAGATATTTATAACAGTCTATATACAACATGAAGTTGTGTGCAGGCTAATTTACCCTGCTTCTCAGCAGACACAACAAAGGAAGAAAATAAAGAGGGGAAGAGGATAAGTGGAAAGGAAGGTTTACAGCATGAAAGATGAGTCTTGAGCCAGAGCTCCAACTGGAATAAGTTTGACTTCAATAGCACTTCACTAATAGATACCAACAAAGAATCTGGTCTTTTGTCTTTTCCTGATGATATCATTTTAAAAATTAACTTCCTGCCTTAAAATGAAAATGTGATTGTTAGAGGCAAGTGACTACAACATTAAAGATCATTTCTTTTTTCTCCTCTCTAGCTATATCAATAAATACCGCATTAATAATATATAAACTTAGATAGGAACTAGTGAGAATAAGTAAAGGCTTTGTTATAAATACGTTTTTCTTCATGTAATGAGCAGAAATTTCCCTGACCTATTATACTGCAAAACAGATATATCCCCCATACAGTATATTTCACACTTCCTTGCCTTTGGACAGATTAGCACAAATTAAATTTTGTGCTTAACTCATCTGATCTTGGGAAGCTCTGCTCCATTAAGTTACACTAAATTCAAATAATTGCTATAAAAGTATTCTTAAGCTCATTGCACAACACATGAATATAGCAAAAATATTATTACATCAATTATAACCTCTTGCAATGTAGGTTGCAAATACTGCTAAAAGATATATTTCCTAAAAGATGTATTTACCAGTGAATAGAATGGATATCTGACAGGGTCAATATTTATGCATAGTTCATCTGTTAGGTTATAATCATTAAAAATAAGGTAATATAAATAAAAATAGGTTTTAATGTTTTTAAAAAGCTAGAGGCAGGCTCATAAATCCATTAATTTTTCAACAAGATTGAATCCATTGGAGCCCAGATCTTTCTTTCTAATAAATTCAGTTGTCAGACTCAGAGTCATTTACTGCCAGATGCTGACAGTGCTATACCTCTATACAACTTAGATTATTGTTATTAGTATTTTCCTTGTTAGTCTCTCAATTGATTGCAAGATAAAGTATACTATTTGAGCAACGGACCAATGAAACCACTCAGTCAATTTTTAACTAAATATAGAACTTTTCTACAAATAAAAAGAGTCTTAGGTATCAGTCTGCTCTCTTCAAAATATTCTGGTATCAGTCCCCTTCTTTAAACAATTGTCACTTAAAATCAAATTGATCATAAATTGTGGAACTAGCCTGGTCCAAAATTCTACAGCTGGAGGTAGGTGCTATTTGTTGGTAGATCTAATTGTCAGGTAAAGAGTCCAATATCTTTTTGCATAAGTTTCCTTAGCAGAGCAGAACATGAAGACATCAGTTTCTGAAAATTTTGATCAACATGATCCTTGAATTTATTGCCCATCATTCTTTGTTACTATATATTTCATGATCTTCATATGAAGTGTAAGTTAGATAGCTTAGGGATTTTTGCCCTATGTGATTAAATCTTTCTTTGGAAACACCTCCACAAAATATATTTCTGCAATTTGTGTTTACTGTTTCTGGTAGCATAGTAAGGCTTGAAACTATATCCAGATAAGATTAAAGAGACATTGTGTGGGAAATAACAATGGAAAGATGCAAAGATAATGAGCAAAACTTTTGGCATCATCCTCATACCATTAATTTGGGTTTTCAGTTCAAAGGTGCAGTTAGTTTTTCAGATATTATAACTAGAAAATCAGGTGATGAAGACGATCAACACAATTGCTATTTTCCAATTTAAGAGCTGGGAAGCTGTGACCATTTCAGTTGGAGATGGCTTTTGATACTAACATTCACATGTTGTAATCAATCCCATTTTCAGTATCACAATGTTTAAACTCATTTGGATTATGAAGCTTGTTCATAATTCAGCAGTCTGGTTCTTGAGAAGTATGCGTTACTGTAGGCATGCTATAGTATGCAATAGTAACAGGACTCACTACTCTGTAATAAATAGTATTTCCCTTGCCACTTAGAAGGACAGCAGCATAGGCCTGGTTCTGCATACCCTTATTCATGAAATGACCACTAATGAAGGAACACCCTTGGGCTGGCAGTAAGGAACTCCTTTGAATTAAAGTAGAAGCAGACTTGGGCCCTATGTGTCCTTCAATTTATATTACTAGTATATGGCAGCATTTTTCTTACAACTCCTGGTACAATGTGATTTTCAGTTTGTAACTGACTGTATATAGACACCACATTTACTAAGCGCCCTTCCCTAAATCAGCACACCATGTTAGTGTGTTACTAGCATAGTATCATAGTAACATAGTAGCTAGAGTCGGAAGGGACCTGGGCAGATCATCTAGTCCGACCCCCTGCCTTGGCAGGAAAGAGCACCGGGGTCAGA
>JAGPOW010000261.1:189922692-189937595 GCA_030014935.1 Caiman crocodilus
CCATCGTGTCCTGCAGGGGCCCCACATTACCCGGGACCCTCTTTTTACCCCCTATGTATTTGAAGAAGGACTTCTTGTTGTCCTTAATCCGGGAAGCTAATCCTATCCTAAGCATAAGTACATTTAAATAAATGCAGTAAATCTAAACTACATAAATGATCATTTAAATACTTTCTGTTACAGGAAAGACTCCAACTTAGAGCATGCCCCCCTTGTTTTCAGTACTGTACATATATAGTCTCTGTTTGGCTGCTCTCATTGACTTTGCACAAAATATACCAAGACTGACCTCCTTGCTTCTTTTGCACATACCTCTTATAACAGTCGTAGCTTAAGTGTCAACACCAAGCTGGCTCTGCCCCATCCATTCTCTCCTGTAAATAAGCTAATGGGTTTTTATCTTACATTCTGGGCGTCTAAATCCTTCAGCTGTCATGACTCAACACCACTGAATAGGCTTTTATAAGGGATAAAACAGGTCAATTCACTCTCATTGTTAAAAACTGAAATATACTCAAGAGAATCTGCACCCTGAAATATTGTTTTATAACATATTCAGTCCTATGGGTTATAGGACTCCAAAACAAATTATTATGTTTAATTAATGTGGCTTTATAGCACATTATTTTCTGATCTTGTTTTTGTTGCCCTGTATGTATTTTCTGACTTATCACAAAGCATAATACAAGCTATTAGCAATAACTTCGTGGTCTATACGGTCATTAATACGCCCTAATTATGGCACATTAAGTTCAGTACCTGTAATAACAAGTAATCATTTAATGTCCCATTATAAGTACTACTGCGCATTAGCACAGACTCACTCTTTTTTATGATATTAATGTACATTAGACTAAGTCTACTGCATATTAGTGCATTCGTGCGTTTTTTGCCAGCCATGCTAATGCACAGTGAATTAGTCTTTTGCGCATTGTCTTGTGTAGGCACACCCATAGAAAGCCATCTTCTTTGAAGTGTGTTAAACAGTCATGAAGCTTCTCTTTGAGTGCTCCCTGCATAGATGTGTGCCACAGAGAACTACCATCTTGCCTGGCCTAGGAGCCAGTGGTAGCTGAAATCTTTTACAAAAGCAATGTGTAGCTAGCTTCACTAGCATTGCTAACTACTGCCAAGGGGTAGTTTTGGATTCCCAAGTGTAGGAAGTTGAAAGCAGAAAGGAGTACATGCTACAGGCTCTTAATAGCTCTAGCAATGAGCAATGTTCATCCCTGTAAACTGAGATCCTGAGTATCAGTGATTTCTAAAACCTAGAAAACACTGAATCTCACGATCTCAGTGTACAGGGATGAGAATCTAGAATCTAGATGTGGGAAGCCTGTGTTAAGATGGTAGAACTGAGTCACAGGTATTTTCATTATCAACATGAATTTTTATAATCTCGCTTATGCCTGTTCACCAGGGTTTAAAACAAAGGCAAACTACCTCTTCCATGTTTTCCTTACTGACTTGATATTTTTTCAATGAATTATATAGTTTACTCTCCAAAAGAGAAAAACCTGGGACTTTCCTTAAATGGATGCAATGCAGGGGAGCTTGAACTCTCTTTGAGGTTTCTCCATATGTCTTTGAAGTTTAATTATTTAAACTAAAGTTTTAATTATTTAAACTAAAGGTTCCCCTTATGCAAGCAAGGAGTTATGAAACACTTGGAGGGAAAAGCCAAAATTCTGTGCTGTAAACTTTCCTCCCATTTCAAGGCTTCAAAATAATGGTAGAGTTAGAATGATGTTGTAGCCATAATGGTCCAGGAATTAGGTGACAGGAAGGGATTTCTTAGGATGATATCTTTTATTGGATTAACTACACTTGCAACCCACTTTGATTCCTGCTCCATCCACAGTTTAAAACCAGCTGCCTGGCAGTGGAGGCAGATTTTCTAGTCAGGAAGTGCTGAGGGAGTCAATTGACTTCATGGCTCATTATCATCTATCTGATCCCTTCCTAGTCTCTTCTTCCACAGGTCTTAAGGACCCTCTCTTCTTTTTAATAGTCTTGATGTTCCACTAATCAGACTAACCTTTGTTCTGCAATTCTGCTGTCCGTTAGCTACTCCTGGTAACGAAGCTCCTATATGTCATAGTCCTATAGACAGTAGGGGTGTGCAAAATGGGCCCTATTCAGTTCAGATTCAGTTTCAGCCCAAATTGGGGACAGTGATTCGATTAATTGATTCAGATCACTGCCCCCAATTCAATTAGGTCGAATCCAAATCTAAAGACTTGATGCTGATTCGAAGAATCAGCGATTCAGCCATAGACACAGCTTTAAATGTTTTTTCTATTACATACCTTGAGGTACCAGCATGGCTCATGAATGCTGCAATGCTGAGGCTGATGGCCACATGCTCGATGGTGAACCTTTAAGTAGACCAGAAGTACTTCTGGGTCCTCCAGGGAGCATGCGGAAGGCCCCCCATAGCCTCCCAGCTTGGTGATCAGCCATGGGGAGACCCTGGGTGCCCCCCCAGACCCAGGAGACACAAGCCGGGGGGGAACAGGGGACCCCCCCACACACTCTCCCCGGTAGACCTGGAAGTGGACGGGAAGTGCTTCTAGTTCATTTTGAGGTCTGCTGCCAAGCACACTGGGGAGCCCCCCATGCTATTGTTGTTAGAGAGTAGGTTTAGATTAGACATCTGTAAGAACCACTTCTCAGTCAGGGTGGCTAGGATCTGGAACCAACTTCAAAGGGAGGTGATGCTGGCTCCTACCCTGGGGTCTTTAAGAAGAGGCTTCATGCCTACCTGGCTGAGGTCATTTGAGCCCAGTTTTCCTCCTGCCCAGGCAGGGGGTCAGACTTGAAGATCTACAAGGTCCCTTCCGACCCTACTTCTATGATTCTACGATTCTATTGTGGGACACTCCATGTGCCCCAGCACAGCATTCATGAGCTACCTGCTACCTAGAGGTATGTAGAAAAAATATTTAAATATGTGTCTATGTCCAAATCGCTGAATCTTTCCAAATCTCTCCAAATTGAATCAGAGGGTTCCAATTCGATTTGGAGAGAGATTAAAGGGTCCTCTGATTCAATTCAGATTCAGAGATTTGGCCTGACTTGGTGGGCAGAATTGAATCAAGGACCAAAGTTTCGCACAGTCCTAGTACATAGTTTTTTAACGCATTCCAGTAAAGTTATATTTATTTTAACTTGAATCTTAAATGGAATAATACAACCCTAAGCCCCTAATGTAACAGTAAAGCTTCTAGTTTCATTCTAATTGGAGAAAAATGTGCTGTTTTATATGTGATGATGCACCTCACGTGACTTTTTTTTCTCATTTGCCATTTCAGAGCAAAATCAGAGCTGTGGCAGTATGAAAGAACCACAATGATGACACGACCATGGTGTCTGCTAGGTGGCAATTTATGTACACACGTGGTAGTAGATTCAATTTCCAACAGCCGTATTTAATGTCAGCATTGATGTCAGCATCTGCCATTTGAAAGTTCTGCATTAGCTCATGATGATGTTCTTTACTAGCTAGTGCCCCGTATCTTTTACATAAAACAGCAAATTAGCCATGGATCAATCACCATATTGAAACCACAGCTGAGATTTCATCTTATTTATGTTTACTACAACTTCCATGTTCACTAAAAAAAAAAATCAGTGGAAACCCAGAAAGCACTGAATTTTATTTTCACCTGTAATTTACATGGTATTTCTAAAATCTAGGAAAAATAATTTTGGATTAGGTAAAATTGGAAGGTTGGAAGCATTGGGGTTATTTAATCCAAAGGAGAATTGGGATTTGATAACAGTTTCTAGTTATCTACAGAGACGCTCTCCTGTGTCCAGATCAGATGTAACATGATAGAGCTGGTGGAATGGTATATACAAATTGGAGAATGACATAGCAGAGTTGCACTTTGCTTTTCTCCTGATATACCTCCATCATATCCCTTACATCTCATTAAGAGTTGGTTGACGCAGGATCTAGCTCCTTTGGCTAAATGGTTTTCAACTGAATGGTTGCATCCAGCTGCCAGTGCCATGGCATGGCTGAAGTAGTCAGAGTTGGGACTGAGAAACAGGTCCCAACTTTTATTATTTATGTATGCTGCTTTTATATGTTAATTTGGTAATTAATCTTTCTTTATCCCTGTTGAATTGCAGGGAGTTGAAGCCAGAATTCAACAGTGTTTGCAGCTGGCAACAAGACATCAGTCTCACCATTGTTCACTATCTTGGCCGACTTACAGTGATTCCAAGAGAAACTCCTTAGTTTATTTTAACATCATTTCCTTTTGCTGGATGTGGCTTTTTGCAGTGTTCTTTTGAAAGGGATCACAAAAGAGGCAAATTCTCTTTTTCCATTAAAATTATTCAGAACTACTGGCTTCTTTAACTCATGGCAAGAAAGGTCTGGGTTGACTTACTTCATGTCATCGCCAGCCATTGATACTAGGTTTCTATAGAGAGACCAAATACTGAAAATCATTGCTCAGATCTTACTCCACCTTGTCTCATGGAAAGTGTTCTTTGACCACAATGGAAAATGTTTAGAACACAATGGCCAGTTTGACTGAATGAGAGTAGAGTGAACTCTGGTGAAGGATGATTGTGTAACAGTATGGTTTATGTTTGGCAATATTTTTCTAAACTGTGTACAAGTGTTTTTATTTTATTTTAATATGTTCTTTTTTAATTTAACAACAATGTAGAGGTTGAAAAATCATGTCATTATCTCCTTTTTCCCACACGTTTAGGTATAGCCTGCCCTACCAAAAAGACGTGGGGGAAAAGAAACACTTGATAGATTAAGTCTTTCATGGCATTTATCTTCACACCAATTATGCACTATTAGGGCTGCCTTTACAAGTAAAGGTAATTTTTTAATATCCAAGCTGTGAACTACACATTGTGTGGACAATGTCTACGCTGCTTATTTTTTCAACTTGGATTTCTCTTCTGTTCCTTATTTAATTGCGTGGATTATGGAAAGGAAAGGAAAGAATTTTGAAGGTCTGTTTTTCCAGGAGAATATTTCTCAAATTTTTCTTTTGTGTAGCAGCTGCCGTTGCCATGCTGTCATTTGTGTTGCTATGGAGGGTGGAAGGGGGTTGTGGATTTGCACCAGACAGCAATTGGCTGGTTCATGTAGCTTCTGTTATTTGTTGAGATGTTTCTATGGTGTGTGATGCAATTTCATTTGAGTGGTGGATTTGAGAGTAGGTGTGTTTTTCTACTATGCATCTCCCACTTTTCCTTATGCTTCCCATATAACAAGCTGCAACCCATAACCACATGTGATTAATGAGGTCTGAATCTAGGACTTGCAGCACTAAAAGTACAGGCCTCTGTGTCTGAAGCAAAAGAGAAACTCCTACCAGAGTGAGGAAGTACCAGACTACCATTGTGAGTGAGGCCAGCCACTGGAGGGAGACAGAGTCACAAATACTAAAGCAGGGCATTACCCATAAGGAGCTTAAATCTAGTTAGGGCCCAGCCTAGATAGGAGATAAGGGGCATGAGGCAGCCAAACAACTCCTCCCATATGGCATTATTTCTGAGTTGGAATTTATGGGTTTGGGGCAAAAGTGTCCAGTCTTAAGTGTCATTTTTTTAACAAAAAAATCCAAATTTTGTAGCAGATATTTGACACATAACAAAAAATCATTTAGTCAGAGGCCCAGTTATTCATCCAAAACAGCTTCAGTTAAATATTTTTGATCAGTATTTATGGGAGAACCTTAATTATGGACAGTGAGCCTGTATAAATCATTGTCATGTCATTCAGATCAACTGCTAGATGGACTCCAAATGAAATAATATGTTTATATCACTGACAGGAGCTTTTAGTAGTATATAATGATTAATGCTAAAGATTAGACTGTAAGGGACATGAACCCTAGTTGCCTATTAGGCCTGTACAAAGTGGCTAGTATTCACTTTGAATTCGGATTCTACCGATCTGGAGGACAGTGATTTGATCTGATGATTTGAATCACTGTCCCGAATTGATTTGGCTGAATCTGATTCGGAGATTCGGCCACTGCTAAATCAGCCAAATCTCCAAATTGAACAGGCCCCATTCCCAGCCCGCTCTCCCAGCCCTGTCAATGGCTGCCCTGCCCAGCCCAGCTCCCAAGACTTTAGGGGGGGAAAAAAAAAGCCCTGCACTCTGCACTCTGGCTCCTGCCAGGTGGGGAGGGTAATCTCTACTGCCCCCCACTGCCCTGTGCTGCATGGGGGGGCTCTGCCATGAGATCCCAAAGGCCCCAGCAGCTGCTGCAGCAGCTGGTGAGTGCAGGCCTTTTTTCTTTAAAGCAC
The DNA here is from genome assembly GCA_030014935.1 of Caiman crocodilus. Taxonomy (NCBI): domain Eukaryota; kingdom Metazoa; phylum Chordata; order Crocodylia; family Alligatoridae; genus Caiman; species Caiman crocodilus. Next base: position 189,928,990 of record JAGPOW010000261.1, read on the forward strand.
CAGGATGCTGGGGCTGGGTAGGGTAGCCATTGACTGGGCTTGGAGAGCAGGCGGGGGTCAGGGGGTGCTCAGAGGGACTAGGGGAGCAGGCAAGGGATGGAGTCTGATAGGGATCCCCCCATGGTCCTTCTCCCCCCTCCTCCACCCTAATTACCAGCATGGAGTCTAGGTCTATCTCCCTGCAATGGCGAGCAGGAGCTGCCCAAATCTCCAAAGCTCTCTGAATATTTTCCAAATTGATTCAGAGGCTTTGAATCAATTCAGACCTTTATACTGGTCTCCTGATTTGATTCAGAGATTCAGCTGCCAAATTGGGCCAAATCTCCGACAAATTGAATCAGCAACCAAAGCTTAACACAGCCCTACTTCATATATACATGCTTGTGGCAAGGGGGACATTTTAATTAAAGTGGTTCCCAAATAGCCACTGTAATTAAAGCGGCTAACTGTCATGTGTATTTAGCTGTTGAGCATTTTAAAATGGCCATGAGATGTTTTATCTAAAACACATTCAATGAGGTTCAGATAAAGCACCCCATGGCCATTTTAATACATGTGAAAGTGAGGCGACAATGGCGCATTCTAATTAGAACCTGAATGAGCATGTTTTATAGGCAGCCCTCATGCTTCAGGACTTAAATCAACCTCCAATGACTGAGAATTGGAAGGAAACCTTCTCTACCAACAAGGTATCCAACTATAGGTTTTCTTGCACCTTCTTCCTTTGAATGTGATGTTGACTACTATTGGAGTCAGACTACAGGATTGAATGGGCCATAATATGGTACAGGTGGCAATTCCTATGTTTTAATGGTAGCTGTGCATTGACTAGCCACTGAGTTGGGCTGAATGCCGAATCTCCTTCTGCATCTGATAAACAATTGTCGTGATCAATAACCCCAGATAGGAGGCTGCTTATGTAGCATGCCCAGCTCTATGATAGCAGGGATTGTGGACTGTTTCAATAATAAATATTAAATGAAAATATGTAGTTTAAACATTTAGCATTAATCAGTTTTTTTGTAAAAATGTACATAAAATAATTACGATAAAGACACTGTCTGATACAGGTGCAAGGGTTAAGAATCCCAGTAAACTTTTAACCTGTGAAATTAAGAACACGTTATTAGCTCAATGTAACTGCTACTGTAAATATGGAGCATCTCACTTTAAGTTTTAATATTAACAAAGATTTAGTTGTAAATATCCAGTTGTATCCTGTTCCTCCCCTCTCGTGTGCTCACCTTGCCCCAAATCTTGGTGTCATAGGTGAATTTGAACAGGGTGCTATTCACCCCCTTGTGCAAGTCGCTAATAAAGAAATTGAACAATGCAGGTCTGAGGACCAAGCCCTGGGGAACCCCACTGCCTACATCCCTCCAGGTCAAATATGACCCATCCACCAGCACTCTCTGGGTGTGGACCCTAGCCAATACATGACCTATCTGATTGCGTAGGCATCAATGTCACAGTCTCCTAGCTTTTATGAAATTTATATGTAACCCAGCAAATGCAGCCTCAACAAAAAGAATTTTGTCTTTAAATCTTCATCCTCTAGCTCAAATATTTCGATCTTATTGCCTCAGGATACACTTGTGCCTTTCATGACAATTAGTACATTCTCTGGATAGAGAAAATCCAATTACACATACAGTTTCTCATAGAAAATAGTTATTAGAAAAAAAAGTTACATTCCTTTATATACCATTTCATTTAAATATCATTCTGCTGTTTACAATTTTTAGATTTTTAATGAGGAAACCTGCTTGTTGCTGATTATTTAATTGACTGTCACTTCATAACAGACCATTCACCTTTTAAAATTTATTTAGATTTTGCAGACTTTGAGCAGATACCAGGAAATGTCAGTGTTACTTTTCAAGTAATATTACAGCTATGTGCCATTTTGGGAGTAACAGCTGATACAAAAGCAGCAACTGAACATTAATCTATTATATCCATATATTATTAGAACAGGAGTTAAAGGAGTAAATATTTTACAGCAAAACAAAGCACCACATCTTCAGTTAGTATAAATCAGTGTTGATTTATATTCCCTGGGGGTATGGCTGAAAATGTCTATATTTCCCAGGTGTCTTACCTTTGTTCATATTCAAGAAATGGTGGTTAAATTTGTCAGAAACTACTATTGGAGGGGGAATACTATTCTCCTCCACCACTGGCCTCATTAATATCATCCACACAATGCTACCTCCACTCTTCTAAAAACTTTTTCTTACTGCATACATTACAGATTAAATTAATTGCCCTGTGGGGTCAGGCCAACTCTCAGGAATTCAGTATTGCTCTGCTAGACAGGAAGGTAAGACACAATTGCACGTATACAAACACACAAATCAACTGGGTGCATACACAAACACACACTACCAACTCAGGCACATACACATCCAAACTAGGCTAGGCACATGCATACCTATCACCAAGCCAAGCACATACACTATACACCCCAAATGTTAGACAAAAATCAATCGTCCATACCCGCATACTCAGTACACATACACCAATCCATATGTCAGACACACAATGACATATATATATATATATATATATACACACACACACACACACACCAGTTCACGCACATACAACCCACCTACACATAGGTAAGTTCCCAACTTGGATGGCATGATATGTATGTGTGTGCTTGGGGTACCTGGGATGCTTGGGGGAAGGTTAAGGTGAGAGAGAGAATGTTAAAGTGTAGGGAGTGAAAGTTGCCAGAACTGGGATTAGAACCAGTAAACTAGAGAGAAGCTGACTGAGGAACTGAGGCTTGAGGTTACTTAAGGTACATTGGGATTTGAAACTGAAGCAGACAGCTGAGATATTGGAGGAGGGAGAGGGAGTCAATAAGTGGTGGCAAGGAGAAGACAGCCAGGAGAGAGAGAGGCAGAAACCTGGGAGGTTGGGGCTGAAATAGACTAACAGCTTAGAGACTGGGGCAGATAAGTGGTGGCAAGGAGGAAACAGTCAGGAAACAGAGAAAAACCCAACTTGAGGTTTCAAAATAACAATTTTATTAAACAAACAACATACTACACAGCCCCATGAAGTTATTAGTTACCACACACACACACACACACACACACACACACACACAATCGCAGCAGGGGAAAGAGGCTCAGTGGAAGGGTTGGAGTCCAGGAGGGGAAGAGAAACAGAGTCCAAGTCCTTGGTTGAAGAGGGGGTAACGGGTGATAGCTACCTATCCAGGCTGGACAGGGGTCCTTGTCCAGTAGGTGTTGTCCAGAAGGGGGTCGCCAGCAGGGCCTCTGGGTGGATAGGTGGTGTGGCATGGTGCTGGTCCAGATGAAGAGGGCATCCCAAGGAGTCAGTGTTCACTATCCCTTTTTATGGGGCGGACTACCTCTGATCTCCTAAGGGGAGGGCCTGTCCAGACAAGGTCAGTCCTGTCCCAGAGGGCTTGAGATATTCTTACTGACAATGTACAGCCTGGCACAATGGTGGTTTGCCTCATCTTTTGTTTCTTGAATGCTGATGGGTGGTTCCATGGGCTGGGTTGTTGGTCCAGGTATTGGTGTTAATGGTTCGGTCATTCAGAGGGCACTATTTTTAGACCTACTGCCATTGTCTCTCAAGCACCCTCATTCATCCCCATTCATTCAGGAACCAAGTTACATAGGAGAGGTAGGTGTGAGTCACAGGTTACACAACCAGGCCTGGGGACAGGATGGTGACTTGACAAACAAAATGGAACCTTGACATGACTTACGTTAACTTACATTTGTAGGCCTAAATCATATAGTACCAATAAAACAGTAATATAGAACAGTAAAAATCAATATAAACATAATAATTATACAATATAAAGAAGGAGAAAAAAACCAAACAAATAGAACTTGCTACCTAAATAAAATGTTGAAGCTTATCCTATGTCTTAGCTCACTTATACTTATCTATGGAATCTATGGAATAGAGAGGGAAAGAAAAAGTCAGAAATGGTTGGAGAAGGGGAGGGAATGCATTTTAAAAGAAAAAAAAAGGAAAAACTGAGGGTTTTGCTACAAAAGGAGGTAAAGAAGTTGCATTATCATTTAAGAGAGACCAGGGAGATAGTATCTCTGCTGTCTTTCTGCAGAGTCTCAATATATATTTGGCCAGACTGACTCTGGTCAAGGTCCTAGACAACAGGGAGTCAACCTATGGGGAGTGAATGGATTGTGGCAGCAGTGGTTGTAGGCTAGGGAGAAGGTGTCAGTGGCTTAACTGGAGTTCTGAATGTAGATGAAACCTGCCCATCCCCTAGCCCAGGAATGGGCAAAATACAGTCTATGGTCCCTGCCTGACCCAGGTGCCACCTGTCCCATGGTGTGTCCTGCCACTGGGCACGCAGTGGGGCTGGGGTGGCTCTGCAGCTGGATTGCCTTTCTCGGCAGTCTAGGTGGTGGTGCTGGCTCCTTCCGGCTGCTGCTGCCACTGCTGCAGCCCCACAGTACCTGCAGGGACCCACGCGTACATCCCTTATCCCGGCCCGCCCTGCACCCACTCCAGGCTCAGCCTGGCAGAGAGAACCAGCTCTGAGCCAGCTGGAACCCATGAACACAGCCCCGACCCAGTCTGCCCCACAGCCGGGCAGAAACTGCTGCTCAATGCTGGGGGAAGTGGCTCCTTCTTGCTGCAGCCACCTGGAACCCACACCTGGGCTGCCCTGCCACTCCTCTGCACTGCCACCACTGCCACACTAGGCAGCCTGGAGGTGGAGAGGAGTGGTATGGCAACCCAGGCGTGGGCTCCAGGCAGCACTTCAGAGGGATGTGGCCAGCCTGGAGAGAGTTCAGAGGAGGGCCACCTGCTTGGTGAAGGGGCAGCAGGACAGGCCCTACAGGGAGAGACTGAAGGACCTGAACCTGTTCAGCCTCAGCAAGAGGAGGCTGAGGAGGGACCTGGTGGCTGCCTACAAGCTCATCGGGGAGATCAACAGCAAATAGAAATAGCCCTTTTCTCCTCAGCACCACCTGGGGTGACAAGGAACAATGGTCATAATCTGATGGAAAATAGGTTTAGGTTAGAGATCAGGAGGCACTATTTTACAGTTAGGGTGGCCAAAATCTGGAACCAGCTTCCCAGGGAAGTGGTCCTTACCTCTACCTCGGGCAAATTCAAGAGGAGGTTGGACAATCACCTGTCTGGGGTCTTGTGAACCCAGCATTCATTCCTGCCTGTGGCAGGGGATCAGGCTAGATGTTCAGGTCCCTCCTGACCCTAGCTACGATGAAACTATGAAACTATAAGAAGCGCCTGGCCATGGCAAGGGGAAAGGGCTGCCTTTCCCCTGCACTGAGCAGCAGCTTCTGCCCAGCCAGTACTGCTGCTACTACTGCTCAGCATGGGCAGGCAAGTCTGGAGTAGGTGGGGTAGGCTGGGGCTGCATGCGCAGGTTCCAGCTGGTCTGGAACTAGTCCACTCCACTGGGCTGAGTTCAGAGCAGGAGAGAGCACAGGGCAGGCTGGGGTCAGAGGTGTGCGCGCAGGTCCCTGCCAGCACCACAGGGCTGGAGCCAGCAGAAACCAGAAGAAGCTACTGCTGCCTGCGCTGTGCGCTGTTGGTGGTGGCATGTGGGCTCCAAGCTGTTGACAGGGGGAGGAGGTTCTGACCAGCTTGCAGCTCAGAAGAAAAGGTAACTCATTTTTTCATAGTCCTTCTATGGTAGTTGACACTGAAAATCTATCTGAGTTTATTTTCATGATGCCCTTGGGAAACCCACTTTTTTTCCCCCTGTGTTACAGATGACAAACTCAGACAGACAGAGTTCATGGTACAAAATATCCACTAATTTTGGATGTCCGATGTGAGATACATAGGACCTCATTTTTTAAAAAGTGCTTAGCATTTATATGTCACTTCCTGTGTTTTAAACAGCTTCCATGGACTTCAGTTAGAGTTGTTGAAACTCACCTACAGCTCCTGGATTCTAGTCAGACATTCAAAACACGAGGAAAACACAATTAGGGACTACTTGGAAAAATCTGGTTTAAGTGACTTGCCCTGTATCACACACAAAACTCTGTCTCTTCAGGGTAGAAGTCTTCTGCTTTGAGCGTAAGACTGACCTTTCTTTCCCTGCAGTGCCTTGCTTCATTCACTGCTCACCTTCCAATTTCTACAACAAATTGAGCCTCCTTCACTACAGAATGTAAATGATCAATAGATCATTTAAACTTTGTCCTGTGCACAGAATGAGGCAGGGATGCTTTGAAACGAAAAAGTATGTAATCACATAATTAAAGAGCATCCCATAATGCATGGACACTGTTGAACCATGAAGGAGACAATTTGCCCATGGGTTTCACAGTTAATGAGTAAAGAGATTCAGAAATCTAGGGTTGCATTCTGTGCTCTGGGGCATGTAGACCCATCTTTCCATTTCCCCAAGCTAGAATGACATCCCCTTCAATAGGTGCTTGCCTGAATCCCCAACCATTGCCTCATCATGCCAGTCCTTTTTTCCATTCCTTAAGATACTGATTCTAGTCCCTGTTTCCTTACCAAGTAAATCCTAGTTTCACCTCATTAGATTGCCTAATCAAGGTGCCCTGCTCTCATTCCAAGGCCAAGGTGCCCTGGTCCCATTGTCAAGTTCCAGATTCCTTCTTGTTCCTCCTCTATCTCTTCCCCACTAATTGCCATTATCTACTCATGTTACTCATCGCCCCAAGATCCTAGTTGCAGTCTCCCAGTGGGAGGAAGGATATTGAGTGCACTTGGAAACAACATTGTTCTTCATTTCAGTTTCCACCACTGCCAAGAAAAGTCATTGCAGGGAAAGTCCATTTTCTTCTCTTTAGCCCTGGGCTTAATTGATCTTTAGGGATGCCATATTGGTCACAGAAGTCATAGCAAAGTAGGACTAGAAGGGACCTCCAGAGGTCATCTAGTCCAATCCCTAGCCAAACCATTCCATACAGCCATAATTTAATCATGTGTAGAAGCTATGGGGAGATGAAGCATGCTATTAAGGATAGTACCTTTGGAGATTTTAGCTATTCAACTCAAGCAAATATCAACAGAGCATATACCAACTGTTATTTTTTTCATCAGATTTGGGTAACTGTTTACAGGAAAACTTCTATAACACAAAACCCACTCCCTTCCAACTTTCACACCCCAGCCCTAAAGCATAAAGGTCTGGGACAGACATTGCATAAACTGGTTTGACCCAAATCAGTTAAGTCTGATACTACAGTCAACCATGCTGATCTTAAATTAGTTTCAGCCATTTTGAAACTGGTTTATGTGCACTGAATTTATGTTCTGTTACAGGTTTAAACCAGTTTCTGATCACTTAAACTAGTTTGTTTGTAATGTCTGTCCCTAGCCAAAGACCCTCAAGCATTTCTAAGAAAAGGTCACCAGAATTTGTTAATAGTAATGCACACTTTTCTCTAGCCTTGTTCTCAGAAATGGCTGATACACTCTGGCTGAAATTTAAAAAAAGAAAAAAAATCAAGCTGATGCAGACATTCAGCATTGAAATTTCAGCCCAAACAGTCAACATTTGGCAAAGTCCTAAGTAACTAAAAACAGTGCATTAGAATGGGAAATATTTCATAACCCTATTAATATCCAGTGTTTCTAACTCCCTTATGCCTATTATTAGAGATATGCTGATTATTCTATTTATATACAGTTTGTATACAAATAGTGCCATTTTCCAAGCACTTGTACTCAGTTGAATAATGATCCACCAACAGGAATAAAAACTGTTCTAATTTGTGCCTTCCTTGACAACCTAATCTATAAACCCAGTTTTGCAGACTGGGAAGTGCATCTTCCATGAGGCACTCAGCACCTTGGTACATCAGATCATTTTTCCAATAATTAGTTGAAATCAATTCTACAAATAAAAAGTTGTTAGCCACTGAAGTTACTGGAGCTATACCAATTTCATCAGTCAAAGATCTTATCCACTGTTGTATATTCTAGTCTAACAATGCTTAGAATCATGTAGCAATACTGCATATTATTGCATGATAAAAGTCATAACATTATGCTGTTCTGAATTAGAGCAAAACTTGAAATAGATTTCCATGAAATAATTACAGCAGATCTTCAGTGTATTATCATACTACAATAACTGATTTCAAAGCTTAATAGACTGTTATACGATTTTGCACAATAATGTTCTCTTCTTAAATTATTCATATTGGTTATTTGACAAATACTAATAACCACTATTTGGTAGTCAGGAGAATAACAAAAATGACTATTTTTCATATCCTTCTACTATCTAATATTCATAAAATGAGTGAGATGTAAAATGGCCATCGTGATGGATAGATATCTGGGATGTGTTTCAAAGTGCTCCAGCATTAACAGAGAAAACAGCTACTTAAAATTAATGGGATGCTTCCCTACTTAGCTGTGCCAATGAACTTCAATAATGACTTCTATACCACTTATGTTCTAGGTGAAAAAAAGTGTTCACAGTGGGACTACATCAGACACATATATGCACCTTTTTATATTTGGTATGTGCCTTTGAATGGACTTTAAGTACTGTTAAAATTGCATGATGCTTGTGTATTACAAGTATATTTTCATAATTTGAAACTGCCCAATGAGCT
>JAGPOW010000261.1:189938691-189982409 GCA_030014935.1 Caiman crocodilus
AGAAAGAGCTATACTCCATTTTACTCTGTTTGATTTTATGACACTTATATGTTTCATGACACTACTGAGCCTGACAAGATCATATTCCTCCGTTCTGTGATGTGAACAATGTAATCTAAAACCATATCTGCTGTACTGTATTTATTGTTATTTCTGCAGTGCAATGGGTAAGCTTGGTGTTTTTATCATTCCTAATATTTTTTTCAAACAGCACTCAAAAATGTGCTAAACCTTTTACAGATGAGTGAAAAATACAAGTTGCTGCTCCAGGGAATCTGCAGTGTGTGTTTTAGACCAGACCTAAAGAGTAGAAATAACAAACAATAGGTGGTGGACTAAGGAAAACTATGCTTACAAATATATAAATGAGATCAGAGCAGATGTTCAAATAATGATTCCTTCTGGCTTCAACGTTTTATAGGGATAAAGACCCCCAGTTTGTGAGTGCTATTAGTTCCCAAGAATGCAAGAAATTAATAGAGCTGTGAATAAATGACAAATCAGTAAGTTCAGGCCTTGCTGATAGGTACCCTATTCTGGTACCCTATTCTGTTAGTTTGTCAGCCAAACTGAAAAGTTCCTGCCTCAAGTGCTGCCATAAAACAAAATCTTCCTAAAAAAGATCCAAGTGCAAGGTATCCCTGCTCTTGGCGAAAATTCAGACAAATACATATCCTCTTCTGTATTGTCCAGGGGTCTGATGTTTTGGGTTACTGTATGTTCATATATACAATGTGATAATTTTGTTGCTGTTAGGCTATACCTGGGTCAATATACACCTAGATCAGAACAGTCATTCCAAGTAAACAGCAAATGAATGAAAAAGGTAGGTGTATGTGTGTTTGTATGCGCATGTGCCTATGTTTGTGTGTGCACAAGCTCTGAATAGTACAAATAAAAATAACAGGCAGTTCCCTATGGATGTAGACATAGCTGCTATGGAGTTTAACTACATATATGACTAGGTAGTTGGAGATACAGAACATAAGGCACCCTTTTTTCCTCTAGCCGCAGCAGAAGTCCACGAGTTCAAGTCCATCTTCATATTAAGAACAGGAGCCGGCCCATATTACCATAATTAGAACCTATATCAAAGTAGGTACTGCAAATTGTATTAATCTGGCATCCAACAATTCGTATCTTTCTTTATCTGTATATTTGAAAGGCAAATAGAATGAGGAAGGCTCAAAGGAAATAATCACGAAGGGTTTTGAAAAACATAATTTGTTTTGACCTGCGTTTGCTGTTATTGAGTTACAGAAATGCATTGGCAAGGCAAGAGATTTTACAAAACTCTTTATAAACAGAAACCTTGCAAACACATACAGAATATATTATTATGATATGCAAACTTATGTAAAGATGGCTGTCTACGATAGCATACAGAAAGACCCAGGCCTAGGTTATGCATCTTAAGGCTCCATGTTCCGTGCACCAGTACCTTTTTTCCCTTTTTATATGAATAGGAAAACTTCAGTGCAGTACATGAACTGACTGAAGTACTAGCATATGGGAGACAAGCACTATGCATGGGCAATGGCCTACCTATAATAAACATCATTTTCCAAGTCAGCTATTATCTCCTCATGGCCTTTAGTCTTGACTACCATAATTTCCTCTTTTATGATTCCCAACTCACTAAATATTAATCTTCAAAATGCAGTGGCTCATCTCCTGACATGCATTTGACTAGAGAAGCAAATCACCCTCATGCTCAGAGATGTTCAATGGTTTCCTGTCCATTTCACAATCCAATACAGAATCTGCTTCAGTCTTAATGATCCTTTGTGATTTATCGACCTGTCTATCCTTTCCAACTTGTTTTTCTTTTTTGTTGTTGTTGTTGTTCTGTTTTTCCCCTGCTTGGGAAAATAATCAGCATACACACCTCAATTTCAGTAAAAGAATGCTCTTACAAATGAAAATATTTCAACATTGCCAGTAAGAGAAAACCCTCACTGAGAACATTCAAATTCACCGCTTTACAGCTCACAAAACAAGATGGAATACGTGTGTACAGTTAACTTTGTTGTGGCTTAGTTGTATAATCACAAAAATGTGGTATTACTTCAGAGAGATTTTGGCATAACATTCAGTTAATCTAATTAACATGAAAGTTTCTCAACATTTGTTCCATCTTTACTTCTTTAAAACAAAAACAAAACACAAAGGAAAGAAAAAAATCAAGCTACAAAATGAAATCTTTCTATATTCTGTCTCTAGCCTTTATCTCACGCCATTTTCACAACTCCCTTAGTACAAGTCAGCCATTCAGCCCCCTGAAAAATCAGTCTTGCTTAAGGGGATCCATGGGTGGAACATGTCTGACAATTTTGGCTTCTATATTGGCCCCATTTGCACCACTGAGACAGACTGTGTGACCAGAAGCAGAAGAAATAGGTATTTTCTGCAGCTTAACAGTCACAGAGTAAACATAATAGACCATTGGGAGTGGAGTTGACCTGAACTACACACATCATGAGACAGCCCCAAGCAAAAAAAGGGCAATCTCAGCAAAGAGCCAGGTCCAAGATCAGAGCAGCAGAGAGGGCCTCTTGTTCATTCAGTACAGCTGAGAAGGGCTCTTTAACTTCAGAAGAGGATCTGGCTTCTGGTTCTCTGCTGTAGAGAGAGTACTGTGAATTTCTGATGCAGGTACTGTTAAGTTTCTGATGCAGGTATTTGCATATCTCTTCACAAGTCCAGAGGCTGGTGTTCAGCTCTATCTTCCATCCACAGTTGTGCCTTTAATCCTTGGATTCAATCAATACTCAGTGCTGATGATTAAAACCAGCTGAAAAAAATCTAAATTAAACTCATTTCTATTTCCTCCTTATAGGAGTTGCCTTATCCTATGTAGAACATTATTGTTATGGTGAAACCATCACACGTGATTAGCTACACTGAATACAAAGCTATTTGGACCTGATCCTCAGTTTGAACAAAGACAGGGTTTCCAACCCAAGAAAGTTATTTTACTAATGATCTGCAAACTTTTTACTGACTACTAAACTCTTTTATTGACATGTTTTTACTGATATATGTTTTATATAATATACTTGTAACTCTTCTGTTAGGACCTACCCTGCTGCTACTCTCTACTTAGAAGAGCTGAGTTCAAACCTAGGGGTTTAACACCAACCATAGTTGGTCTAACTAAATAATAAAGAAAATAAAGAATTTTTTGCAACTATCTAGTAGGTCTACTAAAAGATATAACCTCCCCAAGAATTCTGATGACTTTTGCCTGCAGACCAACATGGCTATAACCTGTATCCCAAATCAGCCATGTTCCTTAGGCACATCTCTGACAACCCACTACCGCATGGCACCAGATAGGAATGGAATAGGACCATACTGGCTCTATGTCACTGAGAACTTCACTCAACCCAGAGGACACTGCATATCTGAGTGATCTTGGCTATAGGATCATAGGAAAGTAGAGCTGGAAGGGACCTCACAAGATCATCTAGTACAGCTTCCTACTCAAGGCAGAATTTCCTCTGACTAAACCATTCCAAACAAGTGTTTGGAATGCTTTTGAAAATATTTAGGTATGGAGATTCTATAACTTCTCTAGGTAGCCTATTCCAATGCTTGACTATATTACACTCTATAGAGAGATCTATCTTACAGACTCCCAAATGAGATTACAGAACAAGCTGACTTAGGAACTTGTCTATCATGGCTATGGAATACTGTGGTTTTATTTTAGTGGTCTTCACCTAGGAAGACATATAGTCTAAGTCACAATAAAACTTTAGTCTCTAAAATGTATAAATATTAATATTTCAACACAAAAGATATTACATACAACATAAGGAAACTATTTTTACCTCCTTCTGATTAATATATTTGATGACCACTAATCATGACTTGATTACCTTCACTGTGAACAAGCAGAGGACAGCCCCACACAGCTAAATATATACTTGTTTCTCAGTGTCCCAGGGATGCCAGGGCTAGGGGGAAACCCCAGCCCAAACCCAGGGGGAGCGACCACTTACCCTTCACAGGAGGCAAGGATGGAAGAAGCATGCACGCCAGGAAACCTCCCACGTGGTTCATTAGCCACGCTTACATCCATCTGGGCCAGGTGACGTGAGGGAGAAGCGCTGCCCAGTGGGTATAAAGCGGGGCCCCGAGGGCACAGAGGCCCTGTTGGGGGATGCCAGAAGGAGCGTGCAGTTGGAGGCCTTTGACAGACACCCACGGGGCAATGCAGATGCTGAGGGAGCAAATGGTGGCAGTGCCGGGGGCAGCAGAGTCGGGGAAAACCGCAGCCACAGCTGTGAGGAGACCAGCTGAGGAGCCCACGCCAGAACTGGTAGGCAAGTGGGGATGGGAACTACTGGCAAGGAAGCCAGGGAGAGAGCTGGCAGAGGCACCGGCGAGGGAGCCGGGGAGAGAGCCGACAGAGGCACTGGCGAGGGAGCCCACAGGGTCGACTGCGCCCGAGGACAAGGAGTCCTCAGGCCTGGGCTAAGAGGCTGAAGAGCCCACAATCTAAGGTGGTGTTGGCCAGGGTGTAGGGGAAGGCTAGAGCCCCGTGACCGCCCGTCAAAGGCGCGTTGGCCCTGGAGGCCGCAGAAAGCGGAACCCCGCCGCTGAGGGTCCCAGTAGGACCACGTCGGGTGAGTTCCGGGGAGCAGCCACCATCACCTGGGGCACCCTCTAGGAACCATCCCACGGAAGTGGGGCTGATCAGCACAGCGACCCACGCGAAAGCAGCCCGGGAACGCCTTTTCGAACGGAGGAGGGCACAAAGTGGTGGCATCGGTGGGATCATGGAGGACCCTGACCTGGCGACCTACGTCAACATGCAGGCCACGGCTATTGGCCCCGCAGAGGTCCTCGGGCAGAACTTGCAAGCATTGACACAGATTCTGAATTCCCAGCAACAAATGCTAGACCAGCAATAGGGTTGGCTCCAGCACGGTTTGGCCTCCTTTGAGATACCTAAAATGACTAGGGATGATGACTCAGAGGCGTATATCGAGGCCTTCAAGTGGCACGCCCTCATGAGCGGGCTTGACAGGAGGTATTGGGCCAGGTTGGGAGCCTTAGTAGTTGGCAAGGCACAGGCCGCCTATCGGGCCCTCTCGAGGGATGATGCCCTGAACTACAAGCAGTTGAAGGAAGCCATCCTGTACAGACTGGAGATTAACCCTGAGCACTATCGGCACCAGTTCCGGGCCAAGAAGGGACCCAAAGCGAGCCAAACGAGAGCGCTACTGCAGCTTCTGCGAGACCTGCTAGATAAGTGGGTAAGCCCAGTGGGGCAGGACCGAGAGACATTGGCGGACCAAATTGTTTTGGAGCAGTTCCAGAATGATTTACAAGAGCGGACGCAATGCTGAGTCCAACAACATACTCTGCAGACCTGCGAGGAAGCTCTGAAGCTGGCAGAGGCTTTCACTGCCTCTGAGGCTTACTACCCCAGAGAGAAGGGGAGCCAGGGGCCCTTGATGACAGCACTGAGAGGGCCCGAGTGCCAGCGTCCCCCTGACTGAGGGGCTACCAGGGACTCCGTGTGTTTCCGGTGCAGGCAGAAGGGCTATTTCTCCAGGGAATGCCCGAATCAGATGGCGGAACGCTGGGTCCTGGATGACCGAACAAGGGCCCCAGCAGAGAGGCGGAAAGGCCAAGAATCCAGCAAACCAATGGATTGCAGCTACGTGAAGCTGGACATGGTGGAGAGGACATGACTTGGAGACGCCCGGTCGTCAAGGCATGTGTGGAGGGTCGGCCCATGCGAGCCACCCTGGATTCGGGGTGTGCCCAGTCCCTAGTCAGGGGAGACTTGGTACCGCCACAGGGCCGGTGGACGGCTCCCCCCGTGAGAATAGTTTGCCTCCATGGAGACACCAAGCAAACTGAGCGCCAGTGGGTCCGCCTACGAGTGATGGAGCATCAGGGAGAACTCCTGGTGGGAGTGGTGCCCTGGTTGGCACGCAAGATGCTCCTGGGACAAGACTGGGTGCTGATCTAAGATGTCTTGGATAGGGTAAGGGACACCAAAATGGCACGCAATAAGATCCAGGACCAGGAGGGCTGGCTGGGAGAAGTCAGAGAAAGTGAAGGGTCGTCTGACGAGCCAGAAGAGGTGGACCTTAGCGATCTTACCAGCAGCCTCCTGTTCTGGGAGGCCCAAGAGGAGGATCCAGAGGTTGAGGCGCTCCGAGAGCAGGCCCAAGGTGCCCAAGGGACCCCAGTGGTGTCGCCCAAGGGGCAGCCCCGCTTTGAGGTAAGGGACCAGCTCCTCTACTGCCTGTGGGGGAATGGGGTGGGGAGACTGAGGGTCTGCAACTAGTAGTGCCCACCCGATTCTGCCAAGCCATTTGGCAGTTGGCGCATGCCAGCTCCGCTGGGGTGCATTTGGGCCTAGACAAGACCTTTGCGAGAGTAAGTAGGTGGTTCTTTTGGCCTGGGATGGGGGAGGAAGTGGCCCACCGGTGTGCAGCTTGCCCCAACTGCCAAAAGACAAGGACCGAACGCCCTCCACGGGCACCCCTCCAACCTATGCCCATCATCGGTACCCCATTTTTGAGGATTGCCTTAGATGTCATGGGCCCATTGCCCCACAGCAGCTCGGGCCACCAATACATCCTAGCCATTGTGGACTATGCCACTCAGTACCCGGAGGCAATTCCCCTGTGGGCTGTAACAGCCCCACGTATTGCGGAGGAGCTGATAAAATGGATAGCCCACATGGGGATCCTGCGAGAGATACTGACAGAACAAGGAAAGAATTTCATGTCCGGGGTTTTGAAGTGGGTGTGCCGGACCCTCCAGGTAAAACAGCTCCATACCTCAGTCTACCATCCCCAGACCAATGGGTTGGTAGAGAGCCTCAACGGGACAATAAAACGGGCACTGCGTAGGTGTATACAAGGGGACCCCTGGAAATGGTATCTCCTCCTCCCGCTAATACTGTTCACCCTCAGGGATACCCCCCAAGACTCCAAGAAGTTCTCTCCATTTGAGCAGGTGTTGGGGCATCACCCGCAGAGCCTCTTACAAGTGCTGAGAGAAGAGTGGGAATGGGGCGAAGGACCTTCCCAGGAGCTGCAGGCATACCAACAGATGTTCCAGTGGAGGATCCAGTTAGCCCAGGACCTGGCTCAGGAAAACCTAAGAGAAGCCCAAGCCCAACAAAAGGACCGGTATGACCACTGGGCCAAAGAGTGGGAATTTGAGCCAGGACAGAAAGTCCTAGTGCTGCTTCCCACGTCCATGAGCCGGCTCCTTACGTAGTGGCAAGGGCTGTTTGAGATCCTCTGACGGGTAGGACCGGTGGACTATGAGGTTCACAGGCCTGGACACCTTAGGGAAAAGCAAATCTATCATGTGAACCTCCTATGGGCATGGCAAGAACCCGAAGGATGCGCCACCTTTTCCGAGGCCAACAACAAAGACCTAGGTCCCCAGGGGTCAGGAGGAGGGACTGAACTCTCTCCGGTAGGAACCCCAGTCAGGATAGGAGAAGAATTATCTGTGGCTCAACAACAGGAGGCCCGGGGTTTGATAAATGAGTTCCAGGAAGTGTTCCGTGAGGAACCTGGCATGGCGCCGCTGCAACGTTCCAACGTCTAATGGACCAGATACTGGCACCCCACGCTGAGTATGCAGCAGCGTATATAGATGATATAATCACATACACCCGGACCTGGGAGAAGCATAAGAGAGCCCTACGAGGTGCACTGGCCTGACGGCGAATCCCCAAAAGTGTGCCCTGGCTCAGAAGAAAACAAAGTATTTGGGATTCCTAGTTGGTAGGGGCATGATTAAGCCCTTGGCCGACAAAGTAGAAACCATCCACAACTTCACGGCTCCTCAAGACTGTCGCCAGCTACGGTCGTTTTTAGGGCTGACTAATTATTATAGGCGATTTGTACCATGCTTTGCAGAGCTGGCAACACCCTTGTCAGAGGCCCTCAAAGGGTGGAAAACAGGGGCAGTCAGATGGACTAAGAAGATGGGGCAAAGTTTTGAAAGGTTGAAAAGGGCATTATGCGAGGATGCTATAAATCATACCCCTGACTTCCGAAAACACTTTATCTTACAGACAGACGCCTCGGAGACAGCGGTGGGTGCCGTCCTCACCCAGGAGGAAGGGGGGAATGAAAGACCCATGGTGTACGCAATCTGCAAGCTACTCCCAGCAGGAAAAAGGTATTCAACTATCGAACGCAAGTACCTAGTAATTCGGTGGGAGGTGGACCACTTTAGGTATTACCTGATGGGCCGGGAATTCACGCTAGTGACAGACCATGTGCCACTGAAATGGCTGAGTACGGCCAAAACCGATAACGCCCGGATCACCTGGTGGGTTTTAGCACTCCACCTATATAAGTTCCACGTGATACCCTGCTCCAGAAAAGCCAATACAGTGGCGGACTTCTTGTCCAGGTGTACAGACGAAGACCAGATTGGGGAACGAGGAGGCCAAGTAAAGGGACAACCCGATCCTGCAGGTACGGCCCGGGTGGAGGACAAGGATGCACCCCGAGGCATCTTAAGGGGGTAGTTATGTCTCAGGGACGCCGGGGCTAGGGGGAAACCCCAGTCCAAACCCAGGGGGAGCGACCACTTACCCTTCACAGGAGGCAAGGATGGAAGAAGCGCACGCACCAGGAAACCTCCCGCACGGTTCATTAGCTGTGCTTACATTCAGCTGGAGCTGGGTGACATCACGGAGAGGCGCCACCCGGCGGGTATAAAGCATAGCCCCAAGGGCATGGAGGCTCCGTCAGGGGATGCCAGAAGGAGCGTGCTGCTGGAGGCCTTCGACAGACGCCTACGGGGCGATGCGGACGCTGAGGGAGCGAATGGCAGCAGCAGAGTCTGGGCCGCCGCGGCCACAAGGAGACCAGCTGTGGAGCCCGTGCCAGAACTGGTAGGCAAGCGGGGACGGGAACTACCGGCAAGGGAGCCGGGGAGAGAGCCGGCAGAGGCACTGGCAAGGGAGCCTGCAGGGGCGACTGGGTCCAGGGACAAGGAGTCCTCAGGCCTGGGCTAAGAGGCTGAAGAGCCCACAATCTAAGGTGGCATTTGGCCAGGGTGTGGGGGGAGGCTGGAGCTCCGTGACCGCCCGTCAAAGGTGTGTTGGCCCTGGAGGCCACGGAGAGTGGAACCCTGCTTCTGAGGGTCCCAGTAGGACCGCGTCGGGTGAGTTCCGGGGAGCGGCCACCGTCACCCAGGGCACCCTCTGGGAACCTTCCCATGGCAGTGGGGCCGATCCACACAGCAGCCTGCGCAAAAGCAGCCCGGGAATGCCTTTTCGAACGGAGGCAGGCACACTCAGTTTCCCCGAGCTGGGGAAAATTATGAGTATAAACTACTGCTAGAAAAAAAATGGGTGAACACAGTTTTGGCCAAAATCCTACACTGGTTTAGTGGCCAAGTAAGGGCAGAAATTAGAGATATAAAAGGGAAAAATTTCCAACAAAATGTGCAGATGATACAGGCTGGCAGAATGACAAATGATAATGAGAACAGGCAGTCCTACAGAGTAATCTGGATAGTATAGGATTCTGAGCCAGTTCATCAAAAATGCTTCCTGAGTCAGATGTAAAGGTGTACATTTAGAAGCAAGGAATACAGGTGATGCTTACATTGTGGGGTGGGGGGTGCAAAGCAGTAAGCCTCAAAAGGTTCTAAGGGTCATAGAGGACAAGCAACTCAACATGAGCTCCCTTAATAATGCTGTGGCAAAAAGATCTAATGTGATCTTTAAATGTATAAACAAAAGTAAATAAACAGGAACATTCAGGTAATTTTATCTCTGTATAGAGCAGTTGTGAAACTGATACTGGAATACCAATGCTCATATTTTGAAAAGGTTTTTGGAAAAAAGGATATAGAAAATCACTGCAAAATCATCCCAAAACTGAAAAAATAAAATCAATCTGGATTGTAGTGTATAAGTATCTGAAAGGGAAGAAAATGGGCATTAAGGATTTTTTATTGCAGTGGAGAAAGGCACAAAAAGAACCAATGGCTCCAGGCTGAAGCCAGATGAATTCAAATTAGAGAGCAATGTTCACTTTCTAACACTGAAAATAATTATCCATCAGGACAAAGTACAATGCCAAATTGGCAAGTAGTGAATATGACTGATCTGCAGGTATCCTGGATTTCTCTGTTTGAAAATCCCAAATTCTCTGATAAAAATCCAGAAGTCTCTGATTAGAAAAACCCAAATCTGTAGTTTTCCCACAATTAAAATGAAATGTCACTATATACATATAGATATCAGTTGAACACAATTTTTTATTGATATAGTTAGAGTTTTAAAGCAATTTGGAAAACTACTAGTACTTTAACCATTACATTAAAATAAATTCTAATTACTTACATAACTTGGTGTTAGATTTTGGGTTTTTTTATCATGCAAAATCAGAGTTCCCCGTGCCCCTTTGCTCACCAGGTTGCAGGTCCAGTTACAGCTATCCCCTCTGATGCTTTGTGGTGCTGAGCAGCCTTAATATGCCAGTGCCTTGTCCCTGACTGTGCCCTTGCCCTGGGGAGGCAGGAGGAGAAGTTGGTTTGGTACCAGAACCCCTCCCCCTCCCCCAGGCAGTACAGTTCAGAGGTGAAAAGTCTGTCTACACAGAACAGGAGGATGTGAGAGGGGACACTGCATCCTGGGATGTTAGAGGACTACAACCTGGACAGCTCATCTCTGGGGAGTAGCCACACATTAAAGGAACACAAGCTGAGGAACATGGGTCAGAAATATACCTGCCCTGGAGTGGTGTAACTTTAAACTAAAAGTGTGCTTAAAGCTAGTTTCAGGTGTTAATGTGTATACAATCCAGGGGTTAAGAACTCCAGGAGCCACATAAGATTAATGTCTAATAAGGCTCTAAAATTTCAGGGGCTGTAACATGGAAATGATTATATTAGATGATCTAGTGAAATGGGGGCCAAACCTTTTGGGCAGGCATGCTACAAATCAAGCCCTGCATGGTCCCCAAATATCACTCCAGTCCCCTTCCCCTGCCAGATTTGCTACTCTGCTTTATGCACCCTGTCCTATCTGCCCCATCCCCACAGTGCCTTGTGCCATGTGGATGAAGCCTGTGACACCTGCAGCAAGCATGCTGCAATCTGGCCACCCCGATCTAGTGATTCTTTCTGTCTTTGCATGCTATACATCTATAGGGGCAGTAAGGGTAGAATCAGAGTCCAAAACATGGCTCCTAGTTATTATTTAATTATACATTGAAAAAGTTTTCCATAACTAAATAAGTGTTTTCTACAGAGGATTCTTAAGTTAGTCTCCTACTCCAATTTCAGTGCCTTCTGATGTTTTCTCATCTATTTTATGATATATGAATAAGGACAGTTGTGTTTTTTTAGTAAACTGTCCATTCACTGTTTTTTGGTTTCATTTACCTCTTTCCTTCAAGCAACACTAACACTTATGTACAGAGGTTCTCTAGTAGATTAGCATTATTCTATGGAATGCTTTATTTTATTGCTTCACCATTTATTACTGCTTAAATGAATACTGGATACAATAGCAGTGTCCGTACTGTACACAGCCCCAATACTCTGCACTGTTAGAAAAGATGTTTAAATGCTAACATATAAGGCACCATTTATGTCACATGGTAATCATACTGCAGATAAAAAACAAATGTATCAAAATGCATCAAATTGCATTTCTGCAGCCTTGTTGAAATCCTATAATCTAGCAAGATTTTACTTGGCTCAAAGTGTAATTGTCTTTGTCATTTCATCAGTGAGCACAACACAAAGGCTTAATTGACTATTCTTCCTGGAGCAAAGGAAGATACCAAAGAATGGTTATACTTTTCTTGTGACCTCCAGTGATTTTTCAGTGCCTGTAACACTTGTCCTTATATCTTCTTTGGTACAGTGGAAGTCAGATGTGCTGGTATGTTTGAGCTTGGCAAATATTTTGAAAAGCCCTTATCATAAGGTTTAATATGCTTCACATTTTTAGAAATGGTATGCAAGAAATGTATTCCTTTCTTCACTTCCATCCCAGCCCACATACACAAATACATGTGTGCGCATCCATATCCTCATTTCTGCTCTAACAGTGCAAACATTAGAACAGTGCAAAGTATATGGAAGCTTACTACAATCCTGACAATGGAGAACCCTCCTATGACAAGACCTCACCACATGTGAAAATCTCACAGAGGCAATGAAGACAGTCTGCATCAGCTCTCGCTCACCCTATGGCATAAGGCAGCATTTCTCAACCAGTAGGTTGCAATCCAAAAGTGGGTTGCAAGAATATCTGAAAGGGTTATGAGCAGATCCTCAGAAAAACCCATGAAAGAACAGGTTTCCCCTTGCAGGCAGGCAATGTTCCAGCCTGCAAGCGACTGCTTGGGATGATTGGAGGCACTGGCCTGGGGGGAGCAGCGGCTTGGAGGTGAGTGACACCAGCAGGCCCAGGGGCTGTGGCTTGGGGGTGAGGGTGCCACCAATGCCAGGGGCTGTAGCTTTGGGGGGAGGAGCACCAGCAAGGCCTGCGGGAGGCAGGGAATTGTAGGTTGAGCACCATCAGGGGGGTGTGGATCAGGACAAGCCGTTAATCTCAACAAATGGGTCCCGGTACAAACAAGGTTGAGAACCACTGGTATAAGGGGTATGCGAGAGCTATGGAGAGATGTGGTAGAGTTCAGTCAATAATTCACAAGACTGAAATCCCCAAAAGATCTTTTCCACAGTGCAATTCAAAATCAGAGACACTTGAGATCATTCTGAATGAGCTAGCATGGGTGCCACAGTTTAACTGTGGTAGCATGGGGATCCAGATGTGCTAATTCACCTGCAATTACTTTACCCAGTCAAAGCTAACTCCTTGCACTGCACTGCTTTATTTGACGTGGACATACTCTGCAGGTGTATCTCCAAGCATTTACTCCATATTTTACTCAAATGTTTCCCCTACTCTCATGCCCTTCGGACACAAAACTCCATGATCCAAAATAATGGTGATTTCAAAATGTAGCTGGCCAAGCTAAGGTATAGGGTAGAACTCAGGTTCTGCTTTCATTCAAGCTGGTGACCTACCTGCTTTGTAGGGAGGATGCAGAAGCTACCTCACTGCTGTTCATCCAATGAATTTTATATGTGCAATGCAGAAAAAAATAGCGTGGGGACCTCAGGTCAGAACTCGATGCCCCCTGGTTTATCAGGCAACATCCACCTCACGGAGCTACTTTTTCTCTAGCCCAGAGATTGGCAACCCCCAGCACATGTGCCAGAGCATGAGAGACAAAGCCATTTTCCTCAGTACCCCACAGCTGATCTGGACTCTGGGCAGCTTCTGCCAGCAACTGCCCAGAACCTGGGCCAGCTGCAGCCAGGAGGCTGCAAACAGCTTCATGGGGCTCTGCAGCCCTGGTACCAGTTCCATGCCTGTGGCAGCTGTGTGCACACCTCTGGGCACATGGCCAGGAAGGGGCCTGGGACAGCACAACTCTGGCTTCTCGCCCACTGTCCACCCAAAGTAGTGTGTGCAGCTGCTGCCACCATATAGCTGTATTATGGGCTTCCGGTCACCTGCTACAACTGCCCAGGGCCTGGGCCATCTGCAGCAGGCCACCAGGAAGATGCAAACAGCTCCCCTGCAAAAAGAAAGCAGGATTTCTACACAAAGTATATGTGGCATACCACAGTAAACTGGATAATACCCCTCCCAACATCAAAAAGATTCTGTAGTTCATACTAATGGAGATAAGTAGGGGTGGGGTGGTACCCATCTTTTTATTCCTGGAGCTATTGTTTTATAAATAAAAGGTCCTGATGACACTGTGTGTGTACAACACAGATAGAGCATAAAGAATCACTGCAGTGGTTTGATAGGGATGATTAGTAAATGAAAATCCATTAACACATACTATGGGTGAAGCTAAATGTGCTGAAATGTCAGGATGTGGAATGCCAGAAGAACAGCCCTAAAATAGTTCCACCAAAAATAGCCCATATAGACAATGGGATTTTTTCCCTCATTTATTTATATTACTAACTCCCTGACACATTGTCCCTTGAGTGCCCTCAGAAGGAGGCAGACCATGAGTCCCATGAAAGGGCAATGTTTGGTCCTAGGCATATGCAGTGAGGCATGCTGCTCACTACAGCAGTCTGCTTATGAATACACATGCACCTAAAAAGGCAAATTGCCCACCTCCACAATGATGGAGCTGTGACAGTGAGGAGAGGAAATAACTGCCTTTAGCTGCTGAAAAATATGCTGCGTAAACTACAACTCCCCAAATGCTTTATAGCAGTGCTCTGTGAATGCTCAGCAAGTCCTCCAATAGCACCCAGAAGAAATAAATTAAATGCTGCCTTTGAGTTGACAGGGCCTCATTGAGAGGACGGTACAAACACAGGTGTGTGGTTTAATTTAGATTTATATTAGTTTAGTGCTGGTTAGAATTAAAATCTATTGACAACCAAGAGTATCTCAAACAGGATTGGATGCATGTTTTTCAGATTCAATTAACCCTTGGAGCACTGGAATTTTCCAGACTGCCAACAAGCTGAACAGTGCAGACGATACGTCTATGGTCTCTACAGGGTAAGTTGACTACAGTATTCAATAATGATGCACACAGGCATTTTTAATAACCTCACAGAAATGAGTCTTTCTGTATATTTGTACATACAATTTGCTGTAGCTAAGCACAGGTGACAGGATTTCAGGGTATGAACGCTCCTCTATTATTTAAAATATATTAAAAATCAAATATATGGAATTAAAGGCTGATTTCGTATCTGAAATATGCTGGTCTGTATTTGAGCCTTGAGTTCTTTGAGTCCAGTAATGTGGGATGGTGCTGTAGAAGAGAAGCATTCAGCTCCTCAAGAAAGATCAATCTTATACTGTGACCAAGGTGACCCTCTGATTTAGGAGCATCCTTGATAAGCATTCTCCAACCATCTTGATCAGAGGAAGGTCATCCTAGGAGATGCAATATCTATTTTTTGTGGAGCACTTTTGTTAGAGGACTAGAGGCTGACAGTAGGTGTTCATAAGGATCCTGAAGTATAGAACGTAGATACAGTACTGTATGCTGGACAAGGTTGAGGTTAATTAAAGAGAACAAAGAAAACCTCGGGAGAAAGAAAAAAATCATAAAGTTCTGTTTTTGGTGTATACATTGAAACCCTATTTGAATTAAATATCTTGTTGTTGTAGCTGTTGTGGAAGTTAATGACACATTTTTTGATTCAATGTAAATATTCAGGACATTCATTCAATATCAAAAATCTTCATTAGACAAAATTACCATTGATCAGAATTGGGGTTGGGTATTTGACTGGTCAAATAAAATTTGGTCAATTGACTGGTCAAAAATTGTAAAAAAAAAATTACCAATAGTCCCAAATATTATACAGAAAAAGCACAAATTTTCCATTAAGAAATATGACAAAAACAATTTAAAAATCATATTTCTGTCAAGAAAGCTACAAAAAAAGAAGTTGGGGTTTTTTTGGAAAATTGCTGTAATCTTTGACTAGTCAAAAATATGCAGTCACTTGGCAATATTTGGCCAGCCAATTGACCAGCTTGTCAACCCTAATTAGAATAGCTGTATTACATGAAAGCCATATCCTGATTTCTTGTGTAGAGTTTCAGAGTTTAAAAATCCTGAATCAGGCTTCAAAATAATGAAATTAGCTTTAAAAATATTTTTATGGCAGTTCCTTATTTGCCTTCTGGTCTTTCAGCATTTGAGGTTTATTTAAATTTGTTTCATGCTTTTCTCTACAACTATGAGGAAAAGCAACTTTTTCTGAATAAAACCTGACAGTTTCCTATGATCACATGATTCCAAGAGCTGGGGCTTTAAAAAAATTGACCAGTCATGAGATGCTTGTGATAGGTGACAAGATCCTAACGTTATACTTGGAAGACCTCCCCAGGATTGGCAGAGGAAACAGTCTTCCTTCTACCTTCCACTGCAGGCCAAGGACACTAATGGAATCTGCTATCCCTACTAGCTCCCAGTGTGAAGGGCTTTATCCTGTGAATCTATGTGTTTACCGTAGTCCAAATTTTTTCCATGAAAACTGAAGTGCAGCAGTGTTCCAAAGTGCATCAAAGATGTCTCCTGCATCTCTCCCGCTACCAGCAGTCATGCAATGGGTTCCACTGCTTTCCATACTTTACTTATCTGCCCACAGCAGAAGAAGGAGGTAAAGGCAGGATTTACATCTGAGCAAACTTGATTAAGGACTGCAGGATTTGGTGCAATGCATTGAGGTTCCTCTGTGCACTGGAATAGATGTAAATGAACTTTTATATTTTATCAATATAAAATATAAATACTATATTTTTATTTTAGTATTAGAAAGGAAATAGTATAATTAAATATGAAAGAAGCTTTGTCTATAAAGATAATAACCAAGTAGTCAGATGTGTGTGTGTGAATACAACTACGTCATAAGTCAGAGAAATGATGCATGCCATTGTCTTTGTATGATAAATTATATAAAGCATCTATCTTCTCCATCAATAGGAGGAGAAAATGAATGACAGAAAAAGAGGGTTAGAGAAAAGAGGGTCAACTGGCAATGGTTAAAGGTTAATTTCCTGATTGCTGGGTTATGAAAGGTAATGGCCCCAGATGCCTGTGAATTTCCTTGCAACCTGCCACAGTCTTTATATGATGCTTTCAAAGGAGGCACTATCATTTAATCCACTCTTTTATTACTGGTCTACCTTCAGCTTCCTATTGTTTCAAGGTAGCATTTTATTTTGCTGATAACATGATGATGATAATCCAAGTAATGTAATTTTTTAAGAGACCTTGACGTTTTGATACATTATGTAACAGGCAGAGATCTGATAGAAACATATCCTGCTCTTGCTGAAGTCAGTGGTCCAGCTACGATGACTAACCATGTTAGTCACATTCTTTCTGGAACCTGTTGTTTATGCACAATTTCAGAATGTTTGTTCACTGTGCTCAATTAGGTACAAACATCACCATTCTTTATTAAATTATCCCAGACCAGAGGCTCTTAATGATAGCCCCTGATCCAGAGTCCTTTATGGTGAGGTCATTTTGAGTAAGGGATTTGGGTGTTTGCAGGGAAAGCAGCTTATGAGAGGGGTCCCCCTCTTGTCTGAGGTAGTTGACAGAATGGGAAAGTTAGGGAACCAATCAGTGTCTTTAACCAAAGGTTCTCAGCTTTGGGGGTTGTGAAAAGGTACTGTAAAATTGTAGTCTCTTCTGCCTTTCCAGTACTGCTCAGTAGGATAGAAAAGATTGGGTACCACTTTCTAATACTCAATTAGTTCATTTCAGTCATCCAATAAATGAAATTTGTGCTATAGTTAACTAGAGAGCTAAATCCTGGCACACAAACAGATGTAGTGAAACATAGATGAAACTGCAGAACCTGGCTGAACTTGGTGCCTAAGAAGTAAATTCTGTGATGGAAACCCCACACAACAACCGTGGGATAGCTGCTCTGTACTCTCCTACTTCAGCCCTTAGCCCACAGGGGGCATTTGAGGCTTTATCCTCCCACTACTATGTTGGGGTCACCAAGATGTGAGGCTGGAAGAAAGCATCCCTGTATAGATGGGCTGGCCCACCTCAGCTGAACTGGAACTGAAGCAACATAATGGCTTGTGCCCTCCTGAAGTATTTCACTGGACCCAGCCAATAACTTCATTACAGAGGAAGCTGTCTTCTTCCTGTAGGCAACGGGATGATAGCAGAAAAGCCCTATATAGCCCTCAGCTCCTCATTACTAAGAGTATTGATCCTTCAGACTGTGAAACCAGATAGGAGGTCCTCTGTTTGCCATGAGTTGGCCAGCATACTCCCATTTTTTGGCCCATCATTTGCGGCTTTTGAGGTTTAACCCTTCCCCTTCATCTGGGCAGTTCATCCCCATTTTACTTTCCCATTTGTAAATTTGATGGGCAATTATTATTTGTATTGCAATCATGACTGAAAGTCTTACCCAAACTCAGGGTCCTGTTGTTCTATACCTTGTTCATAGGTATAGCACGAGAGTGTCGCTTGTGAAAGAAGCTTAACATCTAAATGGACAAACAGAGTTCAATATACAGGGGTGGGGCTCAGGGGGACTGAGCATCCCCATAAGGGATGAAAGTCTCCCTATAAGAGATAAGAGCCCACCATAAGATGCACCATAGGAGACGAGAGCCCCTGGTCCACCGCAGTGGAGGCTTCTTCTGGCTTCCAGCTGCCACTGCTGCAGACCCCCCAGGAATGTAATTTGAACCCTGCAGAAAAGACAATGTTATTATACCCATTTCACATATGAACAACTGAAGAAGAGAGAGATTAAGTAATTTTCCATTACTTACATAATGGATCCTTGTCTCTAAATGGAAACTATGCAAATGCAGTCAAGTTACATTAACATGAACTGATTCCTTCTACGGGCCTGGAAACCGAAGAATATCAGTACATAAAGGTGCCTAGACATGTGCTGGTGGGGGCATTTTTATTAGTGTGGTTCCCTGAGGGCTGCAGGGTCCCATGTATTAAGCCCCTGCATGTTTAAAAATGGCTGCAGGACATTTCAACTAGAGCTTCAATGAGCTTTAGTTAAAGCACCCCAAAACCATTTGTAAACCTGCAGGGGCTCATACACATGATGCTGTGGCAATGCAAAAGTGTTCTAATTACAACATGGAGCAGAGGTGTATAGGCACCCTAAGAGCCCAGCTAGCTCTTAGCCTGCCCACCCACAAGCAACTCCCATGGAGTCCAAACCCTGAAATGGTGGGGTGGTGCAAGGAACCATACTGCAGAAACAAAGTTTCCTGGCCCATTGAGGGTGGATGTCACTGATTAGGTGCCATCATATAAATCTAGGCTGAACTGACTTAATGCCCTATTTATAAAGACAATGAAAAACAACAACGGGCTTGATCCTGCAATTATTTACATTTGTAAGGAGTCTCATCTTGTGTAGTGGCAAGCTCTTAGGAGTAAGAATAGTGCTTTGCTTTCTCTCCTGACTGTGTGTGGGTAATAACACTTAACTAGCTCACAGGGGCATATTCTCCATTAGAATACACAATCAGATTACTAGTTGCTGTTACCAGACCAAACCCTGAAGTGATGCTTTAGTTTTTAGACCGTTCTCTTACTCAGATTCTCTCGAGTATGGAATACATTTCTAGATTTCAAAATAATACACAGATACATAATGAATCCATCCACAGAGGCTGAGTAAAACTAAAGGCAAGCCTCAGAACCTGTCCTAATTCTAATGATGATACATTTAGATTAGATAGCTCAGGACCAGGTCACACCCTACCCAGTGACACCAATATAGAAGCAGGAAAATCTCCTGCTTTCCCTTCGTTATACTGCTTGATGTAGTTTATGTTTGTATTTACTGACTTGATTGAGGCCATATATAAAGTTTTTGAAGTATTTCTGTTTGGCAAGGGATGCTGATGAAGAAAAACAATATGGCTAAATGGTTTCATAAATTTTTTGAGCCAATTATAATTAGTGCTAATCCTTTCAAAGCACAAGGATTTTTAATTTTTTTAGTAGAGGAATTAAGATCAGTGAGATCATAAAACTCTGGTTGCAGTTTTAACTTTGGAGAGATTGTCTCCTTTCCATACCAAAGAACAGCTTTAAATTACTGTATTTCATAAATATTATTATTTCTTCACATGGAATATAATGAAGTAGGGTCAGATTCCAATTATAAAAGAAGGTAAAAGGATTTCAGTTTATTACCTGAAAACATATGGATGGATTTTCCATTCACTTACACAAATATAAACCAGATGCATCTCTTCTGAGTCACTAGGTATTTTTGCATAACTGGAGAATCTGGGAGAAGAATCAGGTCCAGGGTCCATTTCCATGCAGTAGAAAACTCTACCAAAATGGATAAGTCTTGTGACTTTAGGTTGGTCTTTAGAGTCATGCTGGCCTTTTAATTTTTTCCCCTGCATTTAGACTCTCTTACAAAAGTGATAACATTCTATCCACTGGCTCATCCAATATTATTCAAAACATAAGTTAAAACAGATGATGGGCTTTGTGATGCAAGGGATACATTTCTAATTTACTACAATATCTGCTGCAGAGAAGAGACTTGCAGAATCTGCAATAATTTGTTTCTTAAAAGAAAAAAATTCTTCTACCAACTGCAAACAGGAAGTGCTTGATTTACCATTAAAATGCTGAAATATTAGACAGTTTTAACTTTTAAGAATATTGTACGTATACAATTAAGATTAAATGGCTAAGATTCTGCATTATGGTACAGCCACTTTGTTCTGCATTGCTAGTGCAAAACAACCCAGAAGCTGGCCTGAGTACTGAAAAAAAGAAAAGAAAAAGAAAAGAAAAAATATGATTGTGCCAAAGTGAGAGAATAACCCAGTGATGTAGTTCTGCAAACCTGGGAAGTGTAATGCAAGGGAAACAGACACAGCAGACTCCCTTACATCCATCCGACTGATCCCTAACTACTGGATCAGTCACTTGAGATCACAGGTAATGGTTGCATCTTAGACCAGCTTAGGGCTGCACTTGTACAGGAGAGTGCACAGTAATATCAGGGTCAAGGTACAGCAAAGATTCACTTTGTGCACCACTGTTGCACCTCCTCCTCATGACTTTTACTGCTTCTCAGTAGCAGTCAGAATATCCATGCAACAGGAAATTATCCCAAATCAAACATCTCCTGCCAGTATGTAAATATGGAACTAGAGCAAAGAACTTGATGTTCAAAGCAGGAGATGTTACTCTTGTGGCAATATTTTATTACCATGGTTTTAATCTTGATCCTGCAGTCTTTATGCATAGACAAAAATCCTACTGAATTTGACAAGTGTTGTCTGATTAAGAAGACTCTAGAATTAGTCCTTTTCTTTCATTGTATTGGGAAATAGGTCTCCATTTGTAAAGAAAGAAAATCAGTTGAATTGTGTTGGAAAGCCAAATTCTGAAGAGTGAAAGTGTTCACACAACACAACACATAAATTTATCCCAATTACAAAGGGATAAATTATGAGCAGAGGGTTCAGGTTATGTGTTCTTCACAAACAGAAGCTGTTTCAACCAGAATAAGAAATTTTCAAAGATGAAAAACAAAATTCCAACAAATCATTAGAAAAAAGAGCCTTCTATTGAAAGGGGTCTTGTAAATTACTCAAAAATCAAGTTAAACTACTTGAATCCTGAATAAGAGTTGCAGAACTCAATCCTGTGATTAGAAGAATGAAATATTTAAAAGAAAATTTTAAAATTCTTGTATTTAAACTGCATACATTTAATATCGGTTAGACCCAGTCTGCTACATTTAAGAGTAAAGTATTGAATTGTGCTATTATAATTATCTTTTTGTGCAGTCAAAATTGCCATTCATTTAAATGGCAGTGTATGCCTGAGTATGGGTCACAGTACTGAGCCCATATTATTTTCCTCTTCATTATACTGGCAAGATGGCTTTACTGCATAAGATCAGTTACTATTAAAAACACATCACAGAACAACACCCAAATTCTACAGTGCTTTGAACCATATAAATAGGTGCCTAAAACAATATATATGATAATCCAGGTATAAAGCTGATGGGAAGAAAAGATCTGCAAGTCAATAGTAACTATAATCTTGTTCATGAAAAGGGTTTGTTCAGAATAGGTCCCTGGGGGGGGAACTGAGGCTTTACCCTCCTGCCTTCAGCCAGCTTGAGAAGTGATGGATCAGAAGCTTTCCTTGAAAAATGAGATGTGGGTGCTTATACTATTCTCAGTGAACAACCTAGTTGTTGGCCTTCGAGCAAGCAAGGTTCCAAGTGGATCAAGCTGCATCATGGAGGCCAGGAGGCTGGGGATGGAGGATACAGTGGGATTCAACTGCAGGACAAACAAAAGCATCCCTCCTATAAGAGGAGAAATTGTATTTGTTCAGCTCAAATCAGGCAAACGACACCTGGCTTTTGTGGAAAGTCAGTTTGGGCTCTTTGAGCTATGACAAGCGCATGGGAGATGTTGGTAGGGAAGCTGAAATCTGACCCCAACAGCTTTCCTCATGTCCCTGCCCACTGCAGTGGACACCTGGAGAACTTCTCTCCTTAGTGGGCGATGCTAGGTATGCAGCTCAGGCTTCACACACTCCACCGCATATGTCAACGCCCCCCTGCAGAGCCTGCTAGCTCTGGGGCTGAGGAAGCTGCTGTTCTCTGACAGGTCCAGATTCCCCTGACCTGTGTAGTGTGAGGGGACAAAGATGGGAAAAGATACCAGTACTTAAGGCAGGCTCTCAACCTTTTTAGACACTTGGAAAATGCCAGCTTTTAGTTTTCACTATGGAAAAATAATATACCAATTCTACTGTTACAAGGTATTACAATTGTGACCACCTGAAATCTGAGAGGCTTTGTTTCAAGGCAATTTGCATCATCACAGACCCTCACATAGAGGTGAAAGACTCTACCCCAGCTATGAACTAACTGCCCAGAGGAGTTTTCCATCTATTGGCTCCTTTGTGAAATCCTATGAAATATGAACTTTCATTTCTACCCAGGGGAACTTTTACAAAATTTCTCCAATGTCTGATGAAGGATGCTTGTGCCCTAAAGTCTGCAATGAAAGAATATTTTTTGCAAAAAGCTTGTTGGTCTAATACAAGATATCATCTCTGCTACGAATCCTGGTTGCTTCTTCTGTTACAAAGCACTAAGAAAGACCACAACAGGTCAGAATGCTCTTGGCACTATGGATTCCTATTTGAAATCTTGTTTGCACGCCTAGCAGTGCTAACATCGTATGGCACCCCATGGCACCCTTAAAAAAATCTCAAGGCACTCACCCTTGTTGAGAATCACTAGCCTAAAGGGAGCAACTTCTCGTAAGGGGAAAAGGAAGGAAATGTTAGAGCCACCCAAGCTACTGCATTCATATTGCAGAGTAGGAAGTGGACTGGATTGGATATGAAACACTTAACCCTGGGAAAAGGATGGGATGGGGGAATTTCTGGGGCATGTATCTGCTGGGGGACAAACAGGGGCGAGGCGCCAGGGGCTGGAGTCTTGCAGGCGACTTGGTGTGCAGTGACTGCAGAAGGCAGAGGGGGGAGGAGGAGCTTCTCCGCCCAGCACGAGCTCCCCTCCAAGAAAACTGTGGCTGCAAAGTGCTGCTCCACGCGGACTGCGATCCATTCAAAACAAAACCGCGTCCGAGACTAAAGCAAACGGCACAGATATATTTGCAACAGTGGCAAAGCGGTGTCTGCAGAACGCACTGGGAATTTCCTAGAAAGCTTAGCCGAGGATCTTTGTAGTTGATGCAGCCGGAGATGCAATGTCATGGTGCGCTCCAACCGCTCTGCCAGACCTTTTAGTGATAACCCACCAGAAAATCTAATTGTACAGACCTGGTTTAGGTCTGTAGCTCTTCTGACTTGCCCTAGAAGGAAAAAAAGAAGAGGAAACCAAAACCCTCACCTTCATTATTGCTATCTACACTAGTTTGATCGCAGAACAGGGAAGGGCTAGCGTCTGTATGCGGGTGTGCTCACAGGTTTTCACCATGGTACAAGAGATCTAGATGTTCAGAAGTTTTTTGGGTTTTTCAGGGGCAGTTCTCAAAAACTGGGCAGGAGATTGATGGCTTAAAAATAGTATCTCAATGTTCGTTTTTTGGGAATTGTGTTATATTTTGGGTTATTCTGCAGCCTAGCCTAACGACCTGGGAAGGATGAATGGAAAGATGACTTGAATCAATAAACCGACCCATGAAATGAGTAAAAGAACCAAGGAACTGAGCGAATTCCAGTCCGTTCTCTCTAGACGTGAAAGGTCCGAGATTTGAAAGGCTGGGCAAAATAGCTGTTTCTAAAAGTGTCTTCTAAAGAGACGATCAACGTAGGAAACCATCCCGTTGCTGTCGCCAGCCGGAGCAGCGCCCTGCTTCATTGCAGCCCAGAGAGAAACTGACACGAGTGGGCGGGATCGGGCCCCCCCGGCTGTCCTCCCGATGCGGCGTCCTGTCACAGGGTCCCGCGGCGATCGCCGAGCCTGGGCAGTTCCCCGCACCAAACTTTCTAATGGGGCGGGGGGAAAGCTAATTAAGTAGCTGGAGGGACCGGTCCTCCGTGCCCAAAGAGGGTCGTTAGCGCAGTCTTTTCTGAGTGATCGGGGACCACAGCTTCGCTCTGTAATAGCAACATTTCTTCGAAACTTTCCACTCTAGTGCAGGTAAAGGCGGGATCTTCTCATTGCTCTATGGTCCTCCCGCCCCCGCAATACTTTCAAATCATTTCGGGATCTAGCATTAATGCAATGCTTTGGCATACGCCAGGTGCTTTATAAGGCTCATCTTGTATCGGCTGCCTGTACAGGCAATCACAAATCCCCATCTCTTCCACCGAAGAGGGAAGACGCATTTACCCAGGTTATCCAACTATGTTTTAACTTGACTTTATGATGCAAGGTGTAATGACCCTGCTTTCTCGGCTGCGGTGTAACACGAGGATTGTGGGTTATATTTCAGAATTTAAACTGTGTTTGTTCTGAACATACCTGGGAGAGACGGATAGGGAAGATCTTCAGATCACAAACTGTTTTGTAATTCGGCCAGCGTCTCCTATTGACATGTTGTGGCGTGCTTACCTCCTTATCAGGCAAGGTTCCTGGGGTAAATCTGATATCTTTTATTAGACCAACTCACATAGTTGGAAAAATTATTCTCTGCACGCTTGCACCAAGCACTCATAGTCATCACTGATCTTTAGAAATGAAGGTGCCACCAGCCTTCCTCTATCAAAATCAGTTTTAAAAATGGCTCAATCTCTCAATGGATTTCCAGTGGTTTTAATGGGATTTTGAAAATCCCAGCCTTTTTTTTTTTTGAGAGAGAGATCACTAAGGGGTCAATAGGCTGAATTAAATTCCTTCTTTCATGGTTGTGCACCATAACAGCCTTGCCCACCTTAGTAAAAATAAAAAACCACATTAAAACATTCTTGTGAAAATTAGACAGGGGGCAGGATCTTTCTGGACTCTGTTCAAACACATCAATTGCATGCATCCTTGCGAAGGGCAGAATCTGCACACTGCCCCTGAGCCAGACAAAGGATGTATAGTTGTTTCAGAAATGCAAGCCTCTCAAACACTTGGTTTAGAGATGATGTCCTTTATTAGCCCAACTAAGAAATCACAACAACAACAAAAGATCTTTTCATGCAAATTTTTGCGCCCTGCCCTTCCTTAGGCTCAGGGAAAATGAAAAATGGTAAAAAGTCCCCCTGGGTAAAAATCAACTTCATTTTTGCACAGAGGGACCTGAAGGTGGAATTCAAGCCGTGATGACAATGTCATTTGGAACCCACGTTCCTCAGTGACAAGATATTTTAATTTTTTTTTTAACCTGTGGCAGCAGCATGAGCCTCAACTGTTCCAGGCAACTGGGAAACTCATGATAGCACTGTTATTTTTTAATACTGGAAACCTGTGGGATGTTTGTTGAAGCAATTCAAAATTGAGCCTTCCCTCTTCTAAGTAGCCATCCTCTAGCACTGGACTGCGGTGCTGGGCTTTTCCCAACTGGTGAGAAAGCACTACCCACTAGTGCTTTTCATCACCTGCTTTGAATAGAGAAGGATTCCCCCAGATGGGCATCAACTAAGGGTGTTCGTGGGAGAGGTTGGCAAGGGGCTTGGGGGAAATGCGGCAACTTTTATTAGACCAAGTCAAATAGCTGGAAGACTTCTTTGAAAGTTTTCCGCGCCTCGGTCTGGCTGAGGAAGCCTCAGGGGTGGCTTTGCTTTGAGGAGGCAGTTTCTGAAAGAGAGGATGGGTGGGAGCCGACGGGGGGAAAGCCGCTGAACCGACCCCGTCTCTGCGAGGGTTTATACCGTCAGGGAGCTCAGAGGCGCAACGACACAGCTCTCTTCTCTCCCGCTAGGAAAAGCAATTATCTTTATGGATGATGAATAGCTCAGGCCAACCCCGCCTTCCAGCGTGTGTCCCTTCTCGCACCACTAGCTTTAATTGTTTTAATTTGACCTTTGCTACTTGTTTGCCCTCACCCGGCGCACGCCACTGGCAGGCCCAGGCTCCGCTGCCCGAGTGAGGCGCGCCAGCCTGGGCGTTGCCCGCCGGCTGCACGGAGGCGTGTTGAGCGCGCTGCGGGCCCGGGTGTGCGGCGGAGGCGTTGTGCCTGGCGGCGGCTCCTTTCATTCCTTAGCTTTTCCTGAGCAGATTTTTTTCATTTTTCCTCAGGGCGGCACCAGGGACAGTCGGTGAGCTTGCGTCCCGCCTGGGCGCTCGTGGCACGGGGAGAAGCGGCTCTCTAGACCCCGCAGTCAAGTGACCCTTCCCCCCTCCGCAGCTAAGGGTACCCTTGTGCGGCGATCCTGTCCTTGCGTCTCTCGGGCTTTCTCCTTAACCGCCCCCCTCAGGATTCATCGGCCCCTTCAGCGCTCCCTTGGGACCATGCGGAGGCCCCTCGAGAGGCGACTTCCTCTGGCGTGGGCCGTGCGCGAGGGACGGCCAAGCGGGGGTGGGGAGCGGGCAGCGAGGCAGAAAGCAAGGGCGCCACGCCCTGCACCTCTCCACGGGCCGGCACTGCAGCACCCACGTGCCCCGGCGGGGGCACGGGTCCCTCTTTGTGCAGCTCCAGGGAGCTCTGTGCCGGAGGACCCCGGGGCTTCCCTCGCCGCTGCAGGGCGGGCAAGGAGGGATGAGACTGCAGAAGCTGAGGGTGGCGGAGGCGTCACGTGGCGCCACCGCCGCGTTCTGCTCCGGAGCGCGCGGGCTTCCGCGACCGAGCACTGAGGGAAGGGGCGTTCTGTGCCCTCCCCCGGCTGCAACCACCCGGCGCTGCGGCGCGGGGGGCTGCGCCGTCACCTGACCGCCGGGCGCACCGCCCCCCCGCCCCCATAAGTAAGGGGGGGAATGGTAGTGTCTGGTATATGACACCGCAGCCCCCTCCCCTGCTGTCTCCTGCGAGCTTCGCGCTGCTGCAGCGGCGCAGGAGGAGGAGGCGGCAGCGGCTGTCGGCTGGTCAGCGGCTTCTTCCTACAGGTGAGCGAGTGAGTTCGTCCTGGGAGAGCGCTGCAGAGCCCCCGCGAGGCAGGCGCCCGGGCAGTGCGTGGGGCTCTGCCCCTGGTGGAGGTGGCTGGAGGGAGGGAGTTAGCTCGCAAGGCAGTCGAGGAGCACCGGGCACCTGGCACACACACACCATGCGGGGAGGCGGAGAAAGGACCCCTCTGGCTCCATCCCTCTCTGGGCATCTCTCCTGGAAGGAGGCAGTGAAGTATGTGAAGGGCAGGAAGGGATTTTTAAGGGGTGTGAGGGTTGCACTTCCTATGCCTGTTGTAAGCTAGGCAGGGATTAACGTACCGGTATCAAACTAAACCCTCCAGCTGGCCCAACCTGGCAGCGACATCTTCCCTGCCCGCATCGCATCTTCTTCTCGCCTCCTCAGTGGCTTTTCCTTATCCTTTCGGTGCATGGTTAGCTGTCATCTGCCTCCAGCGACCAGGGAATGAAGCCCCGCGTTTGGTTTTAGAGGTGCCTGGAAGCAATGGTGGAAGTAAGTCTAGGTAATAAGGAGCCGCCTCCTCTAAGGAGCCCCAGTGCCAGTCAGTGTGAAGTGTCGTGTGCCACAGAAGGGCACAGCGAGTTGCTAAAATGCAGTCTGCAGTGAATAAAGGCATGGGAGGTCTCCATAGAGGAAGAAAGGAGACGTAATCAAACTGAATTGTGAACAGAAGCTGCTAAATCCACCTTCTCTAATATCCTGGCACTTAATATAGCATGCTTTAGGCAGTTTGTGTGAAATGACAGGCATAGCTAGTCCAGCTACTAACTCCACCTGCTCTAAGCTCATGTCATTTAATATCAACATGCTTTAGGCAGGTTGTGTGAAATGCCTTGTATAGCCAGTCATATTTTGCAGCAAGAGCGATTGACATACACAGAAACAGCAATTAGTAAAAATGGGTGTGTCAGCCCTAGACTTCTGTCACGATTTTTTTCTGGTATAGCAGCACTGTCTGGACTGAACGCTGGCTGACTCTGAAATGAAGATGGGCGTAGCCAGGGCAGTTGACTTTTGCAGAGGTCCTGATACCTGGGAGAGAGAAGCATTATCATTTCTCAGAACAAGATAACCATATAGAAGAATCTGTCCCTATAGCTAGGCACTCAGGTTGCTTCTGAATAATTTCATTTGGTCTGTTATCAAGAAGATGGCATTGTGAACTCACATGCAAAATATTGGTAGGCAGTTAAAGCTTAGCAAGACAATGAGGTAGAAAATGGGACAACAAATGCTTTGTGAGTTAATTTCCCTGGAAATAGAAGTATCCTGAAATCTGAGGAAACAGGGCAGTTAACTTGTGCAGTCACAACCCTAAATCTGTGAAAAAGCAAAACAAGGGAGAAATTTAAACGCATCCAGTGATGCAGTGTAAAAAAGCTTACAGGTTTTTATGTCAGGGTCACTTAATAAAGACTAGCATCCTCAGAAAGTGACATTTAACAATGGGTCACTGAACTGGATGCTGGCTATTAAAGAAATAAGATTAAAAGTAACATATGCAAAAGCCTATCTAAACTAATGATTGTAGTCACATTCACTTTTTTGGTTTGTTTTTTTTTAGACTAAAACGTGCCAATAATCTAGAGTTTTCGGTCACTGAGGAATCAGACAAACGATGCAGCTCTATAACTGCATTAGTGAAAAAGTAGGAACTGTGACACTTCCAGTGTTAACTTCAAAACTGTAAAAATGCTTCTGAAATCCAGTTGTGGGGAGTGGCGGCACTTATGGTGCAGCAGGTGACCTGTACTAGCTTATATATACAATTTTGAGATACACAAATGACTGATGAGGAGGCGGCTCAAACCATCACTCATTAATAGTGAGTTCTGATCAAAATTTGGAATTAGGTCACTATTCAAATGAGTGTGATGGTTTGAGCCTATTCTTCATTAGGCATTTGTGTATCTCAAGGTAATACATGTATAAAAAGATAATATATAAAAATCACAAGGCTCTGCATTAGCGAGACTCCAAAAGGCAAGGAATACTGGGCGTGTAGGAGATTGAGGCTCATTAGCAGAGGTGGGGGAGAGAAAGAAGGCCTGCCTTTTTACCTACATCATGTCTGTCTTTAGAAAGAGCCCTCAATCTTTGCCATTCCCAGAAAGTGCACAATCTTCCACAGGAACCATCGAAAGACAAAAGGCCCGTCTAGATCGTTGTCATTAAGTTAAAGTCAGATTTGTATAAAAGGATTCTTCAAAATGCTTCCTTTTAACATGGTTATGTGAAGTAGGGGTTTCCTATGCGTATAAGCATAGTCATCAGTGAATGCCTATCGTTTTACCTAGCAGTCTCTACCCAACAACAACAAGAATAATAATATGCAGTGGGCGCTCTGTCCTGTCCTTGTGTAGGGCACTGTCTTAAAATATACCTGGCAAAATATGGAGAGATACTAAAAAAATAAGTGGAGACTGTAATCTTAGTATTACAGAAAATCTTCTAAGGGCAGTCATGTGGCCATCTAATTCCAACAGCTTTTCTTTAAATATTAAACAAAACCACACCTCAGAAAAATGTGCAATCAAAAATGTGGAAGGCTGCTATATAAATATACTCCCTGTTGGTTTCTTTGGAAGAAAAGTATATATCTTTGGAAGTTCGGTATTTTTGTGCTCTGAGGTCTGGTAATTTACACAGTAATTGCTGTGTGAGAATGTTCCAGAATAGCACCTCCTCAAGCTCTCTCTGTAAATGTGTGCCAGACCATTCCATAACACCCACTTACTGCTAGATGGCCGGACAAACTGAATAAGCAATCCGCTTTTAATATTGATGCCGGTTATTTCACTTTAATTCAGGGAGGGCTAGTTGTATACAGAGGAATCTCAACAGTACAGGAGCTTTATTTTTCCTTGTGCAGTCCATTATATAATGACCAAAACATTATTGCTCATTCATTTTATTCACGTTTAATAAGGAATCTGCAAAAAAAAACCCCCAAAACTTGCAAAGCAGCTTTTACTGCAAGTGGTTATCTAGAAATATGATATGAAGTTGCCATGTCCTGAAAGATATAAAGAATCCTACTTTGTTTATTAATTCCCCTTTTTTTTAAACAGGTCATTTTTTTTCTGCTGCTGTAAGTAAATATCTTCTTATAGTAAGACTGAAAACACAATACTTTTTTTTTACCAGCAGAATAATTTGCAATTGGAATAGTAGAGAAAAATACATATCATATAGTAAATAACAGCTATTTAGTTCTGAACTGTTCTCTTTTTTAAGTTGATTTTTGAAAAGGAGGCCTTGGATTTCAAATATCAACTTAAATGCATTTCTGTCCATTCTAGCCAGGAATAAGTATTTCTATTAATGGTATGAGGTGGAGAGTTGGAAGGGGAACTCCTCTTTCAATGGCCTTTCTATATTGCTGAAGATTGGCTATAAATAATAGTGTTCTATTATTTAGAAATATGCTACCTACATTATTTTCTAACATGTCCTCAAATCACAATTATCATTTAAGAGGTTCAAATGCCTATTTTTTCACTTCTGCAGCTACCTTGTCTGTGTTTTACATTCCCTGAGTTAATGTTAGGGTGTCAGATGCAAAATTACAAGCTTTATTTTTATGCTTGAAACTAGCAGAAACGAAAACTTACAAATACCTGAATCTTGCAGATCTCCAATAGAGTCGACACTGCTACCGTTCTCTGTATTCAAGTCAATGCAACATGTAAGTACAAGCAACGTTGCTATTCATTTTTGTGGATTTCAGTAGATTATTGATTTTTTTCTAAATAGACCAATTGATTGCATCAGAATCCTGAAACAGCATATTGCAGATACCTTTAGCTATCATAAGCTGTAAAGCATTATGGGTAATACTGAGAAGTCAGTTCCAGTTAGTGGATCGGCACTTTTCATTTGACTTGCAAAGCACTTGTCTGGTCAAATCTTTGTTCCTCTAATAACCATTTTTTATAAGTGAGCAACTTAACTGGAATGTGTACCTGTTAACTGTTGAGATGCTAGGACCCTTATGGGTTCATAAGCATAAAGGTAGGTAACAAAACCTCATTAATGACTGATAGTTGACAGTGAATGGGTAAGTGAACAAACACAGTGCATGTAACAGTGTTCGCTGCCAAATTATTTTGATGGTATTTTAGTATTTGTACTAATACTACTTACCAAAATGCACTTTATCTTTATAAAATACTCAAATGCACCTTATATTAAATCCTGAGTTACAGGATTACACTTCTTTGTGGAGATTAGCAAATGATGACTAATAGAGCTCTATACCATTTGACTTGTAACTTGTCTGTTGGAATATATGTAAGTATAACGAATGCCTGTTGTCTTCCACTGTTCATATAATTAGTGTATGGAGGAGAGGACCATGTTTCTGGTTTTCTAGAACTTGAATATTGCATAAACATATACACCTGCTACAATCACTCAGAGCTTTCCATGAAGTGCCTAGGAGTTAAAAAAAAAAAAAAAGTATTTTCCAGGGGGGAGGACGGGAGGAAAGGAAAGTGACAAACTCGCATCCGGTATAGGAAAAATCAGACCTGCTTTAGAAAGCTTTTGCCTGCTGACTGCTTTCTCTTTAGTTCATCAGACCAAAGGGCACTTCATTTTGACTTCTGTATACATTTTACTGCTA
Organism: Caiman crocodilus; assembly: GCA_030014935.1. NCBI lineage: Eukaryota > Metazoa > Chordata > Crocodylia > Alligatoridae > Caiman > Caiman crocodilus. The sequence goes on from JAGPOW010000261.1 coordinate 189,970,389, forward strand.
TCTGATGCTATTATCCAGTCCTTCATCTTAGGGAGTATGCTGATCCCAAGATACTTCATTTTAGCTTGATTGAATGTACATATTAAGGCTTCTGTTGAAAAAAGATCTCTAAGGTATATTTATTCATGAGAAATTTTCTTGGCAGCAAAGAAAATTATATAGTTGCTGTAGGTTAACAAAATATACTTCCAGTATTCTTCATATGCTCTGAACAAAAGTGAGACTGATAACATTTCTGTTTTGATCCCTTGTAATAATAATTTTATTATAAATGAAATAATTCAGCATCATGAAGTTTTAATAGTTTACTATCAAGTAAAATTCAGGCCTTCTGTGTTTTAAGAAAATCACAGCTTCTGGCAATTCATTTTAGAAAAAAATCAAGTGCTTTACACACTTAATTTTCACATTAAAAATACTTCTTAGTTTGGGGTGGAACATGTTGTATTTGCAGAAAAAAGGTTTGTAATCTTCTGCCTCCATATTGTTTCTTTCCTTCTTTGGGGTATGTCTTTTCATGCATGATTTGGTTGCTAAGATATGTTGGGGGGTATATGTTTTTTGTGAGACTACCTTCATAGCATGCACACATGCTTACTACCTGCAGCATTTAATTAGAAAATTGTAATACAGTGTTATAATGTAATGAAGTAAAAAACATAGTCATTCTCATAGTTGGATGGGTGGGGCACAATGCAGCATTCAACTGTAAGCCTTTTGTCTAATAAAAAATGTCTGAAACAAAGTGATTGTCTAACAATCAGCATTCCACTTGACCTTTTTCAAGGCACAAAAACAAAGTTAATGAATGTATCGTTCAGTTGCCATGCAATATGCTGGGATTTTTGTGCATTACTAGGGAGTCTTAACTCTTGCTGCTTTAGTTCATATCACAGCATGACTAGTCAGGGTATAACAAATTATCTTTCAAACGATTTGTGTTGAAATCATTATTAAAAGTTTGTCCTCAAGAGAATGTCTTCATACAAGTTTTTTTTTTAAATATTTTTTCTCCAGAGTGTTTTCACTGTTACATATAAATGAAACAAATGGTGTCAAAATGGTAAGAGAAGTAGGGAGGGTACAAATACAACCTTTTTTAAATGTGGTTTTTGAAGGACCCAGTAGCACTGACATAATTGGTATTGTTGCTAGACAATTATATGGAACATACTGCTGTGTCAAAATTAAATGTAGATCACCCTAAATCTTAGTTTAATGAGAGAATACAAAGTTCTAAGTACAATATTATTAAATATACTCAAAGAAACATGTATATGAGGGTTTTTTAATTATTTATTTTAGTAAGCTAAAATAAAACATTTTTGCAAGCACAGTATTTAAGCTATGGGACTACTGTTGGGAGGGTTGTGGTAGGGGTTTTTTTGTTGGGGGAGGAAGTGTACGTGTGTATAAGCAAAATCCTAAATGTAAGACTATGACTGATCTCCAAAAGTATAACTATAGCTAAAACAACATAAGGAGTTTCCTACATTTACAAGATTTTAATATGAAATTATAGTTCATAGCAAATTCTATATAATTAAGTTAACTGAAAACTTTGAGTTACAAAATTTTTTCCTGTGAATAGTGGAAGCCTTGGGTAACGGGTGGGAGTTAGATAGGATTGGGGAGATGCATTATATAATATACAATGGTTTATTATTAACAACACACATTCTACAAAGCATTACCTTTTATATAATTTTTATAAATGTTTTATAGAATGTCTGCTGTTAAGTTGCCTATTTTTTAAAAGTACAGGAGAAGAACAACTGTTATAGTGTAAGTGAATGGTCAGTGAAGGTGTCAAGGAAAGTAACAAAGTGTTCGCTAGACTCTACAACAAGTATGAGCAGTAGAATGTAAATAATCCATGTAGCTTAGAATTTTCACGTGCCAAAATTTGTCATCCTTCCCCATTTATCAGCAAAGATTGAATAGAAAAGTGCTGTAATGAGGTCTCTTATTACTAAGACTCCATTAGTATTGCAAAATATTATGTACTACAAAGTGTTGTTAGAGGATTTGACAGTTGTCAAAGCAAACAATGTACTTTTGAAATGTATCTATTAATTTTAATATATGACATTTGTAATATGTGACCATGTTATTGGAACAAATTCTTGTGTATTTTGTTGTACATCAAACTAAATGGGATGGGGCAAAAGAGAAAAATGTTAGAATACTTAGCTCTTGGATGGCATTTAGGCTCACTTTAAAGTATTCAACATCATGATGAAAAGCAAATAAAATGATAAATGATAGATATTTATAATCTGTGTAATTTTGATCTAGATGGAAAGGAAACAAGTAAAAATCAGCATTTTAAACAGATTTTTAAAAATATATGAAACTGAGACTTGTAAGCCTTCAATCAGCATAAATTGTAAAAACAAACAAGAAAAAAAGACTAGACTGAATTCGGAAAACTTTGAAAGGTGAGAGAGAGCATAAGAGCTTTGTGGCAGAGCTACATGTTTTAATATGGAGGTGGAGAAAATAGTGACCACCTAAATTTACTTTACTTTATATTAAACAGTAGCGTTTCTGAATTACAAGGCGGCATTTTTTCCTTCTGAAGATCAAAGTGCTGCGTCTGTTTTTTGTTTGAGTTGCAGATCTATTTGCCAAGCTGTTTGTCACATTGTCATTTTATTATAATAGGGTTTATTTGGAAACATTTCTGCAATGCATCTAAAGAAAAGACAAATGGCAGTATTTACAGAAAGTGGCAGATAATGCTACGGAGTTTCTCCCTTCATTGGAAGAAGGGATTGAAACTATTTGGACTAACATCAGCGTGCACCATGTTTCAACTAAATTAGATATTCATACAATGGGGGTCCTTAATCCTGGTTAAGGATGCTGGGCACCACTACAGCACAAACCATGAATCAAAAAAGTTTGTATTTGCTCACATTTTCTGCCAGTGGAATTTACTGTGCAATAGGAAGAGGCTATGGGTTTTTTGTTTTGGTAGGGGTTTTTTTCCTCTTCGTTAGGCTTGTCCAAAAGGTAATTAAAGCTTATTTGAAAGGTTGGCTTCTCTAGCTAAACAAAGATTGTGTTTATGTTTGCTTATATCAGACTAAGGGCCAAGTCCTCTTACCATTTAATTCAATGCAGTCTCAGCAACTTTTCTTAAAAAAAAAAAAAAAAAAAAAAGGAGGCTGGAGATGCTTAGCAGCTGTAAAGAGGCACTTTTTCCTAAGGTAGCAGTACCATTTTACAGCAGAAGATCTGTGCCATAATGCTGTGACAAAATCTAGCATATCCTGTCTGTGTAGATGTGAAGACCACTTCTCTAAGAATGAGAAAATAGAACAATTTGTGTTCTACAATGAGCGATCTAATTTTCCATTAAAGAGGCTTGACTTTCAATACTGAAATTTGTAAAATTAATACAGATTCTATATCTTTCTGTCTTTACTCTGTCAACAAGCTTATTGATTTTTAGTGGAGATGATATCATTACAAATATTTTTAAAGATGGTTCAACCAGTATTAAAACTGGAAGGGAACTTGGTAATTAGTTTTCTCATACAGTAATACCTGTACTATGCCAAACCACTTTACTATTTTCATCTTGTTAGTAAAGCTAGTACTAGCTCAAATTTAAGTTTTTGGAATGAGGGCTTCACAAAATTAGTCTTGTCTTTTGACTAATTCTAATATTAAGAGCTCTCATCTTGTCAATAATATATTTTAAGGGTCTTCTACACTGATCCAGTCACTTTTTACTTAAAGAATTGCCCTTGTCTCAGGCTTACAGGTGGTGCAGTAAGTTGGAAACTGTTTTAACAATTTTACATGAGGCTATTGTTTCATTTAGCATCACAAATTTTGAAGCAAAATGGCTGCATATTGTAGTCTCAGAAATACTTACTTATGGACTTACTCCATGTCTCTTGTCTCAGTGTAAATCTGTAATGTAAACCCAAGTTATTCCTGGTAGAACTGAGAGCAGCAATTGGCCCTTTGTTTTCAAATATTTCATACCTCATTCATATCAGGATAGCATCTTTTACTATTCTGAACTCAAAGTGCTGAGGAAAAAACACAACTTACCTATCTATTAAAAAAAAACATAGACAATGTAGAAGTGTTAACAGTAGGTAGGCACAACTTTGTGCTGCCACCACTGCCCCCAGGTACTGGTTCTGGTTAGGCTACAGCTCAGCACCCCAGCATTAGCACAAACCTGGATGGGTATGTACCCCCCTGTGCCTCCCCATGCATTGTCTATGAAAAAAGTCTTAAATGAAGTGACTTTTATAATAATATAAGGCTTTGTTGTTAGACCTTCACCTTTAGATGTGTGAGCCATCAAAGTCCCTTAGAATGGTGGTTTTCAACCTTTTTCATTTGCAGACCGCTAAAAATTTCAAAAGGAGATGCAGACCCCTTTGAATTTGAAGTGTGGGTATTTGTGTACTTTTAATTGATCATAGTCATCTTTCATGGGCCCCTTAGACATAGTCTGCAGAACCCCAGAGGTCCACAGACGACAGGTAGAAAACCTCTGGCTTAGAAATTAGTGCTCACATGACTCTTAGGGAAATCTTGGACCCACTGGAATCAATGAGAGACTATTGATGGTTAATATAATGGAAGTGTAAGCTTGCTCATACTTCGTGTGTGCATAAAGGGGCTTGGTAAAAAATTAACAAAACAAGTTGTAAAAGATTATGCAGAATAAATGCGTTTTCAGAGTTTTAGAAGGAAGAAAATTAAATTAAGAGTGTCTGTACTGGGGAGCAGGGGGAAAGGACAAGCAGCAGACCTGGCTTTAACTGCTTTTAAAGGATTAATTTGAAACTATTGCCAATACATCATGCTAGATGAGAAACTGTACCATGGAGACCTAATAAAATACAAATCTGGAGAAAATGTTGCAGGTAAGAGTGTTCATATGTCAGCAGAAAACTTTTACCAGAAGCCGGTAGAAATCTGTTATCACACTGAAGTGTAGGTGGGAAGTATTGTACCAGATATGCTTAAGTATTTGTGTAGGGTGGCTGGGACGTAAAAGTAATGTGCTCATGTGTTACAATAAGGTATCCATGTAAGTAACCAGACATGATAAGGAATCTTTGTAAACTAGCAGATTGGTATGAGGTAATAGGGATATTGCTGAAGTGCCATAAAACACAGATTTCTTCCCAGAAAAAGGAAGAAAAAAAAGACTTCAGAAATAAGAGGCAGAAATAATGGAATTCCCATCATGGGAAGATGCTAGTGAGAGCAGTGACACCTGCGCGAGGAACAGCAATTAACACCTCTTTTATCCCAGATACATTATTCAGACTTCAATATCAGGAGTGTGGTGCTGAGTCAGAACTGAGAGAATTCCAGGTGAACATGGTTGAGAGACATCGCTATGCTTCTAAATCAAGGTTCGTGAGCAAAGATAATGCAGTCCCCAGAAAGTGGAGACAATTACATATTTAAAGATGAAGCCCTGCAACCATTTGAGCAGATGAGGGTGAAGAAGTCGAGCTTAAAGCTATAAATTGTACACTGGGAAGATGAACTATAGAGATAATATGTAAATACCTGACCCTTGTCAAAAAAGGCGGAAGAAAAGATTGCTTGTTGGAAACTTTGATCCATGTTTAACCACAATCTTGAAGCCCAGAGAAGAAAGGAAAAAAATCCATGTAACCATTTGTGGTTTTTTATTTTGTTTTACAAGCTGCCTGTAGCCAGTTTCAGCCTGATGGCTGCCCCAGGAAAGGATGGAGAGAGAATACTGTGAAGAACCTAGGAGCTTTTAGTCTGAATTCCCATCAGTAGGGAGAACATGCCTTTGGCTGCTCTCACAATTTGACCACCCTTCTTTCTGTCAAAGACCTCTAATGGCCGTGTAGATGGGAGTAACGGGAGTTTGGCATATCACCTTACTACTGGGATGTGCAGCGTTGCATGCAATCTGTTATCTTATTCCAGAAAGCATGGCACGGTCCTTCAGTTCTGTTCACTATTTACCTATAATTAACTTGATTACACAATACCCTTCTGTTCTTTTCCAACTATGCTGTAAATTCACTTTTCTCTGAGAGTGAAGACAGGCCTAGTGGTTAAACCTTGTGACTGGAAGTTGCTGAGGGAGATGGCCCTGACACCAGTACAGATTTCAAATGTGATCTTAGAGAAGCTATCTTATTTGTCCATGGCTTAGTTGCTCTATCTGTAAAGTGGAAAATTATACTTGTGGGCACCGTACATTTATTACAACAGGGTTATTGTAATGATTAAGCTACATAAAGTGCCTTTGGATGGAAGTGTACAAGTAATTTCTATCCTCTCTGTATTCCTGCTCATTCACACCTGAAAGGAGAGAGACAGAGCATGGATTGAAGCTGCCATATTAGTATACATGCCCCATGGAGCTCAGGTTGGTTTCAGTCCTTGAAATACTGCTTTTCACAGCCGCCATCTTCAAAGATGACGGCAGCCTGCTTTGATAAAAGAGCTAGTTGTTTTTATTTATAGTATGCAGCTTATTTCTTAACCCCCAAACCTATTAAAGTAGTAGGTTTTAGTTAAAGCCCTAAAGAAACAAGAAACAGTTGCCTAAATGAAGCCATCTGCTGGTGGGGACCATCAAAATTGAAAAAGATGCTGGCAAAAATTATTGGGGAGGTAAGGAACAAGAGTCGGATAATTGGTGGGAAGCAGCACTTGTTGATCGATGAAGCAGGCTTAGGCTTCACCTTTAACACCTAACTTTTAGGTATCCAGCTGCCTAGTAGAATCCTGTCTTTCTAAGCTAAGAGTTTCAAGCCCTGGACATGATGTTTTTGGAGAGTTAGGTACCCAAGAAATGAATCTGCAAAAAAATAAGCCTGCATGACAGGAAACCATAGGTAGCCTGTAGGAATGGTAAGGAGAGAGGTTTGTAGATGTCTTTTTACTCTAGATTACAGGGAGAGCCTCCATCCATCTGAGATTCACTACCCTGAATCTTCTGCTGGAGTTAAGTGCCTAAACTATTTGCAGAATACTGCTAACGGAGGCTGAGGTGGTGGTGGCAGTGGTGCTTTCTTCCTTCTTTTTTTCCCCTGTAGACCAGGGGTCAGCACACTCAACCAAGACTGGCATATTAGGTTTCAGTTTTCTCCATTGCTTGAGAAGACTTTAATCCAGCAGCTCTCAACCTTCCAGGTATAGGGTGTTCTGGACTGTGGTGTTCACATTTGCTTCTGATGACGCTGCTCCGCTTTGCAAATAATTGTTCGGTGGGCTAGTAAGAAAATGAATGAGACTCTGTAGTCTAGTAGTTACAGCAATTTACTTGGAGCAATGCCTTTAGATCCCCCTCAGAAATGAGGAGGTGTGGAACCCCACACTTCCAGATCCTGGATGAACGCTCTAACCACGGAACAACTGAATTAAAGCAGTAGTTTTCAAACTGTGGTCTGCTGACCTCTGCAAATAAAAAAAAGGTTGAAAACAACTGAATTAAAGAATACAGGGAGCAACTTCTCTTACTCTATTTTGTCTGGAAAATCTTAAGCATAATGTAGGTATCAAGCCACTCGGCATTACAAACTGGGATAGTTCTGCAGGTTCCTTCAGATACCTAGGTTGAAAACTTAGAGGGCTGTTAGATTTGAAGTGTAAAAGGGGGTCAGATGGCATGCAGAAGAGGCCTTTTTAAGTATCTACATTTTGGATTTGGGTGCCTTTTGGGGTAGTTTGGTATTTTAAAGCCCCCTAAGGCCTTTGGTGGTTTTGGCTCCTAATCAACGTCATTCACTGGTTTATGGAGGTTGTTACTACTAACAACAGTCTCTCCTCTTAAAAGACTACTTTTATGCTAACTGAATAGACAGGAACACTGGTTGTTGTAAGGAGTTTAGTTTTATATATGTATACATAAAAGCACAAGTAATAAAAAAAGGGAAGCTTAAAATCCCATTGGTGTTTCTCTTGCCAGAGACCATCAGCACAGATAGGGAGCAAAAAGCAAGTAACATTTCCCTTGTATATAGAATGAACATTTACATACAGAACTGTAGGTGCTGTTGAAAAGGTAATTTTGATTACAGCTATATACAAAGCTTACAAGACCAGAAAAGCTACATGTTGAAAGGTCAGCGGGATCAAAGTGACTGTCAGAGAAGACTGAAGAAGAGTGACCTGAGTTCCTTCACAGTAGACTAAGGAGGGAAAAATTGTGTGCATCAGAAAAGTAAAGGACTTGCTTCTACCATACATGAAGGAATTCCAAAAATGAACATTGGAATGAACAGAGTGAATACTAGGGTGCGAACAGAAATTGCCCTTGTGCTGCCATAAACACTTCTGTGGTGGCTCAAGTTGCGATCAGACAGATGTTTTAGCTCCTTGTTGCGCTGCAACTGCTCCAAAATGTTGCTGTGACCAAAGGTAGTCACAGTTCATGATGCCTTAAATGCAAGGACATGTTTGCTTTACTGCAGGCCCCAGCAATCTTCCTGCAGAGGAGATTGTTTCTCTGCAAGCAGGTAATGCCTGAGACATGACATGGCACCCGGGGTCATTGTCTTACAGGATCAGTCCCCCTCTGCCCTGGGAATGACAGGGCAGTGCAGGACAGTGACCCTGACAATATCAGTAGATGTCATTGGAGCGGATCAGCTGTGCCAGGACACATCCTGCTCCAAAGACATCTATTCATAGCCTTAGCTTGGTAGCCAATCTCTTAATTAGCAGTGTCATAGGAAAGGGGACCAATTTCTAATCAAATTGGGGTAAGCAATGGACACAGAAATAACTGACAGTGAAAATAAGCAAATCCCAGTACTGCTTACATTGTGATCTCTTGGTGTTTTATCGTTTTCCTTCAAAGGAAACAAATCAGGCCCCCTCTGAAATGAAGAGCACATTGCAATGCATTAACAGATTCAGAAACAGCATTTCTTGGAGATTCTGAGCACTCCTAATTCCTGTCCAGTATTCTCAACCCATGGGTCATGACCCAAAAGTGGGTTGGAAGAATATATGAAAGGGTCATCAACAAACTTTAAAGATAGATTCTCCTTTTAAAGGAGAAAAATGTGGGAAACCATGGCTTTTCCCTTGCGGGCTGTTAGAGTGCTAGCCTGCAAGGGGCTGCTTGGGATTCCCCATGCCCCTCCCCCTCTTCTTTTTCCACACACCTATCCCCTGCTCCACACATTGTTGGGCTGGGGCCTGGAGGTAAGGGGTAGTGGGTTTGGAGTGAGTGGCACTGGGTCAAGACTGACCATCAGTGTTTATAAGTGGGTCCTGGTACAAAAAAGATTGAGAACCACTGCTGTAGAGTGGCAGTTGTGGGTGCTCAGTACCACTCCCCCTCCCAGGATCAAGCTCTTGTTGCCTAACCCTGCAGCAGTGGTGCTTAAAAAGCATCTGACTTTTGGCAGTTTAAATATTGTTACTGAGCTGTTGCCTGTGAGCTGTATATTCTAAACCTTGGGTTGTAAAATGGTTAAAAATTATCCTGCATTGCCATTCTTTAATGTAACAGTACCCAGGAGAAGAAGCTGAAGGATGCAGTGAGAAATCCAATGAGACCTTTTAAGAAAGGCATCCAAATGCACCTACTGCAGAATAAGGGAGGCATGACAGCTGCAAAGATCAATGCAAAAATGCAATGAAGACTTCAAGCATATGACAAATCTGGGAATAAAGTGAAAAATCTCTCCTGGTATCACTATAATAAAATCTCTGGACTCTACCAGCAGTTGCAGAAATGTGACAGAGCAGAAAAAGTCCAACATGGTATCTTTCTGGTGCTCTCTTGACAGTCTTCATTTTATCTTCTGCAGTGGTCTGCTAAAATATGTACATAACTCACATTGGACAAGAAGGGCTGTGTATGACTTGCACAATCCTCTTGTATCAAACTCTTTCATATTTATCCAGATGTCATAGCAGAGTATCAATCTCTCTTTCTAGTTTGCTGAACTCTCTACCTTTTATGGCTGGAGGCTGCTACCTAATAATATAAGTTTTGCTTAATCTGCTGGCTACGCTGTCTGGTCTTTAGTCAGCACCTCTGCTCTTGATAGTTCCTTTCCCTACTCATTTAAGTTAATTTGGGAAGATGAAAAAATTAAGATGATTGGCTGCTGCTTAATATGAAGCAGGCTTACTGAGGTTCCACATAAAGTCCAGTTTTCCAGAAAGATGGTGTCTTGACCTGGGCTCAGTGAGTGAAGGGACAGTAGAGCAGTGAGAAAATGTGTGCTTTAACAGGGAAGCAGTGGAGTTCCAGACTAAACTTCTACCCACATGTCTTATCTAAAAAACAAAAGAAATCCAAATCTACAAAGGTAAACCAAGTCTTAGCTGGAAATTTAGACTGTAGAAGTAACCTCCCCCAAAATGCATTTGAAATGGGATTTCACATCTTCTATTAGATCATAAGATTTTGTTCTACTTGACACATCTGGGAACTGGGAAAGGGAGGTTGGTAGCAGATGGTGTTAAGGTGCCTAAGGCTGGCCTGCTATTACTGAGCTACAGGAAAAGAAAAAAAAATCTGCCAAGCTGCCATCACCATCACCTTGTGAAGAACTTCTTAAGGGAAGTGACAAAAGCCACATTACTTGCTGATTTACTGGCCAAATCTCTGGAGAATCAAAAACAGTATCATACAGAAACATTTCTGGCTGTGTCCTTTCTGCTGCCAAATGCTTTACAGGTATCACTTCCCTTATTTCCTCATTGTCTGATTCTTCTTTTACATTGTCTGTTTAAACTGTAAATCGTTCATGTCAAAGATATGCCTTTTTTTTTTTGCATCTTAAAGCATATAGCCCCCTTTTAGGTGCTATACAGATAACTAATCATAGGTCTTGCTGTATCTATTCTTAATAGGGAGAAATGCTCCCTCTGTGGCATGCAGTGCAAAGTTGTTTACAGGACAGGAAATAGGAGCCAAAATGTCCTGAAACAGCACCATAGAGGAACAACCTGTCTGGCGCATACTTCCTTCTATCGACACCAACTTTCTCAAATTTGAGCAAGCCTGTCTTTGGAAAAGTGAATCTGTCATAGGCTTTAAAGGGGCAAGTGGGGAAGTCTATTACATAGCAGAATTTTGAGTGGGAACTAAAGTTTCTCTAACTTATCTCCTCCTTCGTATACTGTATGCATATATCTTTGGGTAGAGAAAAGCAGAAGCTGCCTTCTTAGAAGGAATTATGGAAGATCAGGCTATTCTTTATCCTGAAGTATGGGGGGCAGGCGAGGAAGGAATGGGATATTCCTTCTTTTTTTTCCTTTGGATTCTTTGAACTTTGTAGGCATGATCCCAAACCAATTGACTTCCACAGTCTTTTGACAGACCCTAAAGGAAGTTCCCTCAAGGCTGCAAAATCCCAACCCTATCCATACAGATCATTTTACAGAGGGTTTTTTTTGTATGGCAGTTGTGCTACTTTCTTTCCCCTCCCCCTCCCATCCAGGCTTTTTTGTAGGGCATTTAGGACAATTTATACATAAGATTCAACAGCTTCTGAGCTGAGGACTAGAGTACATGTTTAGAAACCCCAGATATTGCAGGAAAGATAATGACACAACTCATATTCTGTCTCTTAAAAAACATCCTCATTTAATATCTTCGTAAAATGAAAATGTTTAATCTTATGCCAGTGCTGTAAAAAAGCTTGCCCTTAATGCCAGAAAAAGATAGAGAGCTAAAGCTTTGTAAGGACTGAAGGGCGTGGCTCTGGCATCAGTAACAAATGCTGAAAGGAAAAATGCTCTTTGTTCTGCAGTCAGGTGGGTCTGCAACTATTCTCACTCCATTCCTGGCAGACATAATATCAAATGCATTTAAAGATCTAGAAAGACTAATATGATGGAACTGCTGCAAATACAGTGAGCAGAGTCATCCTGAAATCAATATACTGTACTGTAATCACCATTTTTATTCTGATTGTTAAAACAAGGTTAAGTCTCAAAACATACCCTATTGAACCCAGCATTTTTATTTTGCATTCCAATTATATTGTTTTGATACAATTTCTCTCTTAATGGCCT
>JAGPOW010000261.1:189982509-189998714 GCA_030014935.1 Caiman crocodilus
TGATACATTCAAGCTAAGCTCAGTCGTACTGCAGTTTACATGGCTGTATACAAGAGCATTGGTCGAAAGTGCGTGGCTATTCCTTGTAAGTAAAGATTACAAGAAAGGCTTGTTAGACATGGCACCTGTCCTGAAGCAGTTCAAAATAAAATTAGTTTAAAGATTGCACCTTTAAAAATGTCCCATTATCACATTTATTTTTTATTCTTTAATGGGAAAGAAAAAAATTAAAATATATTCAAGGTAATTTTCAAATTTTGAAAGGCTAAAGAAATAGACATTATAACTCCTTACTATGTTTTTTTTCCATCATTTCCCCCCCCTCCATGTCTGTCCAGAGCTTTTGGTTAAGAGGTCAACATGTTAGTCCATGCCTGTTTCAAAAGACAAAGCATTGTTAATAGAACATAGTGGCAAGACATTAATTTTTAGGAAAAAAATTAATCTGTATAAATGGGAAGAATGAATTTCTACGTTGCTTGTATACAGCAAGTTTGAACAAATACACAAGCAACTGATACAGAAAATGAGAAGAGCAATGTAAATGCATTTTAGGGGTAAAGGTTTTAAGGTTTATGAATTTTTATTTTGTGCATCTACATTTTCCTATCTTATTTTCTAAAACAGGTCATTTCTATTAAGGAGGGAAAATCTATTTCAAATGTATATCATGACATTCCCCATAGCTGTATGCTGGCCTGTGCACTACTAGTGACCAGCCCATCATTTCTCAGTAAAAAGAACCTTTCAGCTCGGTTACCTCCTGTAGAGAGCTAATTTTCCAGCAGTCAGGCTTGATCTGGATAAATAATTAGAGAGAGAGAGATGAAGACTATCACATCAGTGCTGTCTGTAATTCAGTTAATATAACCAGACCCTGTGATTTCATTTCTGCGGCATACTTGCATGGTCTCAAAAGCTGCAGAGGCAAGCAGTAACAAAGCCAATCGGTTACATTTGTCTTGAAAGAATTAATGATACTTTTCATTCATTTATCGAAAGCAAGCAAACAGCTGCAGCATGCATCTGCAGCATAAGAAGGTGACTCTTAACACATCCTCCTCCCCATCCATATACACACAGAATTTCATAGTGCTGTTCATTCTGGTGTATTGTTACTTTTAAAAATACCACTTCCTTAGCTTGTGGGAGCTCCCAGTATTTTAAGTTGGGTAAAAATAAATATTTGGTCTCTTTTGAGCATAGCAAAAGATGAAATGCTTAAGTTTACTGTCTGGCTTGTTAAGGTATAAAAGGTAAATTGGATTAATAATTTAATAGTTATGTGGATGTCAAATGGGGTTAAATACATATACATACATATATGCACATGCCTGTCTTATTGCAAGAAGAAAAATTTGATATAAATGTAAGTTACCCTCTCCTACAAACGCTAAAGAAAGCAAACTATGCTGATGCAAAACCTTTCAGAATATGTATGTTATTGATGTTCACCATTCCTCCTACATATGTTGCTATCAGAGGGTTAAAAAAACGCCTTTAGTTCATTTTATTCCCAGTGGTAGCTCCATAGCATTCATACATGGATCAGATAAAAATAGGTCAATATCTTTTGTGGTGGGTCTTTTGACACTTTGGTGCATGATTGCACTACACCTACCTCAAGGGTGAATAGACCCTTAGGAAATCCTTGCATTAACAAAAACACAGCCTAGGGATACTTTAGGATCACATTCTTTTATTCATCAGCTAAATCAAAGTTCTGATGTGGGATATTTTGTCATTGAGTTAATCTCTAAATACTTCTGGTGTTGAGAGCAGGATAAGTTCTGCTGTAGAAATAAACAGACTTAGTTAAGCATTTAAGTAATGAATGCACATCAGGGGTTAATTCTATTCTTTATTGTGCATCATTTGTATAGAAAAATGCTCTAGCTGAAATTTTTTTTCAGAACCTCATTAAAAAGAAAATCATATATTCGGGAACCGCCTTATGGCAGGAAGTCTTTGTTTGCCTGTTTGCTTTATTGCAGTTGTTTGCTGCCTTGAATCGATTTTTGGCTACCAAATCAGTATATTGAGGATGATGGGGAAGGGGAGATGGGGGCGCATTCTGCAGTTAGAAAGACCAAGAAGCCGATTGCTGTCTCATGATTTTTGACCAGGAATTTCCATATTATAAAAAGGACGAGGCTTCTTTTCAATATAATGGAGCCATTAACATCTATTAATAATGCAGACAGGGTAAGTAGCAGGAGTTGAAGCTCCCTGGGGGCCTCGTAAAACAGATGTGCACTATATCTTCCCGGATCTGATAGCTGCTGGGGTCGAGGGGGTCGCTGTGGTTCCCGTTTATTTCCTCTGGCAGCGGTTTTCTAATTTAAGCACCTCTGTCTCTTGGCTACAGTAGCCTGCTGTGATGTGGAGGGGGGTGTACAGGCATTGTCATGCCTGGTGCCTGAAAAAGGGCACTGGCATAATCATTAGTGCCTCAGTGCTGCTTACTACTTGTCTTACTCTTAAGCATTTTCTTCTCAGATGCATTTGCTGGTGAGATAGTGGAGCTGGTTTCTTTTGTTGTTGTTGCGAAAAAAAGGTAAGCGTTTCCTCCTTCTCATAGAGTCACTAATTTTCTTTGCTTTGGAGAGGAAATAATTCTACTAGCAAAGGAGCATGTACTGTATCATTTGACATCAGGTCTGCTTGGTGGCTGAAAATGTAATTGCCATATTCCCTTTTTTAAGATTATGCTTTTCAGATTTAATTGACTATGTTCATAGTGGGTGTTCTGAACACAAAATTGCATAGAGAAAACTATTCTATTGCTACAGTGGTTCATGTCTGAGTTTCAAATGGTAGGCTTGAGAACAGAAAATATAAAAAAAAAATTAAATTCTTCCATATAATTTGCATTTCACACAATTATAGAGCATCGGTGAACAATGATAATTCTTTTATTTTGTCACACATCATATATAAGAATCTCACACTTCTATCTCCCAGGTTTCAGACAGACTTTAGACAAAATTCAACGTAAATGTCTGTTACTCATGTGCAATTAGGTTGCAGTATAGCCTGTATGCATTTACAATGCAGAGGTATGCGCATTTGGCTAGATTGTTACAGACCTAAAACAAATCCTGTTAATATCTTTATCTCCTTTTCAGTTTCCGATATTAACCAGATGTTATTGTTGGAAGTTCAGAAATGTGTGGAGTAATAGCAACTTCTCTGAAACGATCGTATAAGATAGCATCCCCTGTTATTATACATGCAAATAAATGTTAGTCTTTCATTACAAAGGATACTTCATTGTATAGGGAGGCATTATTTCTGCTACATTTCCAACAGTATTAATTTATTTTCTCCCCTTCTTAAAGCCAACTACACTTACATTTTCAGGGAAATACAAGATAAATAAGATTTTAGGAAATGGTGAGGACCTTTATTAGAATTTTTTATAGTGAAGTGAAATCCAATTCTGTAATCATATAAAACCATCTTTGAAATAAGTTTTTTGCCCTTAAATTTCTAATGCTGAAAAAAGTTGAATTGAATTCAAAGAAAAAATTGTGTTGGATACTGAGTAAATGTGTGAAGTCCTGTCTGCCTCTGTCCCATGTATCTAGCTACTGTGTATTAGCTTGCCTGTCCCTGCCAATTCAAGCCAATGCAATAAGTGCTTCCCCCTAAAAATGGTACTATATCATCATAGTGGAAGACCAAATAAATGTTAATAATTCTATTTTCTTCTGTATAAAAAAACCTCATTGTACAGTGTATATGCCTACCACCTTAATGTTCTCATAGTCTTTAAATTCCAATAATTTTGAATGTAAATCAGTAAGGAAAAAAGCCTAATTTATATTACAATCTGCAGCTTTGGGTAGGTAGAAACGAACATATAGTTTGTTTTGCTTTGCTTTTAAAAATATATATATATTTTCAGATTAGTTGCACGTTTTGTTTTTTAGTTTAATTTTTTTTAATATATTGATTGTTATTTTCCTTATCTCTTTCTGCTACAATTGCAGGACACTGCTGAAATCTAACATGCTAGAATGTACTAAAAATCAATGACAGATGAATAGATTAAATAAGAAAATATGCACTTAAAAAAAAGATTCAAATTAACTTTTTATTTCTAGCTAAATTTCAACATTGATTTAACCAGAGTTAATAAAGAGCTTTTTTGCTGAAAAAACAAATTGCATTGTTTCATTTATAAAATTACATTTACTAAAATAAAGATAACATATTTGGAGAATAACACTGCTAGGAGGGAAATAAATATAGAACACTTGTCCCAGTCATTGTGGGAGAGATCAATAACATGATTAGGTGCCGGATTCAAAAGAAAGATAAAATTATCTTGCTTTAATTGGATGATAAAAATCAGTATTTTTATTGGTATTTTGCAAGTTTCGAAATTTCAAGTATTTTTAAAATGATATATTCATGTAATATCCATGTTGACAGATCTTTTAATGGAAATACTCAGAGCCTGATTCTACAGCCTTTGCCAGGTAGAGCGATATCTTACCTCCTGGTTCTGTTCATTCCAATAAGATTATCGTTGGATAATCAGTATGAGTAACTGGGATAGAATTGGCTTGTCAATTATTGATTACCAAATATACATTAAAAGAAGAAATCAAGTCTTTGTTTTATCTGGTGTGAGGAAAGTGGTTTATCTGGACCTTGTTTGAATAATCAATTACAAATATTATACCCAAATATGATAGATGTAAAAACTAAAGATATGTCATTTAAATATTTTTAATTTTAATTTAATATTTCAGGTCTAACTCATTGTTTGGAAAAAATCTGCCTTGTATACTATCCCCATATAAGAAGTATTTTTTTTTGATATGATGAGGCTTATGAAATAGGTGTATATAATTATTTGTTGTATTATATGTATTGTAAAATATGAATGATGTATAAAAGTACTGGAAATGATAAAAAACAAAGTTAGTAATACATGTATACTTCCATTTTCAATTTAATAGAAACAAATTTAAAGGGAGAAAAATTGCTAAAAGTTTACATGTCTATATGAAAAGCATGTTGATTTTTAAGAAACACACTACTAGAAATCTTGTTTCTGCTTCCTTTTAGGGAACAAAGGAAAAATCCTCTTTCCTTTGTTAATGATATATATCAAACTTAACTCATTAGCTGCTGAGGATGGAGCTAAAACATTGCGAGGTTTATAGATTGTGTACTTTCTGTTGACAAACCACACACATTCTCCATAAAATCTGTTGTGAATAAGTGAATATTTTATTATATTATTGTACTTGCATAGACACAAAGTATATAGTCCATGGGAATAACTCCACTTAACCTTGTGTTAGAAAAACATGTAATTTTTTTCTATGTGATTTTTTTTTAATGCCTTTGTATTGAGGAAGAACCATTATGCATTCCTAAACATCTAGAGAGACAGTCCTTATCTTTAGCAAAACCCCTGTGTAAAATATAAACGCTTCATAAGATGTGTAAGGGAGAATAGCAAAACAAGGAATACATTATGGCATTAAGGGACTGAAATCAGTATGCCATGTTTCAGTTTTAACTGTTTTTTAACATTATTAAAGTACTGTAAATTACCTGGTTATAGCTTTTCCTTTTATAAAATGCCCTGTTTTTCTTAAATCAACAAAAACCTGTAAGTGATTGTTCCCATATCCTTTACAAACAATCATGTTGGAAATAGAAATTATTAAAATTCCCTCCTTTTTGGCATCTATTGGTTTATGTGCCTTTTTAAAAATGATTTTTCTGCTAAATGAAACGTTGTATATATAACATTTTGGGATAGATTTTACCCTTCTTCGTATTATAAAACTCTTGCTTGATTAGATTTGCGTATTATCTGCAAATCTAGTGAATAAATTAAGGACTTAAAGCATTCTGTCTCCTTAATTTAACTTTAAAGAACTGTTTCAATGAATATTTCAATATAGTGTTTTAGTTAGTGGCTACAAAAAATCCATAATTTTTAGGGGCGTACAAAATGATAATGAGAACATGTGCCTTGCATAAAATATGTTTCGTATGCTTTTTCTAGTAAACAGAAAAAAACTTAAAATTAACTGTATAGGATTTGTCTGTAGCTTTTCCTGTGTGTTTACTAATATGACCTGATTGCTTACTATAATTTGCTGATACTAACCTACAGTTTCAGTATATGTGTGCTGAGGGAAAACTCAAATAGCTTCATCTCTAAATATTAATGTCACTTACCACTCCTTGTAGAGAATAAACTGGAACATTAACTATTAAGGAACTTACAAGCTGCACTGATGCCATTACAGTGAAAGAGAGTTTTTACCAGGGATCCTTCTTAACTGTGCTATGCATAGAAAATGGGTGAAATTCAAGAAAGGAACACATCTATAAATTGCTTATTTATACTCATTTTGTCACCATTACGTCTACTATTCACTGATACCCTCAAAAACAAATTATTTTCTTGCGTTTCTCTTGGGGATTGTGCTGAAGGTATGGTTAAGGGTTTAAATCATGTCCTTGGGAGAGTGCTTGACTACTGGGAACTCTAAGGAAAACAGCGCATTTTGAGGATGGGATTTGTGCCTATCTGTGTTTAAGTAAATTGTATGTAGGGGAGTGGGTGGGGATAGAACTTGGTGTCTATCTGAATTCAGAGTGAAAATATATTTGTATATACTTTATGTAGCTGTAGAGTATTCTTGATATCTTGGAATTTCAACTTTGGTACTTCCACCCCCACAATCAGAGAGCATTATGTAGATTCGTAGAGGGGTGCAAATATCTCTGGTTATTAAATATGCATAGACAGACAGGAGGTGGCATGTGGGGGTGTGCATATACACAATAGTAGAGACAACAGATGATGAATTCTGATTTGTAAACTACATATCTACATAGTGTTATTAACCATATACATGCATTTGTTACATACCCTTGACCATTTTACTTGTGACCTGTCCCTTCATTAATCTGTGTAAAGACCACTGCAAACTTTTCATACACCTACCATTTATACAAAATTAATCAGGTCAAGGTAATTTTTTCTCTTCTTTTCTGAAAATAGTGACTTTTCCTCTAAGTCATGATGACCTGATGCCAGTAACAGGCTCCAGTGATGGTGTGTTTTAAATTGGAGGTCAGCAATATATGGCAAATGGGATCCAGCCCCCCAAGTGATTGCACCTCGTCCACAGAACTGGAACAGTTGCTGCAATTGTGTAGCAGGGGCAAGTGTCATGTTAGTGTTCCTCTGGCACATCTACTGTCGCTGCGCCCCTGAACAGCTTTTCTGCAGTGCTGCTTGCTGCCTCCCTCCTGGTTTTGTTCACATGTTAGGGGCCTTGTTACACACTTGCACTGTGAGCTGATCAAATGTTGATCTGTGTTAGTGCTAGGTCACATATTTGGATCAGTCACACATTCAGGCCAACAGAAGCCTGGAGGGCTGAAAGGTAAGAATCCCCCTGTTCCCTTGGGCTCCCTCCCCCCCCGCGCTACTTGTGGCTGCTTGCAAAGTGTATCCTAAAGGAGCAGGCAGGAAAGGGTTAACCTGCCTGCTTAGTCACTATTGCCACTCGGCTGCTGCAGCAGCCAGACAGGCAGGGTAAATTTTCCCTGCCTGCTACCCTGGGAAAGACAGTGCAGGCAGCCACAAATAAGCTGTGGGGAGGGAGAGGAAAGAAGGAAAGGAGACAGGGTGGCAGTGAGCAGAGATGTGGGGTGCTGGGGAAGGCAAGGGGAGGCAGCAGGCCCAATCCAGGTCAGCAGGGCATCGTGGGCAGGAGCAGTGTTTACACTAAGGTGTAACGTAGAGCAGCAAACTATATGTCTGGGTTTTCCTGGACATGTTCTCTTTTTGGATCCTCTGATCTCCATCCCAGTGATTTTTATAAATGTTTGGGAATTTGCTCTGCTAAGCATCAAATTTTTTCCCGGCTTGTCCCAGCAAGGAGCTGCTTGGGGCTGGAAGGGGTGGGAGGAAGGCAATTGGAGGCAGAGAGCATCATGGGGATGCGTGCACATGCACACAACCAGCATGCAGCCAGGCAGGGTGGTGGGAGAAGCCCCGGCAGCTGAATGCAGATAAGTCTATGGAGGGTGGGAGTTGGAGGACCAGGGCTTGGGGTCCGTTCAGGGGGGTTGTGTGTGTGGGGGGGCAGGAATGTGTGGAAGGGGTGAGTGTGTGAAGTGGGGTGGGTGCCTGAGGCACTGAGGGAAGCTGCCCAAGCACGGGGATTGCAGCAGGGCAGGGGAGGTGCCTGCCCCTGCAGCACGGGAAAGGGGGGCCCTTTGGGGGCAGCAGGGAGCTGCATAGCCATGACAGCAGCACAGGGGCTAGTGCCTGTGCTCATAGGGGCGGAGCAGTCAAGAGATGCTGCAGGGCTGAGGTTGGGAGTGAGGGGCACTGGCAGTGTTGGGGGTGCTGTGGCTTGGGAGTTAAGGGCACCAGGGGAGGTGGGGAACTGTGGGTCCAGAGCATGGGACACAGGCAGTGTCAGGGGCTGTGGATCAGGAGTGTGGAGCAACAGCAGGGCTGTGGGGCTATGGCTTGAGAGTGAGGGTCAGGGTATGGGCATATCACTGTACCCCTCTTCCCCCCTCAGGACAGGTGTCCTTTTTTTTGAAGCTGGAAATATGGTGACCCTAGGTTACACATTAGTTTAACCTGGATCAAAGATAATCCTGACCCAGAGTGGCGTAACTTTGAACCACATAACAAGTGCTTGAAACAGGTTTCAGGTGTTAATATGTAGCCAATCCAGGTGTTAAAACTCCAGGAGCCACCCAAATTACCACATAAAGCCCTTACTGCAGCCATTGTTTCTCTTACTGCCCAATTCCTCTCCAGTGAAAGCCAGTGGGAATCAGTGGTAAGGGGCAGTAGCAGTATCACCTGTGCCTGGGGGTGGGCGGGGACAGGAGAAAGCACAGAGCAAGGAGGGCTAGGATGGCAGCAAGTGACTTGGAGTAGTGCTGGGTCTCAAACAGCATCCTGCCACCTCTTGTTTAAACCATTAGAACTGATGAGGGAGCGTTACACAAATGGCGAAGAGAAGATCTCTTCAGACATCTCTTTCCCCCGGCCTTTGTAAATCCCAAAAGAGCCATCCTAACCCTTACCCTTCAAGACTTCACAGGAAGGGGTGAGAATTTTTTTTTTTTTTAAGGTAATTCTTAGAATTTTTTTCTCCCTGAGACCTCTGTGCTTGGTATGTCACATGATAGTAATAACCCAGGGCCCTGGCTTTCCTGCAAGAAGAATTCACAAAGTAGGATTTTACAACCATTTTTATTAATATATAAGCATATACTTAAACTGGATTTTTTCTTAACTGTATATGATTCATATAGATTATGCTGGTTTGGTCTGCCACTCAGGAACATTACACCTCACACAGTTGTCCATCTCAGGCCCCTGCTGATTATGCCATACCACATCTTTCTGTATATGGATGCCTACATATTTTGCTATATATAAACACATGGGATTATGTGCAGATTTTAGACAGTTCATGACACAAGGAAGTACAAGAGAGATTTTAACTATACCTGCAGTTCTTCACCAAAACATCTTGTATATAAAAATGGAATAAGGGAAAGGAGACAGAATAAATTTCTGCCTTATTTTGTCTGGAAGTGTTGTGGGGGAAGAGAGTAGAAATGGAAAAGTAGGGACTTATGGGAGTGTATTCTTATCCTAGCAGAGTACTTGCGGACCAAATTATTTTGTAGTCATATTAGCTTAATTAGTTGGTGTTTGGGTCCAAAGTACCACATCCTCACTTTGTAAATTGATGTAGCTTGGCTTATTTTATACAAGCAGAGGATCTGACTCTTAAGTTCTTAATTCTGTCCCAATCCTATAAAGCACTGAGCACCTTCTGGGTCCAAAGGTATTGGGAGTAGCCTCTGGCTTCATGTTTCTGAAGTCAAATTGAATATAAAACAGAGTAACTGGAAAAATGCTAAAACCCATGCAGATTGGTGAAATGATTGATAGTCTTACTTCATCTGTGAAGTTTTTTGAAATATGTGTTGAAGGCTCCTTGCTGTCTCATGAAGTTAAACTTAACACCATTTTAATTTCATAGTAGGAAGAGTGGAGCGGACAGATTTCCATATCAAAAGTGGAGTCAGTGGCCTATTAAGTACTGTAAGTGCTTGGTAATTGGCTTGATTAGGCTAATATTAGCTCCCAGCAACACTTCAGTGACATCAATTGTGACAACGGAAGTGACATTTTTGAATTACTCCTATTTTCAGGAAGCATATCGATATTTGCTTATCCTGCAGGCTGTGTAAAATACCACAGAGAGGGTGTCACATTTCTGGCACACGGTATGCATTCCTTTTCCATATTCTCATTTATGTGGATTGTTAGATTTCCTGTAAAGCATAGGAGCTCTTAAACAAACAATACAACAGTGATGGCTTTCCTGTCAATACGCAGTACCCTGATTAAAACAGTATGGTTAAAGATGCCCTAAATTAGTTATCAGTGAAGGTATTTACTGAAAAGAAAAATGTAATGTTGAAGACAAAGGAGGTAAGCAAGTAGCTTGACTGAGAAAACGTGTCTAGGAAACAAATATGATGAGATAAAAGATTCAGTAATTGGGGATTAAATATTTTCTGTGCAGTTTAGCTGTCAAGTAACCTTTCTGTATGTTCAATAGCTATAGAGCCAGTTTTACCTATTCAGAAAAGCAGCTGTCATTTATCAGTGCATAAAACCACGCACCAACCACTGCTTCAGCAACATGAAGCTAATACTATTTAGTGGTTTTCTCTCCAGAGTTCTTTACAAACTTTAACTGACCCCCACTTCAAATCCTTTAATGTATTGTTACCCAGCCCCCATTTGCCCAGTGGCAAAATGGAGAAATTTTCTTTAATATGCTTGGATAATTTAATGGCAGATCAGCCCTGTAATTCCAGAATGTATTGATTCCTCAAACTTCTGTGTGCACCAATTATTTATGGGACAAAATTCAATAATAAAAATAATTTATCATATTTATAACATGGGGACTATCCTATAAATATTCAAATACAGACTCTTCTAATTTACCTACTAAGTTGATTAAGTATGCAAGCACCCTGACTTAAAGTGTGTCTTATCTAGTCTTATCACATAGAAGCCACAATCACATCTTGCTAGCTACCTATCCATGAACAAGATTGCAGTTTATGTATTGTGTTAGCCAAATCTGTAACAGACAAATCAAGTCACTTTCACCTTTGTGAAGTAATTAGGGAAGGTGAAAATATTAAAGGCCTTTAAGATAATACTGTTGCCTTTCCTGAATGCAGTATCAGCAGTAAAAAAAAAAAGAAAAGAAAGAAAAAAAAGATAAAAACTCCCTCATCTGACTAAAAGCAGGCTATTAAAGCAACTTTCAAAAATGTCCCCCTAACAAGACCTGAGGAAGGGCACTTAGATGATAGATAAGCTTTCAGGCACAAAGTATATGGTCAGTCCAGGAAAATCTGTCACCAAAAAAACTTGCTTCCCTTAATCAAGAGCAGATGACTAAGTTTTCAGTGTTGGAAAATCCATTTACTTATCCATTTTTGTATAATGATCCATATATATTCTGACTAGACAAAAAAAGATTGAAGCTGCCTCAGCCTTTTCCAAGTCATGGTTACAGCATATTTTCTAACAAAAGCGGGGTGGAGGAGGCAATTTTACTAATTCTTTTTGGTAGTTATAAAGACAGTGTTGCCTATGCTCCAAATGATTTGATGTAGCTGAAACAGAATCTCTGTTTGTTATTGTTTGAACCATTGTAATATAATATAGAAACTGCAGTATGATAGCAGATAGAGAATTCTGATTGTTCCTGATTGCCTAGAAATGGCATGCATACATTTATGTTATTCCAGTTTCTCCACCTGTTATATCTTGTCTTGCAGCCTTGAAGGTCTTTGGGATAGTAACTGATTTTTCTATACACTTTTTACACCACCTAACACAATGACAGTGTGACCAATTTTGGCACTAGGAATTAGCATGATGCATTCGTTAAATAACTTTTTTCCTGAAAGCATGCAGCTTAAGAAAGAATTAAATTAATCTGTTCTTCATTTCTCTTTTGCATATATTCTTGTCCATGAATGATTTAGATTTTTATCAGACACATTTCAAGTAATTTGAAGGGATGTAAATATCTATAGACAACTTAGCATTTCCACAAGGTAATTGGCAGTAGCACTACTCATATGCATAAGTCTGAGCATCATCCAGGTCCAGGAATTGTTTGATACCTTTTCTCACTTGGCATTTTTTCTTTACAAAAAAGTTTACTTAGGTACTGTTTTCTCTCTTCCTTTCGATGGTATAACATTCCAATACTAGCTATACATCAGTAATGTTTAATCCACCTTTTGTGTAAAGTTAGGTATAATTGTGGTCTCTGAAAGGACCATAAAAATTACAATGATTTTCTCAGTGTATAAAAATTGTTTCATGGGTATGCATGATCAACAAAGTAAAAGCAATATATTCTATATAGACTATTCATTTGAATATTACTTTTCCTGTCTAATCAGTAAAATTATAGCTCATTCTAGCCAAGGTCTTTGCATGCAGTCTTTGTAACAAAAGTACAAGGTTTCATTTTGTATAAAAACTTGTTGGATTGTTGGTTACTAGGATCCCAGGTATCTGGCTTCCTTTTTGGCCTGTGTGAAAGGGTACATTGTTTTAAAGTTTGGAATATTACTGCTACTGGCAGGATTTTTGATTCCTGGAAACTTACTTGATACCCTAAAGCCAAGTGAAAGTAATTTAAGACTGAAATAACAAAAGGGGAGGATGTTTTCAGGATAGTTGAATATTGTAATGTGTCAGCAGCATACAGTGTGATTTTGTACTGTTAGATGATAAATCCTGCTCCATTTATTACATACTCAGATTTCCAGGGGTTCAACTGTTAGAGCAAAAATGAAAGATGTTACCCCATTCAAGTCTTCCAGTGTGTGCATCCAGTAATAGTTCCATTTTGTAAAATTCTAGCTGTCTGTATCACTCTATATATACACATATGTGTGTATATGCAAATATATATATTCATATGCATATGAACATGTTTCCATATATGAGTAGAACTCCTTCCTGAAGTTTAGAGTCAAATCTGTATGTGCTTAGGCAAGTAAACAAAAGTAACTACTCAACCCAGTCCAAACTTCCTCTATTTCTAGAGTGAATTTTAAAACTCTGTGTTCTCATGCCCAAGCCATGGGAATAAGATTAAGGTGGTATAAATTAATGATGCATGTCTGACAGATGTAAACCCTATACCAGGTCTCTGTGGGTACATCTGCACGTCCTGCTGACTGCATATTTGGTACTGGCTGATGGAAATAGCCAATCAGAGTATTCCCAAGTGTGAGGGAGCGTGGCCATGATTCCAAAGCCACGCCAAGGACTGCACAGAGGGTGGAGGAGCCGAAGCCAGCGGCACTGGCCTCAGCTCTGCCACCCTGCTCCCTGCGAGAAGCAGAACAAGTGGCAGCATGGTGCGATACATGGCAGCACTCTTTCACAGCCCGCCCCCTCTACCCTCCCCATCATTGTTAGCAGGCAATTGGCTAGTAACCAATAAAAACAAAGTTTCTTTCTCCCTATTACTGCTGTTAAAGTCTATCTTTCTTTAGAAGAACTTTGGGGGAGGGGAGGTAGTGGAAAAATAGTCATCTGAATATAGCCATTTGTTAGCTTTTCTAATAAGCTGCTTTTACAATTTCCACTGAAAAAGATTCATCGAGGGTTCCCAATTCCATTGGTAGTTCCATAAAGAGTATGGTTGTGCAGATGGACTCCTTAAGTTGTTCAAGCATTATAATCTTGCCTAGTCATGAAAAAATTCTGTGGACCTTGGAAAACAGAAAATAGCCACAGTGCTGTGCACTCTGGGCATGCTTTAATGTTCTGCTTGTGCTATCATGCAAAGACTAAATGACAAACTTGGCAATATTAACAAACATTCAGAATTGATGTATGTGCATTACTTAGGTGTGCATGATGTGTTTTGTGGTGGAAGCATGAGGTTGTTGTAATTAAGGTTTTACATTATACTGTAAAGAAGAATTGATATATAGTATTGATATATAGTATTGATATATAGGCAACTGGTGCCTCCCCTGCGACCAGTCCTGCTGACTGTGGAGGGAGGGGGGCAAAGGCCACAGGAGATCCTTCAGACCGGTCTGGGGGGGTCTCCCCCTAATGATCCCATGATGACCAATTTGCTGCAACCGCTTCCAGGAGTGGCTGCGGCCACTTCTGGGAGCAAGTGCCTGCTAATCGCGGAAGCAGCTGCAGCAGTCGCCCATCACTTGCAGGGGAGGACACCGGCATTCCTGCATGCCCCCCCCGCCTATTGCCTAAGTAGCGAGCGCAGCCAGTCAGGGGGTGCACCAGCACTCTCAGAGGGTGTGCATGTACCCCCTACATGTCACCACTGTATAGTATGTTTCCTTATCAATAGGGAGCAGAAAGAAATTTCTTGGGACATGGTGGGGCCTATCACTGGAAATGTGCGATGTAGATATTCGTTTGTAGTTAGGGAGAGTATCACAAAAGAACTTAAATTACATGGGATGGAAAAATACTCTTATGTGCAATAACTAGCACTGTAAGGTGGTATTTCTTGGCTATTTTCTTGGGTTTTTCTTAGCAATGAAAATTTCTAAAATGTTAGAATGTTATGTAGCTTAAAAGATGTTTGCTTATGTAAATAAAGAGCCATCCCTGTCCTTAAATGTCCTGTGTGACCTTATATGTGGTTAGGTTTTCAAAGGTATTTGGCACTCAGTGGGATTTTCAAAAATGCCTGGATGCCAATTTGATTGAGCCCCTTTAAAAATCCCATTTGGCATCTTGACATACCTAAATGCCCTTTGAAGATCTGTCCCTAAGTTCATGTCTCCATTTCCTCTCTGTAGAATAATACTGTCTCTCACAGGGTATTGTGAGAGATAAATGCAGTAAAACATACCATATTTACCCAAATACAAGTGAAGGTATTTTCACCCAATCAGCATATGGGGAAAACGCCCCTCCTCTAATATTTACATACAAGGAAATTTCATTAAATATATTACACATCATTATACTGCTAGCAAAAGCAGCATGTGCTCAGTAACTGAAACTACCTATGAAGTTAATTAAATACAGCCAACATTGAGCATAACTGTAAAATACATGGCAAACATATTGATAGAAATCTGCCACAAAGATAGGTTAGTGCAGCCTATCTGAATACAATATATGCTAGTGCCCATTGCACTCAGTTCTCCTCAGCAACAACTCTTTTTCAAGTCATTGTGAGCCACTACAGTAAGCACATTTTGACTTCCTCTTCACTCTCATAGCTGAGCTGTGACTTTCTTTCCATTTTCTGGGAAACATCATCAAATGGGGCCCCAAACAGTTCTCTCAGAATCCCTGTATTGTGCCCTTTCTTGGCCTGTTACATATGATTAGTGTGGCCCTGCCATTCATGAGGCAGAACTGGACCAAGTTAGCCTGCGCCTTATCTGCATATGCGTTTTTGGAGGATCTTGGGACTAGGGACAAGAACACCTGGTTCCAGTCATGTGTAGGGGCTATTTTCCTTGCTGTAGCAGCGGGAGGGGGACAGATTCAAAGCAAACCTCTAATAATTAAATTCTGTATCTAGAAAATTATGTAAAATGTATACATTTGTTCTGTATAGAATCTAAGTATTGGGATGGGGGGTCATCTTCCAGCAGAAGAGGAAGGAATGCTGTACAGACCACTGTCTCTCTGTCTTACATGCTTTGTTATTCAACACAGTACAGTTCCACACTATTTCCTTATTGTTCTTCTAAATTTTGATCCTACAGTTTCTCCTTCTTTCCCTTTTATGCTTTACATGCTTAGTTCTCCTTGAGTTTGCGTGCAAGAACCAAGTAGCACAAAACAGATTTGCTTTCTATCTATCTGGCTATCATATGCCATTTTAGAGGCTGGGCTGATATTTTGAACATTTGTCCTGTTTATTTAAAATTCTATTTTTGCTTCATCTGCATGTTTTACTGGAAAAAAAAGTGTGACAAACCCAGTTCTCTGTGCACACTTTTATTCTATTCTGTCTTTCTCTTTGCAGACAGGAAGCCCAATTTCCCACTCTTGTGTATATAATTTCAGGATTCTTTAAAGCCACCCACATAAGTGATTTACTGAGCCATGC
>JAGPOW010000261.1:190002540-190021536 GCA_030014935.1 Caiman crocodilus
TGATTGGGGCATCTGTTCACCACTAGAATGAACTAAGACCATGAAGCGGCTGTTGGGCATTAAGGCCTTTAACAACCTAAGTCACTTTTCAGCAGGTCACTTAGGGGAAGGGCTCTCTCCCTCTTTTATTAGGTGTTTGTGCCATGCTGTTTCGTGTATCACGTGTCGTAAGGCAAGATAGCCAGTTACCTAGCAATCTTTCCAAAGAAGGAATCAATCTCTCTCTACCGCTTCCCAAAGTGAATTATTTTTATATTATTTTACACCCACATTGAAGAAATGCACTTCATTCTACTTCAGATCTCCAGAATCTCAAAATTGGGTCTGTTATACTTGAGACTGAAAGTTTAAAAGATGAGGTCTCTTCTATTGAATAAGTAGCACTCTAAGTATAGTTAAGTATAGTTTTCGGGATTTTGAGTACATTTTGGCATCTGTGAGGATTTAAAGGGAAGTGAAAATGGATGCCCTCAGTGGAATTCTTGAGCCTTTCAGGGTTTCAGGAATCTTCCCTTTTGTGTCTGCATAAAATTCCATTAAAGCTATTATATTTGAATCAAGTATACTGATGAACAATCCATTCATGTTTTCATCAGATCCAAAGAGCTTACACACAACATCTGGAATTCTTCCAATTAAGATATTGGCAAAATATATCAAGAGATGGAGTTTTTCATGTTATGTAAAAGTATAATTCCAGATGTATTAAAAATGAATATGACCAAGTTAAAAACAGTAAAAATAAAAAAGCCTGTAGGAGGTGGCCTTTCATGAAGTAAGGCCGAAGCTCTGTGCGTGTTCTGTATGTGTGTATTTGCATTGGTAATTGTCATGGCTTCATGGCAAATCAAGCTGTGAAGCCTTGAAACACCCACATGTCTGCCTAAAATATCTAGTGTGTACACACACACACACATTCTCTCTCTCTCTACAGGTAATGTACATGCAAAAAAGTATAGAAACTTCCATTCTAATTTTTTTTTGAAAAGTTCTTTATGTTGTACAGTAAGAAGCATATAAAAGAAATTGTAAGTGTCTGTAATATCTGTTTAAGTTTCTAAATAAGTAATTTTCAACATTTTCAGACTGAAAGCACCCCTCAAAGTGCCAGCTCTTAGTTTTCACTTACTTTTTAACTCTATAAAAATAAAGAGAGAAATACTTCTATTGCAAAGAACTTGGAAAGACCACAACAGATCAGAATGTTTTAGATGCTGTGGATTCCTATTTGAAATCTGAGTTTATCCTATGAATCGTGTTTGCACATCTAGCAATGCTAATGTTGCATGGCATCCTTTGGTGCCATAGCACTATGTTTGAGAATCTCACTATTCTAAATGCTTAAATATTTTTGTAACAACTTTACATTAAGACAGATATTTGAAAACTTGTTTCGTTATTATTTATGTCAAGATCTGAGTGCAGAGTTTAATTTCCCTGCATTGCTATTGATTGCCTTATTTAAAGTAATAGCAGTACACCCTCTTAAGTTTTCCATAGGCAGATTTAACATTGCAGGAGAAACGCAACATCTTAAATTTGCGAGTCAGAAGGAGGAAATAAAATTAAAATATTTTGTTTTAGTTATTAAAACCAGAATCACTTTTTTGAAGATCTGTTCTGTAAACATTAGAGATCTTTACTACATGTTTTAACCAAAGCTTCACAATTCATCTTCCAGTTCAAGAGAACTTGTTCTCATTTTATGTTGTTAAGAGGGATATTTTTAATGTGGTTATGAAAAGTTCCTTGGGGTATATGTGCATAATAAGACTTCATACTTTTTAAAGGAAATCATCTGTGAATCCCATTAGTTATCATTTTTCAATTTTCATGGTTTTAAGCATGAGTTAACTTCAAGTGTTGTAAAACTTCAATCTAATTAAAGAACCACACTTAGTTCCAGTCAGAAAACCAACGTATTGTAGATTGTTTGATTTACATTTCAGAGATTAACAAATTAAAAATTTAAAGGCTGTATTCATTTTAATATAAAAGAGCAGTAGAAATACAGAGGGCAAAATGTAGTCAGGTATCAAACATATGAAGTTCAGCATCCTCTCATACTAGTTAGTAGATGCTGGATCAACTCTGCCTTTGATGGACAAGATGGCAAAGTTTTGTCCTGCTCAAAATATTATAGGATGCTATTTCCTGCTTTTTTTCAAGAAAGTACTTGTTAAAATCAGTGCTAACTTAGAGATGCTGTGGGTAAGATTTTAGTACTAACTGCTCTTCCACCCTGCAGGCACTTCCAAAAGAAAAAGATAATTAGAACTGAACAGCCACTCCAAACCAGTATCTGTGCTTCTTTTTGTTTTGCCACACATAGCAAGAAGGGGCATAATAATCACACTGGTTCACCAGCTGCAGAGATAAAGGCATGATTTGCTCTCTATCCATATCTTGTTCATCTTCTACCCTCTTTGATTAAAGGAGACAATTAAGTGGACCTTTAAATGTCAGTGTTTAAAATTTTGGTTGCTCTCAAGATATGCTGGGGATTGTACTTCTGTAGTTGTAACATATGCAATATGAAAGAAAAGGAAACAGTACTATAGAAGCTGAAACTCCTCTCCTCATGACCTGCAGGAGGTGATTTGGGGTGCTCTGCCCCAATATGTAAATATGGTGTTCCTGAGTTATTTTCCCAATATATAAGGCTCAGTAGGCAAGCAGTCAGATCTGAAGGAGTTCATAGGGCAACTACATGAAAAATCATACCAAGTACTAACCAGTTCTGTAGTACTAGGGAACTCTGCTAGGGAAAATGGAAACTAAAATCATAGCCTAGAACAGAGTCAGTGGAAAAACATTGAGATTGAAGAATATATGAACTTGTACTGAGGAAAAATGTAGGATATTTGGAATATCTGAAGAACTAAATTGGAGAATACAAATGTGTATGGTATAGAATAGAGTTTTCACAGGATGTGGAAGCAACTGGTTGTTGGGTTTGTTTGCAAGGATGGAAGTCATCTGGTTCTGAAACACATACAGCCAGTGTATATATGGATTGTATAGTGGAAAGAACAAAAAGTTTGGGACATAAGTCTTTGATAAAGCAGATTCAGTTGTCATTTGAGAAGCAATGTGAAATGAGTTTAAAAGAATAAGATGCTGAGATATATATGAAAGAAGAAGAGCATTAGCTAGCAAAAGGAATTCTGCAGGATAAAGGATTTGGTGGATTCTTGTATTCTGTTAAGTTCTGAATTCTGTCTGTGGGTGCATGAGAATGGTAGCCTGAGGACTATATGAGGATGACTAGGTCATTCGAAAGCACATAAAGGTAAAGCTTCAATTAAATGCCTTTTCTTTTTTAAATATAGAATCTAAGGAGTTAGAGTCCTGCTAAAATAATCTAACATACAACTTATTTTTAATTCTGATAGCTCAAGGTGGGTTGTGTGTAGCTGGTGACTAAAAGCTCTGAAAGAGTGTGTTTGAATCCTTATAGTATTTGTCTCTCTCCCTCTCCCCACCTACCCACAAGCCATCCCAAAGTGGTTCTTACAATCAAGGTGGTGAGTGAAAGTATTCAGGGATGGCAGAACAATATTGTGTGGTATTTGGAACACGGAGAGTAAATTTGGTATCTTCCATCTAGGGACAACTGTACTGAATCAGATTTCTCTTTTGGTACAGAAAACTATCATTGACCTTTTCTTTTTCTTTTTATTGCTAAGTGCAACTCCTTGTTGTAGAATCATAGATAAGTAGGCCCAGAAGAACCTCAGGAGCATTAGTTTAACCCCTTGCTCTACGTAGAGAGCAAATCTCCAGACACCAACAATATTTTAACTTGCTACAGGATGATGATGGCACAGTCTTCTGTTACTGTTACTTGTTAAAATAACTTGAGAGATCCTAGGAACATGACTATGCCTTAACACTACAAAGGGACAAAAAAACCCCCATAGTTTATACCAATTTGACCATGGGGTAAAATTGTTTTCAGACCCCAAACACAGTGGTGAGTCTGACTTCCATCAAAGAAGCAAAATGCTCTTATAACCAGGAAACTCCAGGTTTTTTAATTACAACAGGACCATTGGCACACATTAGTCAATATCCCCAGTCTTGGGTGCAACAGACACCCAAAGCTGAGGAAGAAGTCTGTGTGCGGTGGGGAGAGGAACCCTAGTGCCTATAGCAAAAGGAGGGGGGAAAGATCCTTCCTAGCATGGTGTGGCAACCAGTAAAGTCCAGAATAAGGGAAAAATTAGAACACCATCCACTCTGCACTGCAACCTTACAACTGTAAACCCTGTAACTAGAGAGCCAAAATTTCCCTTTCTGTCACCCTAGCCTCTCCATAAACTGTCCCAGCTCCTTAATGTTTTTTCATAACCAAGCACTTTGTTCAACATCTTCTGATGCTGAGCAAGATCTGCTCTAATTTCTACCCACTCTGCTTTGCAGAACTGTTCTTTGGATCTCCAGTCAGTGCATGTAGTGTGTGGCTTCCAACTGTTGCTCTTCTCCAACTGGCACACTCCAAGCATTGCTACTTGTAGAGCATCCCTGAGCAATGATAATCCAACTTTTTCTTGAAAACCTCCAATGAAGAAGATTCCCCAACTTACCTAAGTAGTTCACTCCACTGCCTCACTGCTCTAACAATAAGAAGTTTTGGGTTTTTTCTGGTATCTAATCTAAACCAACTTTTCCACAATTTCAAGCCATTACTCCATGTCCTACTCCGTGAAGAGAGGGGAAACACCTCTTTCTTAAACTCCTTTGCTACAAGCTGAACATGCTTTTTTTCTTTCAACCTCTCCTCATGTGGTTTGTCATCCAAACCCTTTATTATTTTTGCCACCCACCTTTGGATCCATGATCTTGAAGATTTTTCCTTAGGAAAGTCTTTATTTTACACTATTTTGTATAATGTTGCTTAATAATGTAAAATGAAGACTTTCCTAAGGAAAAATCTTCAAGATCACAGCTTTTTACTCAAATTCCAATTGCCTTTGGTCTTTTCTCCCAGCAGAAATATAAGCCAATACAAAAATCCCCACTCTGGTTTTATTGGCTTGGACCTGGCACAGTTTGGAAAGATTAGTTGTCATGGGACAGATTTGAACAGGCATTTATACACTCTAGTCACCTCATAATTGGGTTTGATCTGTTTTAGGTAGTATGTGGTTCAGTATTGGTCTGACTAAATGAATATGTGCATATGATGTTCTAGACATTTGTGTGTCAAGCTTTGACTTTTAACGCGTGGGCTAGAACATAGCAAGGCCCTGGAACACTTAACTACTGTTTGTACCCGTAACATCTGCATTTTGATAAGAGATCAACAGGAATATACATAAGGTAAGCTTGAGTTATTCTTTGATATTCAGTATCAGAATACTTCCTTCCGTAAGGCATCTGACTGGCTCATTTTTCAATGTGCAAGGTAATAAAGCCTGCTTAGTCAATTTGTGGGGAAACATGTTGGTCAAGACAATTTCATCGAGTTCCCTGCCTGTCTTCAGCCCTTCAGTTGTTCTGTCTGTAAGTATTCACATGCTCTGTTTTGCTCCAGCAAACATTATTTTAGGTTTTGTGGTGATCTTTGAATATCTGAAAGTCAAATTATTCTAAAGGTAATGTGTTTTTTGTTTGACAGTTGGATTCTGTTCTTTCACACCAAGTTAGGACTCTGGTGAGAGGTGGTATAGTTAGATAATGTTTTTGGTCATTATCTAAGGCACCTTACTGCTGCATATAAGATGCTCTTCATTTTATAATAAATATAGACAGTTGACTTTTCATGGCATAATACTTCATTTCAGATGAGGATGGGACAAAAAATGTTTAACACAATAAGAACAGGCAAAATATGTCAGTTCTGCTGAATGAGAAAAATGCAGCAACAAAGAAGCTTATAAAAAGGCTTTCAACAATCCTCAGCAGGAAGAGAGGGAGAGCTCATGGCTGAGACTCAGCTCTTCCTCTAATGAAGGTGGTATGTAAACAAAGAAGAAAATTACATGGTGGGGGGGATCTTTATGCCAGTTGAACTAGGAGTGGATTTGTGTCTGTGGCTACATAGAGCTTTATGCCACTGAATATGCGACTATACTCATCATACAAGTCAGGAATGCAAGGGACTGGATAAATGCTGTCTAACTGCTAGAGAAGGTCAGGGTCCCAGACATACTACCTATTATATAGATTATGCACCTCCCTCCATATCAAGTAGGCTACTGTAAATCTGGACCAAATTGCACTTAAGTGTCTCTATTCAAGGCATGGAGCCCCAGGACATGTAACTTTCTTCTTTTGTAATTCTGCCTATGTGTATACATGCCTCCATTTTAGGAATAACAATACACATTGTCACCATAACTAGATACCTTCATAAATCAAGGATACAGCTCAAAACATCCCTATTTAAGTGTTTTAAATAAACAACAACATTTTACCAATCAGACTTTGTATCCTACAATAGTAAAGAGAGAAGAATTATTAGCCAGTTTGTATATACAGACAAATGTGTGCTCTGATCTTTCCACTGCATATAATTTTCATGCAATAATACATGCTAAAGAAAAGTACAAATCTATTTTCATTATTTCAGTTCATTAGTAACAATGAGGTAGACTAAATGACCTGATGGTTAAAACAAATGGGTTAAAACTAGGTTAGGTAACAATATAGTTTATTTACCCAAATCCAAGACAACTTTGAATTTAAGACAACTCCCACAATAATTGGATTCTATACATGGAAAATTATAGTTTTGTTAAAATTTTCTATTGTATAGATGCTGGTTAATGGAAGGTTGTCTTAAATTCATCTAATACCTCACATTGCTGTGTAGGAGAAAGCAACAGTGGAGAGAAGGGGCCGGACCCCTGCCCCTTGCTCTCCTGCCCCTTGTTGCACCATGTTCCCCACTGCCTGCCACCCACCACATGCCCATTTGTGCCTATGCCTGCCTTCACTCCCTGCCGCCCTCACCTTGTGCTCCCCCCTGTGCTTGCCCCACCCCATTCCCTTACCAACCCCTACTCTCTAACTTTTGCTGCAGCTCTGTTCCTCTGGGGCAGTCAGGAGCCATAGCACCCCTGGTTCAGCCCAGCCTGACCATGGAGAAGCAGTGGCAGCTCCCAGTTGGTCCACATTGGGGCTGGAGGGACTGGAATCGGAGCAGAAGGTAAGAGGGGAGGGAGCTGGAGGAGGGGAACAAGAGATGGAGGCAGGCTTCACAGTACAGCAGGGTGGGAGGACAGATACAGACATAGGCAGGCTGTAGGTTCCCCCCCAACCCAGTGGTCTCCCACATGCTCTCTCTAGCTGCACACATCCCATCTCTTGCTAAACAAGCCATTCTGGCCTGGGACAGGCAGTGGCTCAGCTCTGGCTTTAACTCCTAGTAGCCCCTAGCCCAGAGCTGATCTGCCATCTGCCCTGGGCTAGTATTTAAATCCAAATCAAGGCCTTTCTCCCCCCCCTGCTGACTGCTTTTGAGTAAATACAGTATCCCCCTATACAGAATGTTACAGCCTGTCTGTTTGCTGGGAGCTCAGTCTATCGTCTTATGACTCTTAAGTCAAAGGAGAACAGAACTGAACCAGTGGCCAGGTGGACAAGAAACTGAAAGGGAACTGGTCTGTCTTGCTGAGTTATCAGTAAAGAGTAATAGTCTTGAAAATTATGTAACTTACTTTATTGCAGAGTGAGACAATGTGATCAGCTCTTTGGCAATGCAGCTTGAACATCTAACACCTACCAGTGCACTGACAAGAACATTTATGACAGATAAAAGTCACATTAAAAAATGAAAGCAGTTCAAGCTGACTCATTTCAGTAAGCGAACAAAAACACTGGCACCTTTGATAACAGCATGCAGAAGAATCATGTCTTCTGTTCTTTCTTTAACTACCAGCGCAGAGCTGGTGTGCAGTTTTTTTTCCCAGCTGCTGCTTTTACGTGACCTGGTTTCAGCAAGGGAGTAAAATACCAGAGAATGCTATAGCAGCGACTGCAGATTATTTGGCTTGTCACAGATGTTAGGAACATTTGCTGACTCTGTATGAAAATGAAGTTTGGAAACATTTTGTTACTTCTTGACAAATAGCTTGAGAACTGGAAGTGTGTAGTGATTAAATATGACTTCATTGTGCTAGTAAAACTTTAATATAGTTGAGTCTTAGACAAAGTCCTGTTCAGCAATGTTACTACTTAGATCAAAGGACAATGAATATTGAGCAGTGCCTGTTATCTGTGACAGTACAAATATAACATGTAAGAGAAGAACTCAGTGGGAGGGCCTGGAAAGGTAGTTATTCCCTTTCATTACTGCACAATGTGTAAGTATGTCAAAATAATTCCTTAGATCTATATGCAGATTATGATTCTTCTGGTCTTCAACCCTTAAGGCCTTATTGTGGGGAAAGTTGTCCCTAACCGGTCTGCACAGACTCTGTTGCAAGGACAACACAAGCAAATTAAGGCTCCTTTTTTCTGATTCCTGATCCAGGACTAAGATTTCATGCAGGTCTCCTTAACCCACAGGATCTCTAGCTTTGCTTCCACAAACATGACAGTTCTGAATCACCCACCCCTATGTGAGGTTTGGACACTAAATCTCCCATTCCCCTCCCTATCTGTATTTCTGCCCTACTCATCATAGACTTGCTAATTTATAGGAGAAGGAGGACTTTGTACTTCTAAATCAGAACTGATAATTCATATGGAGCATGTCTGATCTATCCTTCTGTGCAAGTGTACTTTTGAGGTACTTACGTACTACTGATCCTTTGTCCTGAAATAGGTGTTAGATGTTAGGCAATGAATGCAGTCAAGACTGTTGTGTACACCACAATGACCCCTTCTCAGGCTCAGATAATAGAGCATTGACATGTGACAATAGCGAGGGTTAGATTACAATACATATGGAGAAGTCTAATGCTGTTAATTGTGCAGTGCACACCTAAAGGCCCAATATGTAGTGTTCCTCGCACTAACTGACCATTAAGGGTAGGGAAAATGTCTGATGTATGGAGCAGTCTCTTGTGCATGAAAATCACTCACAGGAATCGTTCTGTGGCAATGAGTACTCACCATTTCAATGGAAATGCTGCTCTCATTGACTTGCATTGTTTTAGTAATCCTCTACAGTCAGTTGTGTTATCCTATCAGAAGCCTGCTGTCCTACTGGCTGATCTCCATATTACTGGTACCTAACTCTACTTAATACAGTAGGAGCTGTGGTTATCCTCTCATGCCCATAAGCATGCATTTATATAATGAAGGCACAATCTTCCCACTCTCTGCTTCTCCTGAGCAAATGTGGTGAGGAGGTAGCCTCTGTCCTGTACACATGCAGTGCTGCTGGACTGTTGGACATAAACCAGCAAGTTGCTGCCAGCTACCTGTTCCAGCCTTGATGGTAGTTTTATCCTTGGTGACTGCAGGAGTGAAGTTATTTGCATGGCCCATTGCCATATATCCAGTCTGCCTCTGTAGATTGCTTATTCAAGATGGCATGGTGCCCAGGAGAGGAACATTGTTGCCTCGGGTATAAAAACTGGAAAAATGCTTACATTTGTGGCAGTTGATGGCCTTCTAATACCTAAAGGGGCCAACAGACAGCAATGCAATAAGACAGTTCTTTGGGCCCACTCACCATGATGTAGCACTTGCAGAGAACTGTATTAGCAGATTCAGATGCTTTCATTTTCAAGGGAACAAGATTTTTGTCTGTCTCCATTTAAACCTTTTTTTTTTTTTTTAAATCCTGCCATCATTGCCTTTGATTGTAGCATTTGTGTGTAGAGCTAGGTAAGTAGCATTTGTGTGACTGATGTAGCCTGTGCAGAACTAATATTGATACAATTTCCAGCTTCAGTTCTTCATTCCTTGTTTTTGTCATATATCAGGACACTAACATTATTTTAATATGGTTTTATAATTGCACCTTAAGTGTCACTTACTATGCATATCTCTTCTGATTTCTCTGCAGATAAATAGATAGTTTATTTTTGCCAGATTGTTTAGTCACTTGTATTGATAAGATATTTAATTTTACCAAGTTACAAAAATCTAGGATGATTTGGAGAAGGATCAGCACTGGGATAATTTTGTATTTTAAAATCCTTAATGATCTAAAGCCCTAAAATGCTGGCTTCCTCCTTGACATTTTTAATTTTTTTAATGGAGGATGGTTTCCTTCCTTTGTTCACAGTTCACATCATTTAGGAAAATTTAGACAATCTGTAAAACTCTTATTTACTTGATAAAGATTCCTTGATAATTCAGAATTTTTATTTGAGTAAATGGGGTTCCTTTTTTGAAACAGGAAAAAACTTCCCAGTATTGCCAAAGTAAAAGTCTGTGTACATATTGGTAAAGCATGTTTTTGAAACCAGCTAGCAGATTAGCAAAGGGAAAATCTTTTTTCCATGTTCATTGGATGGGAGCCTCTAGAGCTGCATGTTATCGTTTTGGTTTGGATATGGGTTGTCACTTGTAGGAACAGTTAAGTGTTTTACCCACTTCTTCACATACTATATTTCACCACTATACAGAAATTTACTAAGAAAGTTAATTGCTGTATTATTTTATGGTGACCTTGAGTGTGTTTCATATCTGAAAAAACTGACATTTGGGTTTTCTAATTTAGAAGCACAAAAGAGGTTGAAAGAGACAGCGCTAGTACCCGATTCACACACTGAAAAACTGCTTATATTAAATTATAGGCTGCCAAAGCTGGAACCAAAGATAACATTATTAGACTTTTGCATTAAATATGATTAATGGGACAAGAGGGATATAGTGCAGGCTACCTGATGTATATACCTTTCATGGTTAAGATTTCATTACTTAAAATCAAATGTGTACATGTGTGCATTTTTTCTCTTTCTCCATTTTGTAGGCTTAAAGCTTGCCTTTTAAAAGGCTCACATTTTCTAACAGCATCTAAGTAAACTGTGATGGAATTTTGGAAGAAGAGGAACTCTCCTGTCTTCTCTGTCTTTCTGTTCAAGATCTTTACAGTTCAGGATTGTATAGGATAGTCTTATAACACAAAAATTCATTGGCAGTGGGAAAAGAATTATTACTTACAGATGTGCCTGCTGCTTGCAGAATGTATTAAAAAGATAAGACAAAGCAAAAGTAATATTCAAAAAGTACCAAGCTTCATTTAGTGACTGGAAAAATATAGAAACTGTGTTTTCCTGTAAAAATACTGAAACCTTCCCTCTTCTTGTTTCATTCATCAGCAGTATACATCCTTCAGAGCACATAAGCAAGAGAAAGGAGCCACCTTCATATAGCCAATAGGAAATGATGACTTACGGTGCACATCACATGATTTCATAATCTCAAGATCCAAATGGCCCAAAAGGGGAATCCATTTACATAAACCAGAATGAAGGAGGGCCACCTAATTATCTTTGGTCTAGTGGGTGGGGCTCTCACCCAGGAATTGAAAGACTTGGGTCTTGGGCCTCTGCTCAGGCTGAGGGGATTGAATACACAGCTCCCATTTCTCAGGAAAATGAATTAACCACCAACCAAAGAGCTAAACTGTGCCACTGGGTGGAAGGGACTCTAGTCATGGGATTAAAGGGCAAGCATACTAGATGCAGCCTGACTGTATAGCCCAATGAAGGTTGCTTGTAAGGGGAGGAAAAATAGGTTCTTTTCCCAGTGCTTTTTGGGAGACATTTCCTAATGATCATTTAATGTAAAATGCATAGACAGCATTGGAAGCAAACTCTACTGCATAGAAAGAAGAGCTAAGGAAATTACAAACCATACCAGTGATGGACTAAAAGAGGGAAAAGACCATTAGAAAAATGTATTTTTCACACAAATTTTTATTTTATAGAAGTGTGGGCATAGTAGACATTGGGTGGACAATGAAATCAGTATGATGAATTGTGATTTCAGCATTTCCCCTGTATTATACAAAACTTGTATCTTATTTTGACACACCAGGTGCATCTACACATGCAATTAATTCTAACCAATAAACTCTGGAGAAGCTTAAGGTGGAGTAAACTACTCCCCGGCACAGCATCTACATGTGCATCTGGGACAGCAGCAATTTGAGCTGAGGCAGAGCAGTTTACACTAGGGCCAGTCTTGCTCTGCTCTGCCCTGCCCCACGCTGTGGGTGGCAGTGGCAGAGGCGCTGGCTGGGACACAAGGATGATGAAAGAGCAGAGCCATGTGGCTAGGTGGCAGGCAGAAATCTGCCCCCCTGCTGCCTGGGCTAACTGGATGAATTTACGCCTATGGTCAGTGTCTATACATGCATTTAATCTCAGTTAATTGCTTTGTGGTGGTGTTAATTAGTTTACTGTGGCCTAATACCATCACATGTATAGGCAATGACACTTTACTGCAGAGTAGACTAATTAGCTGTGGAGTAAAGTGCATGTGTAGATGTAGCCACTGTTATTAAACTATCATCCAGGAAATCATCTTTTCTCTGAAAAGGTTATGAAAATGGTTTTCACAGCAGTAGTGACATTACTGAAAGCTTTTTTTCTGAAGTGCAGCACATCTAGCACACTGCTTCCTACTCTGACTTCAGTGCAGAGGATCAGAGGTGCCATTTCATAGGAAAAAGAAAAACTTGTAATACATGGAATTTCAAAATAGGAAAACTGATGAAGTAAGAAAAGGTAGTTCCTGGGGAATGTTTTGGTAAAGGAAAATAAAAACTAAATGTGGCATATGGATGCCTTTTAGGCATTGATATGCAGCTAGTTGTTAAAAATACTCACCTGTGCTTTAGGTCTCTGTCCAAGGTGCTAACAGCTTTCTGAGGAAGTAAAAAAGAAGGGAGAACATGAGAAAAGATGGTTTGGACTCTTTGAAGTATAAAGTGATATGAAAATTCTTTTCCTAAAAAGCCCTAAATTCTTTTATTATTGGAAAAATAAGATATTCTTATAATGCATGTACCTAAAAATGCATGGGAACATTTACAATATTTAACATACACACTGAAAAACTCTTTAAGCATTTACCAATAAAGACAGTCCTCCATAAGATTTCTGTTTTTTTGCTACCTAACTAACATTGATACATTTTGTGTATTTAAACTTTAATGGATTTTTATTAAAATATATCTGCTAAAAAGTTTATATGGGTGCTGATTGGTGTGGCAGCAGGATAACTCATTTCAGTAAAGTCAGTTTGTTTACAAAACAAGCATTTTCTGAGTTAATAAATTAACACTCAGGTATTTAACATCAAAACACCTTCCCAATTCCCTGTCTACCTGGTACAGAAAACACAGCATAGTACACGCTCAATTTGTCTTCCTATGTTTTTATTCAATCATTTGAATGACAAGGTTTTAAAACACAGATTTCTTCCTTGTGTA
The DNA here is from genome assembly GCA_030014935.1 of Caiman crocodilus. Classification (NCBI taxonomy): domain Eukaryota; kingdom Metazoa; phylum Chordata; order Crocodylia; family Alligatoridae; genus Caiman; species Caiman crocodilus. The sequence continues at coordinate 190,015,889 of JAGPOW010000261.1, forward strand.
TTTATCCTGGTTCAAAAAACACATCATTTCTCCTCCAAAATAAAGCATCTTCACTGCAATTAAAAATCTCATGTCATAGGGTTCCTATTTGTAAAAATAATTGTCACAACCTGTTTAATCTCAGTGTATTGACTTGATTCAGGGTCTCTCTCCAAGGAGTGCAATAACACTGTTCTACTGTATAATTCATTTCTTAGGAGAGCAATTTTCAATATAAGAAACAGGAAGTTTTTTGATCCCTGCACTGAAGTGGATCCCAATTTGTGGAATAAGGCATTCCTCAAGACTGCCAAGACAACTTTGAATTAGGGTAGTAATTTAATCCTGATTTTTGATAGAGCTGATTACTCAGAATGGTGAGAGAACTTTTATCTGAGACCAAATGTGCTTTACTTTCTACTTTAAGGGAAAATGCCTTGCAGCTCACAGAAGTGGTACTCAGTGACAATGGTAAATAGCAGAGATACTTTCAAAGAAGCAGTTGTATAAAAATGAGTGAAATTACCTTCCTGCCTTAGAATAATATCTGTTACCTGTGCATCTGTTGGCCTATTGCTCTCAGAGCTGTTCCTGACCTCCACCTGATGCTGCTCAAAGTTTAGCCCAGTAGTCCATGTGTTTCCTCTCTGAGGAGGCTCACACATTTCAAAGACAATCAGTTCTCATTCCAGCTGCTTGTGTCCTTTCCCAGTGACTTAGCAAAGTTTCAAATGCCTTTCACTGGCACTCATCAAGACTATATATATATATATTTGCTAACTGGAAAGCCAAGTAAAATATTATCCTTAGATTTTTTTTAGTCTTATTTATGTTAAAAGATGGGTGATTAGATATTTTCATCTGAAGTAGTACACTTTAATGCTAAATTTTTAAGTGCAATCGCATGGGGTGTGCATCTAGTAGCCTTTCATAGAAAGTTTTGCAAGCCTATGGTATCTAGTTTTCACCCATGATTAGAAGAATATGAGAACACCATTTAAACTGAGGTGGTTTACTTTTCTCCTGCAGGCTCATGTGATGAGATTTCCATTGTATATGTTTAAGGTACTTACATATTTTTCTTTACCCAGGTTCTCTATCAGATCATCAACTTGGCATACAAGACGTTCATTGAGTTTTAAAAACAAATGGCTCTGCAGTGAAGGAATCAGCATGATTTTGGTACTAAGTTGACATGGCATTCCTATGTTCTAGCAGCTGGCTCAGTTCTTCCCTGGTAAGCATATCTTCCATTTTGTTGCCAGGAACATATTCCTGGGGAATCAGTATGGACTTCTGCAAAGAGTTTTTTTCTTTTTCAAATAGATTGTGCTTTTAATAATCAAATAAGTCTCAGGCATTCCATTAATTGTCCAGCTAATTAGCTATGAGCAATCTGGCATTTCATTTTTGTCTGAGACTTAATCTCAGCTAGTTTTTGTTCATTTACTAGCATGTGTAACTCCTCATCTATTTTGACATTTATCAGTTGCATTAACATTTGGCAAGTTTCATTTACTCCACATTTAAATCTTTAAACAGACTAAGTTACTTTATGTAACTTCTGTTACATTAAACTCTATAATACACACAAAAAGGTGGCAGCACACTCAGTGACCCCATTTGCTGTCACTACTACATACTCACCAACATAGTGTCTCAGCTTTGTATATACCAATAACAAACTATTTGTTTTTCTTAGGACACAGGTATAATTCTTGATTATTTTTTTTTAAAGTAATTCAAAACATAACTGAGCCTCTGTGTGTGTGCACATATTCACACAGATTGTATCTACATGTATATGCATGCATGAGAATATACTTAAGATGCTGTAGTGTGATATAAAATGTTACTAGCATAAGTAGCATTTTTTTAAATGTTTGGGAAAATTATTTGCCATTACTGATTGGAAGTAATTGCATATCCTTTCCCCTGCAGAGTCAGCTGCTTTGGTATCATGAGTTAGGATGCAGAAGAGACAAGAAATATCCCCAAGAGATTAAAAACTTCTGAATTTACCTAAAATAGTGTTTAGAGACATCCTGATACTCCAGTTTAACATCTGCTCTTAGCCCCTTTTGAGACTAGAGACAATAATTTTGGGCATGTCTACATGTCACTGTACAGCAACGTTGCTACAGTTGCTACCTTTTGGAAGTACTAAAGCAGCAGTTCCCAATGTAGGGTTGTGACCCAAATGAGGGTCGTGGGGGCAATGCTGGTAGCACCACACACAAAGGATGAGCTACACTGCGTGCCGGTACCTTCCCCGCCCCTAGGCCACTGCTGCACTCTGCTCCTAGGGGTGGGTCACAGAAAAAAAAGGGTTAGGAACCACTGAACTAAAGCATGGTACAGTACAGGTAGTTACTGCCCCATGCACATAGCGTTTGTTTAGATTTTGCTGCTACATTGCCATAGTGCTGTACTATAACTGGGGAGTGCGCCGCTATGGTGACGTAGCTGGCAATCACATGTAAATCTTCATGATCACTACATTGCTGTAAGCGCACTGCATGGTGATGCTGCGAGTTGCCACATCACTGTAGGGCAACATGTAGATGTGCCATTTATATCCATTTTAAATTATACAAAAACTTTGGTTGCAAGAATAGCATGTTCATGAGATGCTGAGCCTTAAATATTTTGCTGATTTGGGGACAAATATACATCATACACAGGAAACCTAAAATTCATGTAATTTGGTGGGAGAGAGAAAACTGAATGTTTGGTGGAGAGAGGGTAAAACACCTGTTGGATTGATCGTAAGGATAAATGTTGCAGCTGCTCAGAAAATAATGAATAGAATATAGCTGGATTATGAGGGCTGAAGTGCAGTTTGTTACCTGGCAGTTGGGGGAAATAGGAATTAAGTCATTTATTATCACAGAAAGGGAAGAAACATTCATAGTAGTGAAAAAAGGTTTGCATTTTCTCTCCAAATCTGAAGAATATTCCCTTTTAACTTCCTAAAACTGCTTGCATATGGCTGAGATTAAGCAAGGGAAAATTATTCTCAATGGGAAATGCTTGAAAAGTATTTTTATAAAAGAAATTTTTTTGTGACCTTATCTGGGCATTGGTGGCTGATAACCCATATATAATGATTATGACGTATGCATAGGTAAGTCTGCACCTGGATTTCCAGTTGAACAGATTATTTAATACTTGTACTAAGTAATACTAGTTTATGCTGAGATATCATCAGCTACTGCAAAACTAAAACCAAAACAGATTAATGAAATTGCTATGGAAACTGATGAAACTGCATGTTGTGGTGGCTGTGACTTTACAGATGGCACCCTTCCATCTAAATCAGTCTTGTACCAATGCATCAGCCTGCATTCTTAGAGAGCACTGTACTGTTGAAGCTAATATGAAATCCCTAATTATGTGTGGTCATTGATGATCATTTTAGAGGTTTCTTAAGAATTGATCTCTTGGCCTCATTCTAGTTTAGGTAACTATCTTGCCTACCTGCTGTCTGACAGGGGAGTCAAATGAGTGTGGTATTTTTATGCACATCCTCTTGTAACCTCTTATGAAGTGTCTCTCTGTGCTATTAAACAATTGCTGGATCCTCCTCTAAGAGGCGGCAGCATTTCAGTGTCAACGTGCACACACACATGCAAATTCAAAAGCATTTGCCAGGCTTTGCTTCTACAAGGTGTACTTAAATACTGTATGGTCAAAGGCATGACTGCTTAAAGTTGGGCATGTACCTAAGTACCTTGTGGAACTGGTCCCTAGGTTTTCTGAAAATGCAATGGCTTTGTGTTACTATAGAATCTCATCTGGAAATATTTAATAAGATGGTTTTATGCACTCATTGTGAAACATTTCTTATAGCTACTCTCTTTACATACTGTTCACACTGCCTCTTTTTTACTGTATGTTGCTAGTATCTGTGTACAGTGCAGCTATGATGCCATTTTACAAACTCCTGGCTCATATCTAGATATTGGACTTAGATGACTCTCTAGGTAGTGGGAAACAAGCATGTCTCAACTTGTTTTTGCTTGCTCAGACCATTACCTTATGATCTGTTTTAATAAAAAATGCTGCATCATCTGCAGAGCTTCTATTTGTTGTTCAGTCTCGAGTATTATGGTGTATTAGACATGTATAAGCTTTGGTAGAAATAATTTGGACTCATGTCCAAATATTCTCCTCCTATTGTATATAATTTCCTCTCCTTGTATACCATAAATTTGCTATGCAAAATGTGTTTGTATACTTTGTTTTGGAGCCTAGTAGAAGTCCGTTAAATGTATCACACATTCTCTGATCTCTTTCTTAGAGCATCAGAAAGAGCTCTCTGCTTCTCAGCTTTCAAGTGGCTTTATTTGATTGGTGGCAAAATACCCAACTTACCAAAGACAAAGTTCACTCTTATACTATTTTTGTCAGAGCAGTTAACCACCTAGTCAAGTCATATCTTGGTTTTCTCTAATATGTAGGTGTGAAAGCCAAAAGAAACTTTCTGCATAATACTGGCTACACTATTATATTTGAACTTGGCATTTTTTTTGCGATGAGTTCCTCCATTTGTAAAACCACTCTGGCTGCACTTATGTTCAAGCTATGATTATTATTATTATTATTTAGATGTCATCTGCATGAGACACCACTTTACACACTGTTTTGACCCTCCCTGCGGATTCAAGTGAACAGATATTGTTGCTTTTAAGATGGCTGGCTGTGTTAGTGACACCTCAGTTTATGTTTCCATCTAATAATCTTCCAACAAGGTCAGTGTTCCCATGTGGTTCACTTGGCTGGATGACAGAAACTCGATTTGCATGAGAGTGAGCTAACATTGATAGGCTCAGAGGGACCCAGAAGTTATTGCAGCCCCCTTGACTGAGAGATGCTTCCTATTTCTTATGGGGTTGTAGTCTGGGGGGGTCCTGTTTCAATCTGCAGTTGCTTTTGCAGAGCTCAATCCTGCAGTGCTCTTGGCTCCCAAGGATTTCCTGCCCTTCTGCAAGTAGCTTCCACTGTTCAGTGCCTCAGTTTTCAGTAAAATCAAAGGTTGCATGGGGATGGGTGGTCCTAATTATAAGTGGCTTGGTCAACCTAGCCTTTTGGGGAAAAAAAGTCTGTAACATAACCAGAATCTTATGTTGGCTGGACAGGTCTGTCAGGAGATTGCCAACCTGATGAGAACACACATGGTGGCACAGCTACAAGGTCTTAATCAGTGTGTGCCAGGGGAATGGCCCTATAAATGTCAGATGGAAGTTTTGAGGAGAGAACATATGCTGTTCTTGCAGCAAAGAGGGTGAGATCTGCCACCTTTCTAGTGAAAAACATGGGGAAAAATGGAAACCAAGCCTGTAACAAGGATCTCTTTCTCCCTCCTTACCCATGGGACCAGCATAACTTTTGAGTGGGCACACAAAGATACAATGGTATATATAATCTTAACCTAGAGTATGTTTCCCCCAATCTTGTAACAGATATAATTATCTTTTAGTGAATTACTGCTGAAAGTCTTGTTAATGGGTGGATTGTTTGATGCAGGAGTTTGCATGAGGCAGGCCAGAATGTGTATGCTAACTTCGTATAACATGAGAGGGGAGGGGGTGGCACTCTCCTTGGCAATCTAGTGAGGAGATGCTGTACCTCTGCAGTAGAGAGGTGCCCACAGTGTACTCGTGTAG
>JAGPOW010000261.1:190021636-190045092 GCA_030014935.1 Caiman crocodilus
TACTACATCTTGTTTGCTGGATAGAAATAAAATCAGTTTATTTGAAGAAACTGCTATCCAGAGCCATGGCATCTGGGTTCTCTCTTACTTAGCCATACCTCCTCTTAATTTGAGGGTTACTAGCCCTATTTCAGTTTTGCTTCCCAATAGATGACATGAGGAGTTATTTATTACCAGGGATCCTGGTTTTCTCTGTTTAAAAACCCTAAATTCTCTGATTTAAAAAACGTGGGGTTTTTTGTAATTAAAATGAGGCTTAAAGGCCTTTACATATCAGATAAATACAATGTTTTATTGATATATTTACAATTTTTAAGCAATTTGGAAGATCTCTATAATAAAATACATTCTAAATGCCTATATCTTTTGGTGCTTGATTTTTTTGGGGAGGTTTTTTATCCTAGAAAATCAGAGTTTTCCCTGTCCCCTTAGCTCACCAGGATGTGGATGCAGCTGCAGCTGTTCCCACAGCTGCTTTGTGGCACTGAGTAGCACTTGTATGCTGGTGCACTGCCCCTGCCATTGTCCCTCATTTCCAACCCACAGTCCCCACAGCCCTGCCAGTGCCCCTCATTCGAGACCTGGAGTTCCACCCTCTCCCCATCTTTCTTATACACACACCTCCCCCTGTTGCTACCCCCAGCCCATCACACACACACACACACACACACACACACACACACACACACACACAGATCCTGCTGCCACCTCCAACACTTCCCCCCACTCACCAACTGGTTCTTGGGACCGGGACCCCCCTGGGGCCATAAAAGTTGACAAGGCCCTGGGTTGGGCATGACAGCATGGGAGCTACCCATACCAGTCTCCTCCTCCCTTACTGTGCCCCACTATGCAGTGCACCCCCAGCCACTGCCTCCGAGCAGAGCTGCCAGCAGCCACAGGCTGGCAGGATATGGTGCAGCAAGCAGGGGGGCAGTGGCCACTGGCATGGCAGATGGACAATGCTTGCCCCTAGTACTGTGGCCCTGGGCATGGGCCTGACTGGGCAGTATCCCCAGCTCCCAACCCTGCCTTGAGGGCACCTGGTCTTGTGGGCAGGGGTACAGTGTGTGCTCTCTCCCTCCCTCCCTCCATCCCACATTGAGCTGCTGCCACTGCCACGCCAGCTGGGTGGCATCCCCAGCCCCAACCCAACTGGGATGAGCCACAGCAGGATGAGACAACCTACATCTGCTCTAGCTTTGGACTGCAGAGTAAAACAAGGTGATTGCCACTCACAGACTTCTGCCCTGCCCTCCCCCCATCACCCTGCCAGCTCTCCCTGCTGGTCTCAGCCCCCCTGGCAGCATGACCTTCACCCGACACACAGAGCCTCCCCACCAGCCCTTCTGGAGGGGGTTCCCAGCTGCCCCCCGCCCCCGGGGCTCAGCCCTCAAAAGCCATACTTACCCCAAGGGCCACAGGAGGGAAAGTGAGTCTGACCCAGCCCTGGCAGACTCAGATGCACAGGCCTGCCCCTTCCAGACAGGGCTTAGGATTTCCTGCCCTTCTGCAAGTAGCTGTCACAGGCTGGAACTCTGCCAGTCTGCAGGGAGCTGTTTGCAAAAGGGGAAACCCACTTCAGAGGTAAAAATCCGTGTTTTTCTTGTTTAAAGGGGAAAAGCTGCATTTTACTGTGGGAAATAGAAAACCTGGATCCCTGTTTATTACTTGTATAGCAGAAACACCAAGCAGCCCCAGAAATAATATGGTCCTCATTGCTCTAGGAGGGGAACCAGACTAGGAGTGGAAAACTGACTTGTCCAAAATCATAAAACCAGATTGGTAGCAAACCTTAGAGTAGACCTCTGAATCTGTCCATTGATCCACATGCTCTCTTCTCTTGTGGCTTGAAGCTTGAGGAAAAGCTCCTGAGTGTTCTGATTTGTAGCCTAGGCATTCTTTCATTTGTCACTTGGACATGTCCTCTGTATCCTGTCCTGCTTCTGTGTGGTAATACATGAAGGAATTGGAACAAGTTACTTGCAGGACATTAAATAATTCAGTTAACCCTAAGGTTGAGTGTTATCCTTACCCTGGCCTCAGTTCTTGTATATTTGGATAATTTTTTCTCAGCCTCTTTTTAGTCCTGTGGAAGAAAGTATTTGATCACATATCTGATTTGAAATATATAAGCCATCAAGGATCTTTGAGTAAGCCCATAAGAGACAGCATGAATGTTCTTCTTCCTTTCACTGTACAGTCAGCTGTTCTGTCAAGTTTTGATTGTTGGGTTGGGATGTCTTTGTTTTTTTGGGGGGAAGGGGTTAACTTCACTATCTATTACTTCCCTTTTATTGTTTTTCTAATCTGGGAGGAAAACCCTTGTGAGGGGACTGTAAGCTAGCAGTCACAAGCAGTGTTGCTCAGTTTCAACTTTCATTTTCATTCAGGCTTCCTAAGTCCCCTGGTAAGGTCTTTCCTGCATTGTAGTGAACATTTTACTTCCTCTAGTGGCAAATGTTAATGGAGTAATATGGTCAAGCTATGCATCTGTGTTACATGTCCTCATGTAAATAGGCATTCTCATAAGATTACCTGAGAAGCAAGGAAACTTTTCAGGCATGAAGACAAGGGAAAAGCAGATGGAATACAGTGAAAATGGTAATTGGCACCATACATGTCTGGCTTCTCAGACCCATCAGATTCACTTAAAAGAGTGTTAGCTGTGCAAGGAAGAGAGAGGAAGAGAAACCAGTTACAGGACCCATCCAGCAGGAAAATGGAAAGATTCAGAAAAAACGTTTTCTATTACAGCCTGTCAAAAGTGAAACCTGGCATATAGCTGCAAAAGAGAACACTGAATTTCCCTTTTTTTTTCAAATTGAAGTTTCTATGCTTGGATTACAGTTGCTCTAGGATTGGATAGCACCCGATAGATGGCAGGTACTCATAGGTGCTACATGCTAATTATTATTTGTTATATGTAATGTCATCCTGATTTCCTCCTGGAGTACCAATGAGAATTTTTTTTCTTCAATCTAGGATTTACATCTTTATATATCTCCTCTCACTTCTCTCTCACTTAAAATTAGGAGGTGTGACTGTTTGCCTTCGGAAACTATTATTGTCAATCTTAAATCTGCATTATTTCTTCTAAATTATTTAAAGCTATTAAATGCATGGAACATGTACAATACCAAGTATAATGGAAGGCTGGATTGGGCCTGACTTTACATGGTATTGCATACCAGCCATTATTTATTTTCATATTTTATCCTATCTGGGAAGCCAGATGAACTCAAGGTAATGCTGCACAGCAGTGTCTCTCAAAATCCAAGGGCATCACTAATTGCATTTAGATTCTATAAGTACAGGCATTGTTTCCAATGACAGCCCATGTTTCTTTTGAATTTAAATGAGCTATTTCAAATACCTATAAGGGTAAAATACCTCTAATTTAAAATCAGACATGTTTCTTGCATTTTTCTCCCCAGTCACATGGAAGGGAGGGAATTGCATCCAAACCTAGGACAACAGTTTCTTCTCCTACCCACTTCTACCTATCCCTTGTGAAACACCTTTGTTGCAGGGAATTGTTGTTGCCTACGTATGCCATCTTGAGGCTAAGCCAAACTTTGGAATATTTCAGCTTGTTACAAAATCCTGAGTGTCCTTAGATAAAATGGGAACAGGGAAATCAGAACGGTAGCAATATTATGTAATCTCTCAGATATGTTCCATTCAGTGGACTTCCACAGAGATCAGTACTGCCAAACTTCAGGTTCTGTAAAGAATTGCTGTGAAATACTTTGCATGGGTTGCATTAGAAGGATCTAGCTGATCCACCACATAACACTTCCTATGTGACATCAAAAGGCATTTGACTATTGACGGGAGGAGCACTGCTGTAAATGGTATAAGAGATCTGAATCTAGCTGTTTTTTCTGGAAGAATAAAAAAAGAAAGAAAGAAAAGAAAAAGACTACTGATTTAAAGAATAACTCACTAGGGCTGTAAGCAGACATCTGCAGTTGTCTTAGAACTTTTCCTAGGAAGTGGCTGCATGCATATGAAAGTTTAACTGTATCTCTTCATAGCCTAAGAGAGTCTCAAATTCTAAAAATACCCAAATCTCTTCTGCATTGACAGCCTGCTTCCTGCAAATGGTTAAAATGAGGCCTGTGGGGCTTGTTGCCATAGTAGCTTTCACCCTCTGGGTTCTGGAGATGCACGGCCAAGCTACTACCCTACCACTTGGGGGTGGGTTGTCTGGCCTGTAGGGCCAAATGAATTAAACACCCATGGTTTACACAACAAGGCTATTAGCCTTTTAATTATAGCAACAGTGCAACAGCAGCTAGGCCCTCCGGTATATCTGCAGTTTTGCTGCGAGAGGAGTTTAATACTGCCAGATAAACACTGGCTCCCCTGAGTGACATAAGTCTTGCTTTTTTCACAGCCTGCTCCCAAATACACAATCTACAGTGGTTGTAGAATCCAAACTCACCTCCTGTCTTCCTGGGTTATAGTTCTAGTAAGAGTGATACTGTGTAATTTCAGGTTTAGCCTTTTCCGCAGGATGTGGGCTGCCCCTGGATTCTTCCTTTCTGGTTGCTCAGCCCATAACCTGAAACCTCTGTCTATTGAAGATCCAGCCCCTTCCTTGTCCCTTATGGCAGGATGGTATAGTGATGCACCTGACTGTCAGCAGAACCCATTTAATATTCCACATCAGAATAAACACTAGCTAATACAGTGAAGTATTTCAGTTATTCCTGTTTCCAGGAATGAAAATAGCTTATCTTTATTTATAATACTTTCAACTGTACAGGGTACAGTAATTATGTGCATTTTCAAAAACATATATTGTAGCTTAACTTGCATGATAGCTTTCTGTATGTCATCTGCAAGTTACACCTCAGTCAATAGTCTCACAGTATTAAAACATTAACTGTATGAGCCAGAGAGAGGTAGAATTGCAAATCCACTCTGTCAGGATGTATCAGGCTCCATTTTGTAATCAATGGTTTATTTATTAAACAATCAAAAATTGTGCGAGCCCCACAGTCAAAACAGGCTGGAGCTCTGCTCAGATATTTCATCTGAATCAATGAAAGTAATCATCTGCTTTACATCAGATATTGAATCAGTGCAGGTTCTGGAATGATAAATTACTTTATTATCTGTGTGGAATCGACTTGAGATAACTGAAGCACAGAGGCTTGGTGTCAAGAATACTCTAAATTCCTATACACTCGCAGTTTCATTTTTCAATTCCCTTTTCTATTTTTCTCCTTTTGCTCTGGCTGTTTGATGCAAATTAGAGTATTTAACTCTGCAGTGAGTGAGTCTAGTGTAATTAGCAAAAAGGTTAGTGTAACAGGACAAAAGGAATCTATTGAAAAACAAAATGAAAGCCAATAGCAATTATTCTGGATTTAATCAAGATGAAATATAACTGTCTTCTCCAAACACTGTGGAAGCATTGCAGGCAGATTACATTCCATCAATTTGGCTCAGCTGCCTCACCAATCAGGAGGGAACAGTGACAGCTTGGTCTAATGAAGTTTCTGTCATTCAAACAAGATATATTTCTGTAGTTCAACCAGGCAACTTTCAGCTAATTCTCTGACTGTGTAAACAGGACTAATGATGCACCATTTAATCCACAAAAGAGCAGATATGTCACATTTCAAACATACTAAAATCAAGAAAGGTGAAAGAGTTGTTACCACTTTGCTGGTTTCAGCTTTAACCTCTCTAAAGCATATTTTACTCTAATGATAACAAGAGCACAGCTTTGGCAAGAACTAACTCTACAGGTGAGATGATACTTTAAGGGAAAAAAGGTAACTTTTCTTCTTCAGCCATTGTTGCTGCCACTGACCTGTTGATTTGAAGCAAATGTCAACAGATTGCAGAATTTGAAAACACTTAGCAATATTCTTTTATTTTTCAGTTAGAAAAAGACACTCAAGTATTCTCACGTCCCTATAACTAATTCGTTTTGTGAGACCATAGGATACTGTTCCTTGTTTGTGAAAACTAAACTAAAATTGTATTTCCCTTTTTTAATTGGGACACTTGATCTTTTCTTTTTATTTCTTCCTAGAGGATGAGGCTCTTGTGTCAGGAGTTCTGTTCTTTTATTTTTTGGTTTGATCTTAAAGCTGGCCAGGTGTTTGTTAAAGAGGTGGTTTTGCTTGAGCCAACATATATAACAACTGAATTTAGTCTCTAAAAACTGAATGAAAACTTGGCTTCAGGGGTATTTTTGTAGCCAAGAGTATTCCTGTTCAGAGTCACCAGTCTTTCACTACTTATTCACTTAGGTAGCAAAGGTGTGCAGTTTCTAAGATAGGTGCTTCTTTCCATTTAGCAAGTCTATTTAAAAATAGAATAAATTAATACTGGGCAGCCAGGGACATGGAAAGTTGCTTTTATTGTTGATAATTCTTATGGGACTTCTGATCCAGAAGCCACAGAATTCAATAGAAACTCTCATTTTCAGGGATCAGACCTATTAACATTATGAAATACATTAAAACTACTAGTATAACTTCATTGTTCTTGCACCAGGAATAAATTAGGCTTGAGGATTTCTTAATAGTAGCTACTTTGGATACTGTGTGAGGTCTGTTGTTACATAATCAGCCTTTAGTGGATTAGAGAGCTTAATATGAGCAGTAGCCTTATCTAAGACAGTTTCTTTAGAAGAATACTTATGGGTTTATAAGAACCTATATGTTCTGTGTTAGAACAGCATTAATAAATCACATGTAAATGGTGGCAGCACTTCATGTATGTTTTATCTCATTTATTCCCCCTGTTTACAGGAGCCTATGGAATTCCCAAACTATTATTACACAAAACTACTATCTACTGTAGCACCAGTACACCATCTGTAAAGCAGATTCTACAGAGAATGTGTTGTGTGATATACATGCCTCGTATAAACTTCATATAATATTGACAGAACTATATTCCAGCTAAATTGATTGTGCTGTGTCTCCAAAGAATTCACTGGAGTTATAATACACTGGCCAAAGTTGGTTCTTTGTACAAAAATAATGCAGTAAACCGTATGTGTTTATACATTTTATCTAACAAGTTCTATCCATAATAGTGTGTATTCAGTCACTTGCTCAAACAGAAAAAAAATTTTTTTTTCCAGAAATTGTATTTTGTATGGGTTCACTAAATAGACTGATATAATTGCTGCTGTGTCTAACATCCACTTTATCTCTATTTCTTCCACTCCTTGAAATGATTCTCATGGAGGTCTTTGAGATGTTAAAGTGACATGCCTGATCCATTGCCACCAAGCTCTCCAGCTCAATATATGAAGGGAAGAGCATGTGAGGACAGCAATAGTGATTTCTCTCTTTGATTCATAAGTTCATTTTTAAAACAAGGTTGTTGCTCATTTGACATGAGGATTTCTTCCCATCTTTGCATAGTGACTGAAGCACAAGGCTGGCAGTTAGAACTAGTTCTACCACAGGCTTCATCACTGGCGTGCCATGTAACCTTGAAGTCACTTAACTTCATCATAGTTCAGTTTTCTCAGATATAAAATTAATATAATAGTTACTTTTCTCTGACTTCCTCCTTTCTGTGTGTGCAGAGAAGATTATTTGATATCTGTATTATTTGCTGATGCACAGCTAGATTAGTTATGTTTATGGACATAAGTATTCTTTCCACCTTTCCAAGGGGGAGGAAGGCTCAGAAGGTCAGGAATTCATTGTCTGACATTGCTCATGGATGACAGGCCCATGAACAGGACATAAAGAGCAGCCCCTTGACTGGCAGATCTGTTGTGTGTGATTTTGAAGGGAAGCCTTTTGGAGAGCTCCTGTCCATATAGACTGCAACCCCAGTCTGAGTGGCAGGGGCAATTACGTACCTGAAGTGGCGAAGAGATGATAAATGTTTACTCAGCATGATGTCAGCTGTTACAAAAACACACTTCCAGATGGCAGCTCTGAATAAAATAATTTCTGTACAAAAAAACAGCATTTTCAAGGTTCTTTCTAAATTTGCACATGCTGTTTTGCTTAAGGCGTATAGAAGTTCAAATGTTTAATACAAAACATAAATGATCATTCAGTAGCAAGTGCTGGTACAGAAATAGTATGGAATAAATTCTCCTTCAGTGGAAAAATCTGGTAGCATGTTTCTATAGATAATTTTACTGAAATGTTTTTTCTCTCTCTGCATTGAGAAATGTTTCAATACTGGTCCTCCAATCCACTGTCAGAATTTTCTTAAATTGCACAAGAAGTCTACTCTTTGCTTGCAAATTATTTCAGCTGCTGAGAGTTTTGCTGGGGGTTTGTTGTTATTGCTTATTTGGCTTATGTAGAATGCTTTACATTTTAGAGCTATAAAACCTGATGTCATCACACATACCTAACAAGCTTTGCCAACTCAGAGTGAACTGGGAGCAAAGTAGTCTATGCTTTACTCCCTGTACATAAATTAGGAACTGGGACTTGTTAACCAATCCTTGAGAAAGTGTGGCCAGAATGCCTAGGTAAACAAAACAATGCAGACAGATGTCATCCTTGCTGAGGCTTTGTGAGCTATGGAATACAGTTTAAAATTAAAATTAAAATTTTAAATATTTTTTCTTTCAAGTTGATGTCTATCTCAGAACAACTGCAATTTGGATTTCCATTTGATCCTTGTTTGTCTAACCCATGACATTTTTTGAGAATGGAGATGGGGGCTCTCAGCTCTGCTGTAAACCAAAGCAGTTTGATTGATTTAAGTCAATGGAGATACTCCTGTTTACGTCAGCTGAGGATCTGGTTCAGAAGTACATGCATGAAGTATATTGATGAAAGACAGTTTTACAAAGGATTATAATGCATGACTTTAAGCAGCAATATATCATTTTATATTTTTTCTTTCAATTAAACCAGACTTGCCTATGACTAGTAAATATTTTGCAGTTTTTGAGTGCAAGGGTAGAGAGCCCTGACTTCTTTCAGTGTGTTTTCTGCAGCTTTTCAGTGTGATAATTTTCTATTGTACATTGTTGTTAACTTTGAGCAAAAGGCTCTCTCACAGAACTCTCAAACATCATGCTAACAGTCAAACATCTATTTACCCTTGACACCTTTTGGACCCAAAGGATGCTTGGAACTAAAGAATTCCAGCTCTGTAAGAAAGTAAAACAAAGCAACAAACAGTAGAAAATGTCCCCAAATAAATATTCAGAATGGGACATGTCAAGGTTTCTGAATATGTGTGTGTGTGTGTGTGTGTGTGTGTGTGTGTGTGTGTGTGTGTGTGTGTGTGTGTGTGTGTGTGTATATATATAGAAAGAGAGTCATGTTTGTTGCTCTGGAGAGATATTCAGGTCCTTTTTGTGTACAGCCTTAGGATTCTCATTAAACTAAAGTACCTTTTCAGTGTTTTGGAATTGTGTGTTGATGTAAGGACAACTAAGGGAGTAAAATGATGAACACCTTCTACATGATTGCTTACAAGTGGTAGATTTGTCCTTTCATGTGGATGAATATCAATGTTAGTTAAACATTAATAAAAGTAAGGAATACAGAAATCTGATAATTCTGGAAACATGCTGTCCTCTCCATCAGTGCAATCACTGAATAGTAAAGGTAAAATAATGCTAGGGTTTTTTTGGTTAATACTGCATTTGGATCTCAGCACTTCAGATAAAACCACATGATTCTGTCAAATAGAAAATAAATCTGGAGCTGTAGGTACACACATTAATTATCAGCTCTTGTGCTAGATGATTTTAGTTGGTTTTCAGTTAGTTTGGAGGAGAAGAGTTATATATCCAACCATTCAAATAGACTGCAAAAGAGCATGAATGAAAAATGTTCAGTCTTTTATACAATCACATGGGCTCCCTCCTTTCAGAAAAAGGAGAGATTGTTCCTTCAGAGTTGCCATCTTGTTCTGCACTCCAGTTTTAAATGTGTTAGGTTATGCACTAGACAGTTTGGTGTGCATGTGTGTGTAGATTGTTATACGGTTTCAAAAAATGATTTTTGGGTTTTTTTTTTAAATCCCCAGGGGACTTTATGTGTAAGTCAAGCGCTCCTGCCTGGATGAGAGAACAATCGTTCCCCTCTGGAAAGTGCTGATACAGAAACATGATAGCAGGCCAACCAGTAACTTCTCTAGAATTGTTACTTGTTCAAAAATTGATACCATAAGATCTTCTGTAGGTTACAACACATTCCTCTGCATAGGGTAGAGTGTAGATCTATCCCTTTCACAAAATGAAAATCTGAATAATTTTTGTAAGTTTCCAAACAATTAGTGTAGCTGCGTGAAAGTACTGCATGGGATGTTGAATAAGCTTATTGACTCCTATGCTGGAAAATTGCTTTGTGCAAATCTTAATCATTACTGTATTAATTATATTAAAGATATAGCGCCTGATCCTCAGCCAGTATAAATCGGTATAGCTTCCCTCAGTCAGTGCGGCTACACCAACTTTACCCAAGCAGAGAATCTACATTATAATTTTTACTTAGAAGTTTAGCACTTTATCTCCATCAGATAATTTAATACAGCAACCTCATGAGAAGTCATTGAATCTGGAAGCTTCAGTGAATATGTGTTTTAGTAAGTCACTGATTTTAAAGAGGAGCAAAGGCATAGCTAACATCAGAGTGCACTAGTCATATATAATGTATCAAACTGGTAGGAAAACTTGAACCCAAGCTACAAATTCACAGCCCAGGCCAATTTTAAAAGCATTAATAATCTATAAATAAAACACAGCCAAGATATACAGCATGAGTGTGTGTTTTGAAATATAAAGAACTGGAGTTAAGTTTAAAGGGTGCATCCACTATGAAAACCAAGTCATTAAGCTAGATTCTCTGATGGAAAAAAATCAGAATCACTCTATTGACTTCATTGGATTTTATATGTATAATATATAAAAACATATACACATGCATATGTTACTCACATAACCTTTTTAATACTAACATTTTAAAACTGTTTCTCCTTTAAAGAGAATAAATATAATTTGCAGCTCCCAAGTCAAAAGCTTAATTTCTCCCTCCAGTTGGATAATTAAATAATACGATGCTGATCTCTTGTGACTCTTTGTATCCCAGAAATCTTTAAATTCCTGCTTTTCAGTTGTCTCCTTCAGCAAAGCACAAGCTCTGATAAAGCCTTCAGCTTTAATTTACTTGTGCCAGGCACATAAAGACAGTAGGGCTTTGTGAATTTTTGGGTGCTGATTCTTTTTGGAGGAGATTCGGCCTGATTTGGTGGCCGAACCTCCAAATCCAAATCAAATCAGGGGACCAATAAAAAGGTCTGAATCAATTCAAAGCTCTGAATCTTTGGAAAAGATTTGGAGAGCTTTGATGATTCAGATAGTCCCCACCTGCTGCAGCAGGGAGCTGCAGCCAGACTCAGAGCTGGTAAGTAGGGGATGGGGGAGGCCTTGTGGGAGCCCCTGCCAGACCCCAGATGCTGCTCACTCTCCCTATGGCTCCTCCGCTGCCCACCCCCGCTCCTGATGCTTTAAAAAAAAGCCCTGATTCAGCACCAGGTACTGCTGGGCGGGGGATGATCCCCACTGCCACAATCCCCCCTACTCCTTCCCATGGCTGTGCTACCTGCCCCAGCTCCGACCCTTTAAAAAAAAAAAAGAGAGGGAGAGAAGAAAAAAAACCCAGGGGCTCACTGGTTCCTATAGCAGCCTTTGGGTTTCGGAGGGCTTGTGGAAGAGCCCCTCACATAGCAGTGCGGGGCAGCAGGGGGTCACCCCTCACTTTGCAGGAACTGGCGAGTCAAGGGGTTTAGGTTTTATTTTTCCTTAAAGGGCCAGAGGTAAGGCAGGCAGGGCAGCCAGGGAGGTGCTGGAGCAGCAGGGGTGGGGATTGGGCTTGTGCAGAGTCCCCACATGGTGTGGGGCAGCAAGGATTGCCCGGCAGCACCCGGTGAGGCTGGGTTGTTTTTTTCAAAGAGTGGGCAGGCAGCCATTGCTGGGGCTGGGAGAGTAGGCTGGGGGATGGCCCTGAGTGATTCAGGGATTTGGCAGTAGCCAAATCTCTGAATCAGGTTCAGCTGAATCAATTTGGGACAGTCATTTGAATCACCGAATCGAATCACTGTCCCCCAAATGGGCCAAATTGGAATCTGAATCAAATTAGCCACTTTCACAGGCCTACAAGACAGTGGTTTGTCTCAATTCAGAAGCAAGATGTCATCTTCTACTAATCGTGCTTTTTCGTGGGTTTGACCAATTTTTTCTTTTCTTAAGCCCTTTAAATTCCTCAGATGTTACAAAATAAAAGGAATTATGTTTCTGTTTCAGGACCAGATTCTGCAATACTTATTCATGTGAGCAGATGCATTCAAATCTATGAGCAAATTCATGTGAATAAAGGGGCTGTTTACTTGAGGGAAAAAAAATTAAAGCATTTTTGGTTCCTTGCTCATCCTAACTTGGTTTTGCTGGTGGTAACCTATTGATGCAGGGTTGGGAGGCAAAATTTGGAGACGGTTGAACAGTCGGTGTTTTAGTTGAAAATGTTAAGCACTGAATTAAACTTGTTGAAAGTCTGATATAAGAATGTACTGAGTATTGAAATCAATGAGAGTTGTTGGTGTTCAGCACCTCTCCGGACCATACCATAAAAGTGCTTTCTTGAACCACCCTGGAAAATAAATTGAAGAACTAGTGTTGTTCATAGTTGGTAAGTTATTTCTATTAGAATCATTTCCTTTACAATTTGACTGCAGGGTTCAGGTTTTGAGTTTCATTTCTTTAATACTTCTGCAAAGCACTATTTGCAAAGGACTTGAACCCACCAGGCATTGACCAGTCTGTACATCTGATCCAGAAAAGCATTTAAAACTCATGCATGAGGTATCCTACTGAAGTTAACTATGTTACTTTACTGGTTTAAGACCAGTATTGCTAATGACCTTACCATTTCAAGCCCAATAAAAAAGTAATCTCTCCCAAAAGTCTTAGCAACTTACTATAAGAGGTATGGTAGATCATCCTGCCTCACCACAGGTCAGTCAGTTTACAAAGCAGTAATTTGGGTTGTTGGCATGTTTCAGGATACATAGTTGAGCCTAGAAACAGCCATCTCTTTGCAATGTGTCACCATCCCCCTAAGCAAATGAAATGGTGGTTCTTTTTTATATTTTTCTTGCCTTAGCTATTACTGAAAAGAAAATTATAGTCTGATTCAGATATCTCTTCACCAACATTTTTTGCTTTAAATAGAATTACACTTCTGTCATACAACTTAGTATGTTCTGATGAAACAAGCATAGACATGAACCCCCCACATTAACAAACCAGAACAAGGACTGGACCCTGTAATATTGAGATGTTTGCTTGCACGATACTGTATTTTCAAAACCCAGGAACAAGTGTTTTTCAGTGGGAAACTTATCTTCAAGTCATATTTACCAGAGTTAGAGGTCAGTGTTTTAAATTCGCCTAAATGATTTTCAAATACCACATATTTTCCATCCATGTGACTTGTGCAGCTATCAGCCTCAGCTCAGCTAATCAGTCAGTCAATATTTATTACTAATTATGCTGCATAAGCAGACACTGAATCTTCATCTGAAATAGCAATACACTACCAGGTAGAAATAAAAAGGAAAAGCTTCAAACTAAAGGTGTACTGCACCTTTGGATAGCCCTAAAATAGTTACTTGCTGTTTGCGTCTGGAGGATGGTCTTAGATTTCTAACTGTTGTTGACTGTATGTACTATTCCTGTGGCAAGGAAAACACTTTTTCATTTGAGCCTCTCTAGAAGTTGGGACCTTTCCATGTGGATGCAGACCTCACTACTGTGGACCTGCTGCCTTCTTCACCACAGAAGAAGGCTGCTGCCACACTTCGTACCTTAAAATTGTTCAGTGGAGCAACCTACATTATATGCTTCCAGAAAGCACTGATTACAACAATGCTGTGGGAATTGTATTGGATCCCTAGTGGAGCTTAATTAGCTGTGACCAATAAAACCCCAAATGTCCTGGATCCTGATTGGGTCTGAAACTTCATCTCTCTTCATGTATTACACTAGCACAAATGAGATGATCAGAAACCCCTCTCTATAATAGAAGGATAGTAGGTACAGTATTACCTAATCATACCATCTTTACTGTAGAAAAGTGGTTCTCATTCTTTTTAGACTCAAGGAACCCCTCAGAAAAATGCAAGCTCAGCCTGGCAACTGACTCCCCAGCCCAGCCCCTGACTTCTTTACTTTTCATTCCATCCAGGAAGAGCACACACCAACTACTGCAGCTTCCTTAGCCTGATGAAGGATTTTTGAACCCGAAAGCTTGCTTAACGACTATTCTCCAACTATTTGGGTTGGTCTAATAAAATATATCAAATTTACCCAAGGAACTTTGTCTAGGCTCAGTTTTCACACATTTTTCACTACAGAAAAGAGTAATAAAGCTATTTTTCTTGTGCAAAGAACTCACGTAGCAACAGGTCAGAATGTTTTTAATGCTGTAGATTCCTATTTGAAATCTCTTCTGATATTATGTTTGTGCCTCTAACACTGCTAACATTGCATGATACCCCGTGGTACCCCTGAAAGGATCTCAAGGGTGCTACAACCCTCTGGTTGAGAATTACTGCCCTAGAACTATGTCCGTTTTCCTTAGTTCTGAAATAGTTCAAATCTGAGCTTTAGCTTGTTGAGTTATCAGTTTTTGGGAGTGGACTAGAATACCTGTTGAGGTCCCCTCCACCATGTGTCTCTATGATTCAATGGAGCATGTAGGTTTACACTATTATCATTTTAAGGTATATATATGCCTTTCATCCCAGATGACCCCAGGGTTCTTTATAAACTTATAGAGCCAGATTTAGGAAATATCTCTGTACAATGTAACATACTTTAACATTTTAAATGTCTTTCTAGTTTTGTAGGATTGGAGTGTTGCTGTAGTTATATTTGGCAGGAAATATGCAAGAAAGTTAATTGGTTGAATACAAAATGTCACCCAAAAATCCTTGCTCCTAGTTTAAACTGGAGTATATAGCACATGCTTGAAGTGCTTTCCTGAATTAGTAGGAATATAAAAATCTTGGTCCTGAAGGGCAGCAAAAGTGATATTAGGAAAAACTCCTCCAAAAATTGCCAAGATATATTTAATGATTTGCACAAAATATTCTGGCCTGCAGTTGTTAAAATGTTTTTATCTGAAAGACCATTTCAGAATACACTTTACTGATGTCAATGCACTTAATTCATATAGGTTGCAAGACGGTGCAACTCCATTGAAATGAATGGACTCCCACGCTCTGATGCCAGGAGTGAATGTGGCTCAATGTACTTACATTGGAAGGAGGGCTGATTGTGATATAATCTGAAGCTATGCTGCCAATTATTATCAAGCCCACAGCTTCAGTCATGAAGTCATCTCTTTTCTCTGTCTTATAATTTAAAAAGTGCTTTGTCAAATACTTTTTATTGAAAACTGACATGGCAAATAGCCTTCTAAACTTGCATCAGTTAGCGCACAATTTTATTTAGGTCTTAGACTACAGTAAACAGTATACTTTATGGTCCTATAGACAGAATGCTTTTCCTCAGCTTTAAGAATTGCATAGAGACATGGCATTAGACTCAGGCCAGTTAGAGGGATTCTGCCTCATCTACAAGCTCCATTTTTAGTGTAAGTATGCTGCCAATAATAGTCATTTCTGATTGTATTTGTCACTTTTCCTGTCTTCTTTGCCCTTCACTTTTTTTGTTCTTGAAGTGCTTAGAATCATTGGAAAGTAGAACTGGAAGGGACCTCAAGTTTGTCTAGTTCAGCCCCTTGCTCAGGGCAACATCATCCCCAACTAAACCATCCCAGCCAAAGGGTCTGTTCAACCTTCTCTTGAAAATTTCCAGGATATTCTACAACTTCTCTAGGTAGCCTGTTCCAGTGCTTAACCACCGTCATAGTCAGAACGTTTTTCCTGATCTTCAACCTAAATTTCTTCTGTTGCAGTTTGAGATTATTGTTCCTAATCCTGTCCCCTAGCCACAGAGACAAGTCCATCTTCCAGTAAAACATACAGGACTGTATACTTTACCTGATGCAATTTAAATCTATGACTAGCATGTGTAGGACATCAAAATTAACAAAATTGTCTTTTCAGTACAGAATTGTTTCCTAGACTTGCCCTTGCCTTTTCATGATGCATATAACTAATAGGTAAAGTAAAACATTGAACTGAACAGGGTCTGTGTGCTGATAAAATTTAAGTGGGGAGAGCTGGTCATGGAAAACAGTTAGAAACAATTGGCCACTACGTTACTGACATTTGTGTTGCCGTTCTCCTTGAACACTTTGGCTTTATATACTAACCAATTCAATGAAATTCAGTATAGCTATTAACCACTAAAACAGAATTCTTCAGTTGCCTAGTAACTAATCCAATCCAAGAAGGAAATAAAAATAGAATACATAAATTTAGAACCTCTAGGTCCACTGCCAAACAAAATATTCTCACTTGCAGCAGTCAGATCTATGATTTGAATATTTTTAATAGAATAGATTATATGTTTTATGTAGCCAAATGCTACTTGCTTTTTCATATCTCACTAATTACACATCCAGGGTATAAGGTCTTTTAGTTTTTGCACTCCTGTACAAGAATGTTTATTCATAATACTAAACATAAATATTAGAAGGGAAGAATGGCTTAAATTCTGGCTTTTTTTTCCATTTTCATTTGATAATAAAAGCAAAGGCTGCAATATAACAATAAACCACATTATATTGTCAAGAATAGCACCATAAATGTCTATTTAATACATTAATTTCTCTATACCTCACTACAACTTCTCAGAAGAAAAATATTTTGTTTAAATAAACAACAGTTACACAATATGAAAATACTGATAGTATACCAGTGCATGCTATAACTGTTTTGATGACTTTGTGATATAATCCTTTCATGTAATCCAAATGTTAGTTTCTATAGACCACCCATGTTTTAAAATACATTTGAAAAAATTTTAAAAAGTATTACTCTATTTTAGGATCCTCGTTTTGCAGTCATTTTACGTGCATGCCATGCACTTTACGTTCATTGGGATTAGTCCTGTGCACAGAAGCAGGGTCTGGGTTTGAATTGTTTCACAGTTGAAACAGGGCAGTTTCATCCTATACAACATTTTAGAGTTAAATTCTACAAATCTTTACTTGTGTGAGGAGCAACACCACTAAGATCAGTCTTGAGCCTCTTATAAGTAAAGGTATCTAATACTGTACCCTAAATTCAGCATCAGGCAACTTTAGGCCATCACAATGAATACAGCATCACTTTTGCGAACAAGGTTTGTGTGTGCTTGCAGGAAACTGAATACTGGCTTAATTTTCTGTCCTGCAACATAAAGTATATGGGAAGTTCTCAAACAATGTGTAGTCTCTAAATTCAGTAGGTAGGGTAAAAAATGGTTTTGGTACTTTTTTGTGTAATATACTCTTGCTACTAATAGAGCTGCTGAATCCATTATTTTTATTTTTAGTGCTGTGAGATTAGAAATGCAATTCTCAGAGTTGTCTGAAGTGAATGATGGAATACAAAGAAAAAGCTTCATCTTGCACTAAAAATTATTGTGCCAGATCTAAGAAAAAAATTCCATTGGAATATCATTTTAATTAGTTTGCATGTCTGAAAACAGGAGAAATATGGCTTGCACATCTGAGGCTGAGAGAAATAGTCATTATAGTTATTCTGCAAGTGTTTGATGTGGTCCAGCTCTTAAGGAAGCAAAGATTTCCAGCTGAAGAGTTTTCAGAGTAAATCCAAACTACAAGTGTGTATTTTATGTAATGAATAATTACTGTATGCTATGGGTCTGCATTTTCAGTATAAACTAGAGATTACTTTTCAGTTATCTGGATAATGTTCTGAATTGAGTTTGACACTGTGGTAATATGAGAACTTTTGCATCATGCTAAAAGAACTCCAGTTAGCTAAATGTCACCTTTAACCATACAATCTTTGTTTTTCAGTGTATTATTTTATTATTTGCAGAACTCTGTCAGTGATCCTGTTTCTGTAAAAGACAGAATAAGGCACCATCCTCCCATAAGATGGATACAAATCCTTTTACATTACATCAACTTCAGTAAATATATACGCATACAAAGACTGATTTCTATCCAGTTTTTTTAAACCAAAACATTCAAGGTATACAGTACACCTGAGTAACATAAGGTGATCAAGTTTAAAGGGTATGCAAGGTTTTTAGGCCCTAGCCCTGCATGTAATAAATAAAAGTTTATATCAAGTATTCTTATGATTTATTTGTTGAGCACCAAACACTTTGCAAAGTGTTTAGACTTCACCTTCGATGTATGCCTTGACTAGGAAAAGCAGTCAAGTTTAGCTCTCTCTTGTTAGGCAAGCCTGAACTAAACACAGACACTTTTCCTAATTGAGATGAAACTAAAGAATGTATAACCTACATGGAATATGGCACAATAAGTAGGTCATACAATGAGCTGTTTGGGACAAAAGTACAATAATATCACCTGATTACTCAGCAAAGGTTTTTGGAGCTGGACCAAGACCTATAAGCATCTACACAGTACCGTCCCATCTTTTCTTTTTGTAATTTCTTCTTCCTTCTCCACTCACCTTTTTGTTAGCAATGCTTAAAACAGTGCTTCTCAACCTTTTTGGTCCTGAGGCACCCCTCAGAAAGTGCCAACTCTTAGCTTTTGCTAATATTTTGACTACAGGAAAATGATAAAGCGATTCTGTCACTAAGAACTCTGAAAGACCACAGCAGGTCAAAATACTTGTAAAACTGTGGATTCTTATTTGAAATCTCTGGGTTTATCTTGTATAGGTAATCTGCACACCTAACAGTGCTAATATTGCACAGCAGCCTGTGGCAACCTTAAAAGGATTTTCAGCATCCCAGAGTGCTGTTCCACCCTGGTTAAGAATCACTCCTTTAGAAGTTAGCTTTTAGGGAGGAGCTGAATGTGGTGAAGGATGATGAAGTAAATAAGAGCCCACAAGCTGTTTAAAACTTATGTAAGCTTTTCATGTTGCCTGTTGTTTTAATGAAGTAAAAAAATTGGCTTCTTTTTGTTTGTATGTTTTATAGTTGACATTTCAGCGCTCCCATGTTTTATAATTTGGTATTTAAAATTCTTTACATAGCATGACCTCACGTACCCTTCTGGTTCCAAACCTCGGTAAACCTTGCTGTTGCCACTCCATGCAGTTTTGACATCAGCTATCCAGCATCCAGAAAACGTATTACCAGATGTTCCTGTGAATGCTCCCTGGTAATAGAAACTGGCTAGCATTGGAGGTTGCAACTTTTCTCTGCTCATTATTCTTACTTATCATGGAATAAGATGAAGGTGAGCCGCACACTCTGTCAGGTGTGATGACTTTGTGGGGCTGTGAGGAGGTAAAAGCATCCTTTGAAGCAATCTAATCATACACCAGTGTTGCAACTGTGGGAAAGATTTGAGTGTGGAGAATACTTGCTGACGTTATCACTGATGACAACATTAAAACAAAACAAAAGTGTCAGGAAGATTGAAGTATTGTATTGTACTTTGTGCTTTCAGGTTATACAGAGGCTTATGTAAGAGGCTGTCCCACCCCACCCTTGGGCCCAACAGGATGTGGGTTTCAAGCTTTCCACCAGCTTTAGATTGTAGGGCATAATTTTTCTACACAGGAATCCCTCTGCCTCTGCCCCTCAAATTAACATACTTTATACAGTTGGGAATAGGAACAGATAGTGCTAATGTAACTCCATGGATTGGCCATTGGTAGTTGCTGTTGTGTAGCTTTTATTTATGCTCTATGTTGAATAATTTAGTGGTGAATAGCTCTTGTGCTACTGTACAGAGCTGCATCCACTGAAGTCCTCCTTTGGACCTACTGAATGGAATATGGGCCTTGTAGTGGCACTTGTGTCAGAGAAGAAATGGTTGTTAGTGTTGCCGAGATCCCGCACTCAATTTCTCTGACATGTTTGGCCTTAAGAGGTCTGACAGCTGGTCTGACCTCAGGGTTCTGATTAAATGTTTATGATTTACTGAGCATAAACAAGGAAAATGACACAGTAAAAATAACTTGAAATAGCATATGTTTAAAAAAAATTAAAAGTTTAGAAAACATTACATAATACAAGGATTTGTAGTCAAATGTATTATGCAGTTAATTCTTGTAAATTGCAGTTATTCTGTAGCAAATAATTACCACCTGTTTCATGCATGCCTCACATCTACTCAGTACAGCAATCTAGTCCATCACTCTAATATTATTTATCCAGTTGTATTATTTGCAAATAGACTTCTACTTAGTTTTTGGCTTTACAGTAATATGTCATGCCTTCTTTATAGAGAATTGCTGATGTCATAAACTCTAAGCTTTATTTATGAAACCTATCTCAATAGTTTTGCATTTTAGTGGTAGGGCTTCATAGATTCATAGATGTAGGGTCAGAAAGGACCTCAGTAGATCTTCAAGTCCAACCCCCTGCCCTGGGCAGGAGAGAATACTGGGCTCATGTGACCCCAGCTAGGTAATTGTCAAGCCTTCTCTTAAAGACCCCCAAGGTAGGAGCCAGCACCACTTCCCTTGGAAGTTGGTTCCAGATCCTAGTTGCCCTGACGGTTTAGTAGTGCCTTTTAATGTCCAGCCTGAACCTACTCTCAAACAGCTTATGGCCGTTATTCCTTGTTACTCCGGGAGGTGCTCAGGAGAACAGGGTCTCGCCCATTCCTTGCTGTTCCCCCGGGTAAGTTTACATATGGCCACCAGGTCCCCTTTCAGCTGTCTCTTGTGAAGGCTGAACAGGTTCAGGTCCTGTAGCCTTGCCTCTCTGCCATAGTATTCAGTGGAGTTCATAATGAATTCTGAAACAATTTTGAAAAAGAGCCTAATAACTATAAAATGAAAATGCTGCTTATCAATCAGATTTTGGTGACTAAACTTGGCTCTCAAAAATAGTTGATTGTAATACATTACTCAAATAGGCTTTCTGTCTGACTTTTCTGCCATTACTGTGCCTCTTAAAATTTGTGAGACTGTTAAGGTAGAAGCTGTCTGCTAGCTGTCTCTAACACTTTTCAGACAAACAAGAATTTCTGATCCTAGTACATCAAATATCCCAACAAGTCAAGAATACTAGAACCAGAATAAATGTGCATTACCTGAGCTGCCGTTTAAGGTAGTAGTACAGAGAAAAGGAAAAAAAAACTCCAAGGATTTCAGAGAGGGCCTGGTTAGGTAAAACTGCAGTAGTAAGTCAGTGCCCATTTCCAAATTTAATATTTAGGTTATATATAACATTAAAAGAAATTGCTAAGGCGTGTTCAGCTTTAGAGGTAAGGAACAAAGAAGTGTTTGCTACAATTTAGTTTTGGCATAGTTTTTTTTTCCTTTTCTCTGTACTACTACCTTGAACGGCAGCTCAGGTAATGCACATTCATTTTGGTTCTAGTATTCTTGACTTGTTGGGATGTTTGATATACTAGGATCAGAAATTCTTGTTTGTCCGAAAAGTGTTAGAAATTGAATCACTAGTGAATCTTGCCCATGTTGTCTGGCAAGAGCTTTAAAATTTCAGGGTGCCTAAAAATCATTTTTTAAATTTAAAAAATCAGGTTTTTTAACATTTTAATCAGATTTTTTATTTAAATTGAATTTTTTAAATTATAATTGTTTTCCTTTTAAAAAATAAACTGGATTCAAAAGAAAAGTGAATGTATTGCAACATAGGCTAAAGTATAAATTTAATATAATCTATTAATATAAATGGTCAATGAGTCTCCACTAAAAACACTGGACTTAAAGGCTGATTTTCTTCTATATAAGAATGAGGGAGGAAACATCTAACTTTGGAGATCAAACTTTGAAATATTGTGCCATATTTTTATGTGTTAGAGGCTTGACCCCTGAAGGGATGGATGCAAGGTCTTGTACCACTGGATGCTAAGTATTAGCAAAGTCATACAGATATTGGAATCTTGCCTCTGACTCCAGCAGACACCACCTTGTGTGCTCTTTGATCAGAATTATCCCCTTAGCCCACCTGGATGGTATTAAACTCCTGCTTTATTACCTCTGTCTGAGCTCTGAATAGCTCAGCTCTCAAATAATGAATATTTAGGATTCTGCACCTGTAAGGGAGGCTTATTCTCCAGTTAATGGAAAAACAACCATCTGCTCAGACTAACCCCCTGCTACTGAATTGTTCTGGGTCTTTCCTTGGTTCTTCTGCATACATACAGAGATGTAAACATTAACTCTAGCCATGTCTTTAAACTAAAATACTGCAGCACACAAGGGCAGGGGGTTACAGTAGCAGACATCATGGATTATGTCTGTTATGTGGAGGAGAGGTAAAAGGAGTATCCAAAACATTACAGTTTTGTTTAATAAATGTTAAGTGCTGGTTTTGGATATCTACTTTAAATACAAGTTGCCATCTTAATGCAGCCTGGTACAAATAGAAGCAAAAAGTGAATCATCTAGTGAATAGGAAATATATTTCAACATTTTAAAGCATACTAAAATATAGGATTTCTAACAATCCAAATATGTTAAGCTATGTATTTTGGATATAATTTATATATCTAGGAAACATACAAAATCTACTGCAAAAAGTATTTAATTATAAATCAACATGTTTTAATTGTATCAACCAGTGAAAATACACCTTTGTTTAAAAAAAAAACAAATATATAAAATGGGAAAGTTGATAAATATCAGTGACTTAAATTGGGTGTTTGGCTTGCTGATTTAAATCAGTTATTTAAATCTACTTGATTTAAATTGATCCTCCCTGGATTTAATAATAATCATCCTGACCCTGGCCCTTATTTGTCTTCCCAATTCCAGGTTGGGAAGTAAGTGGAAAAAACACCTCAACTCATGTCAGCACCAGAGCAGAACTCCTCCGTAATACAGTGCGAGCTAGGAAATTTACCCTCCTAATGCATCAGGAAGGATGCTATGCCTCTAAGGAGGCAGAGGTCTTGTGTAGATGAAACAGGGGCCCCTAAATTGAAGCAGTGTTGTTTTGTTTTTTTTAAAACCACTGCTTCAGTTTAGGGCGAAGTAAACCCTGTGTTGTGTACACCCATGTCTTACTTGCCTCTCCTGCAGCAGGGAGGGGAAGGCAAGTTGCCAGAGCGGTCCCTGGGCTGCAGGGGAGTAAGGGATACTGGTGCTTCCGTCCACAGCAGTGGTGACCCCCACCCCCCAGGAGGCACCTGCTCACAGGCACCCAGCTTGGGCAGTCCTGGGTGGCACCGCAGTTGCAGAGTGAAGGACCAAGTCCCCACGCAGCTCATACAGGCAGACAGGCTCCAGCGGAGAACAAAAAATCATCAGGCTCGCTGCTTCCCCCCCTCCCCCTTCAGTGAAGCCTGCCTTCCCGGGCTGCTGCCAGGATGCTTGCACAGTCCCTGAGCTGCACGGAGCCCAGTGCTTCGCTTTGCAGCTGTAGGGCAGCAAACAAA
>JAGPOW010000261.1:190052123-190099070 GCA_030014935.1 Caiman crocodilus
CAGCGGCATTGCTAGGCCACAGGTCATGCCTTGTATTCAGCTGCAAAGCTAATACTTCTTAATAATCCAAATTATTGTTAACCTAATAGTATGCTATCAGAAACTATTCTATTTCAGGGTAATAACAAACATGCTCACTACAGTTCTTAGCAAGACACAGTCAAGAATTTCCTACAGCTAAAGAAATTTGCAAGATTAGAGTGCGTATGGTGTTTAGCGGCTCTTTTAGGGATAGAGATTCAAACAAAAGAAAACAAAACAATCCTTTGACCCGCTCCCTGAGGAGACAAAGACCTTTTTTTCTAATGTTGCATCTAAAAAAAATCCTTGTTTCTCCAGTATTAACAATCAACATTTACTGCAAAAGAACATTTCCAAGAGTGAATCTGCTCACTAAAAAAAAAAAATCTCACTGTGTGTATATATAGTATATGCCAGGATTTATTAAAGGATCAGCTGATTATTATTCTGATACGAGCTTTTATTTTCTTCTCCCACTCCCTTTCCCTCTGAAAGGCTGCATACAAATATAGTAATCGATCGAGAGGAGATGTTCTGCCTTTACGAGATTAATTACAAACATAGGGATGCTGTGTCTAGCCTATATGTATGATTGATCTTGTAGGAGGAAATGCAATAGGAAACTAATGCTTCCTTTTATCCAGTAAGCAAAGTTCAAAGATGTTTACATTCTGCTAGGTAAGCACAGCTGTCTAAAGACGCCAAGATGGATGGACTGTTCTGTCAGCACAAATTTACACCAAGGTAACACACCAAGCTGTCTCTGTGGACCTCTCTCCAGCCACACGACTGTAGGGTCAGAATTGCTAATTTAGCAAATAGCTTAATTGTTCTGTATTTTAATTAGCAATAAGATGCATGCAAAGTCAATACAGTGTTAGCAGCTAGTAAATGGAATGTATTTAATTATGATCAAGACCAAGAGGCAGAGAAAAAGGGTTTGCTTATGCCTTTTTCAAGCAGTCATTGCAGTACATTTCAGAACATCCCATTTTCTTAAAATGAGCTTTTTGTGACACTAAGGAGCCATCCATTGTCTGTTACCTAAAATTAGGTTCATGCAGAGTGAGGCTCTGGAAGCAGCTGCACAAGGTACAACGCACAATTATGTATGTGTGGATAGATATGGATATCTTTATCAATATAGATAGATATGTATTTATATATCTATATCTATACAATATATACAGGATGGAAACATTAGCTTTGGATCAGGCTGGATGCAAACAGGCTTGCTTCATTCCTGGGTATATGCCAGCACTGCTATTAACTGAGCCAAAGGTGAAAGATCCATCCAGAGACTCAGTCCACTTCTTCCCAGGATTTTAAGTGAGAGGCATCACTGTGTTGCACTCTGTTTAACACCTGTCACATCTGGGAAGGTCTTTTAAGTATATACGTAAATTGTTTATATTAACTTGGCAGAGCACAGAGTCTCCACGGAGGATCCACATTCTCAGGAGCAAAAACATAAGAAAAAAGGAGGGAGAGTGGAACATGCACTGTAATGGTTTTAGAAACATCCCTTATCTGAGAGATTTCAGGCATTCAGCTCTTGCTGCATGTTTGTGCAAACTCCTGACACCGAGGGTAGGAAGGGATTCCATAGTATGTGCAATGCTATGTATACTGAGCTTAAAGAAGGAAAAAAGCTTTTCTCTCCATTCAAATAATTAGAATGATTAGTATGATAAATACCCTTTGACCAGGACGGGGGAAATAGAGTTGCCTTTGATCATTCCTAGCTAGCTAGGTGACATATGTTAGTTAAGATCAGCATTTTCATATTCTTTTATTTCGTTTTAAAGATATTGAATAATCTGTGTTCTTGATACAGGAATTGACAAACGATATTGTACAATGGCTGTATTAGAGCAGCCGTAAGGATTGGGGTAGATTCTTTTTTTTCTTTTCTTTTTTTTTTAACATATACAAATCCTGTCTGATAAACATGGATTCATTTGCTGTTTAGCAATCAGTTTACCAGGCTTGACAAAGGTTATTGCAAGAATTGATGTTCTTCTTCTAATAATTAATGTTAATGAGTCCACTAAACAGTAAACAAGACAACAAAGAACTGTTAATGAGACAGCCTTTATTCATTTGTTTAATCTTTTAGTAAGATAATGAGTGATAAATATATTGCTGTTCAGCCATATTCAAGCCCTTAATGTGTGGAGAGTGTTTTAAAAAAAGATTTGAACTGATTTTTTACATTTGCATTTAGTAGATTCAGCTGACTGAGTAGGTGGGGCATCTGAAAGAGTTTGGAGACTTATATAATTAAGTGCCTTGACATTCTGTGTCTGAAGGACATTGGCAGATGTCCAAATACTATGTTCTGCTCTCTAACCATTTAATTGAAACCACGTAAAAAAAAAAAAGATCTTGGCAAAAACCTTACGTGAGGGTTTTTTACTATTGAATTGACCAGACAGGGCAACAAAGCTGATAAAACAGGATTAGCAAAATTGTATTGTTGGATATTATATGCTATGCGACATGTACTACAGCAAAGGAATTTGGCAGGATTAACCTGCAAGGGATAAAGATGTAACAGACAAGAGGGCTGAATTAATAGACTGCCGTGACCAAGCAGGAAAATCTATTTGCATGGAATATTAACAACACTAACAAACTTTTGGCCAGTGGAGATCCAGTTGCCATCCTTAGTCCTGCAGTTATCCAGTCTGCATAACCTATTTTATCACAAGTAACTTTAATGTTGAAAGCATGTAATCATTTAGGGTTCAGGCTGTCCATGATTTGGGGAGTTAAGCGGGGAGGGGGTGGGCAAAGGAATTTCCTAAATGATGGACAGGTTTTCTACATTTATTATGAAGTGGGAAGAGCCTCATTTGTCTTCTGCTAAGGACTAGTGGCATGTGTAAATTAAATGGGGGCCCCAAATTGAAGCAGTGGGTTTTAAAAAACACCACTTCAGTTTAGGGCTGATTAAACCCCTGTGTCATGCACACCTCCGCTGACTAACGTGCCTCTCTGGCACAGAGGGGAGAGCGAGCTGCTGGTGGGCAGACCGGTCCCTGGGCTGCAGATGGAGGATTGGGGGGGCAGGGCTGGTACTTCCTTCTGTGGCAACTGTGGGCCTCCCCCAGGTGGTACCCATCTGCAGGCACCCAGCTCAGGTGGTCCTGGGGGACACCACAGCCACAGAGGGAAGCATTGGGCCCCCACACAGCTCAGGCAGGCAGGCTGGTTCCAGGAGGGGTCAGGTAGGGAGATGAAATCAGGCTCACCACTTTTCTTGGGTGGAGCTGCTTTCCCAGGCTGCTGCCAAGCTGCCTGCAGGGCTTCCTGCAGAGCTGTGGAGCTACACAAAGCCTGGTTCTTCATTCTGTGGCTGTAATTTAAGTCATTTAAGGTGCATTACACCGCCAGATTTCCTACAGCAGCTGGAATTAATGCACAATACACCACTGAGGCGTGCAAACACTAACACCATTAAAGCAGTGCAAAAGCATTTAGCCCACTTTAAAGTGTCATGCACACATGCCTCTTGTTTCATCTGCACATGGCCGATCCCCCTGTCATTAAGACCTGTGTAAATCCAGAGTAACTCTGCTGTTTTAACAGTGTTTTTCTGCTGAGCTACTGCAATAAAGGCTAGATGCATACTTTGAAGATAAAATGGTGTACGCTCAGCTATATGGTACATGCTATTTATACATTTAAATATACCTAAATCTGTTGTGATCATAATTTTATTTAATTTTTATAAGGATACAGTGCTAAGAATGGGGAGAGTCAAGGCCATAACTTCCAGCAGTAAAAATCTGAATAAATTCAGAGGAAGGTGGGAAGAGAAAAGAATAGGAAGATTTAGGATTTGACTAGTGAGGAGATAAAGAGCTAAGAATCTTACACTCCTTCTCACATGCCTTAGGTGAAGGGAAAGTGTTAGACTAAGTGCAATTCATTTCTCCATAGTAGGATACAATACTTATTTCTCTACAAAAAGGACTTGTTCCAGAGAGTAAAAACATGTACAACAAGCTGATTAAAAAAAAATGTAATATACTTAGTGCAAATTTTATGAGAGGTTTCAGGACAATATAAACAACCTTGAAAAGGTACACATAGCATTTGTATTTCTTTTCCTACTTGCAATAATAGCAAGATACTTTAGTGCTCCCACAGAACAGAGAACATACAAAAAGTCTTTGGCATTACTCTGCGTGTGACACAATGTGCTTCATCACAGGTGGGTTCTGTTGAATGCCACAACATGCAGTGAAAAATCTCTCCAGGAAAACTATTCACCTTCATCCAGTGCCATCATGTCACTTATTGATCATCTGTTGATCAATACAACCTGAAATATGTATTCTGCTTTCAGGCCCTATTTTGGGTGAGTGAAGCTTGAATATAGATATTAGTAAACTATAAATACTTCTGGGGGTTTCCCCCAATGTGGCCTGATCTATTAAATTCTAGAAAATTGCCTTTAAATAAAAAGTTTTGTTAATATAGCATGAGATTTCTCACTTGTGTACACACACACACACATATACACACATTTAGATTGCCTATAGCAACTACACTATATAACTTGTCTCTTTGGAGTATTCTGTGATTCTTTATTTGGTAATAGGTTTTCTGCTTAGGAACAAAATCTGTGTTGGAGAAGACTGAGTGATTTTGTGGTGTTTCCTTTTTTTTTTTAATTAAAATATGGGGATCTATTCCCTTCATGGAAGAAGAGTTTTGCCACCAGCCTGAAAAATTTCAGGAGGTCTGCTAGCAATTAGGGTTATTCATTGTAGCTGTGTTGGTCTAAGAACAAAGACAGACAAGGTTCCTTGAATAGATGTGATATCTTTTATTAAACCAACCAAATAGTTGGAAAAATTGTTCTTTGCACACTCAAGTCAAGAATTACAATTTGTACCCCCAGAAGAATAGTTCACGCTCTCAGGTCTTCATGGCAGTAATAGCATACATATGAACTGCTGAACAGCACTGGCCACAGAAAAGCCCTATCACAAACCTATCGGAGTAGATGCATTTGCCAAGAGAACTTCTTTTCAGATAACAGGTATTGTAGGGATCACTTGGGTTAGGGACAGACATTACACATAAACCAGTTTAAGTAATCAGAAACTGATTTAAACCTGTAAAAGAACAGATGTTCAGTGCACATAAACCAGTTTGAAAATGGCTGAACCCTGTTTGGGGTAAACCTGGTTGAATGTAGTATCAGACTTAAGTGATTTGGGTCAAACCAATTTATGCAATAAATAAAGGGTCTGTCCCTTTATTTGGGTCTGTCCCAGATCCCTCATTGGCTTAAAATAGACCAAACTCCCCCATAGACTCATAGATGTAGGGCTGGAAGGGACCGTGTAGATCTTCTAGTCTGACCCCCTGCCCTGGGCAGGAGAGAAAACTGGGCTCAAATAACTCCAGCTAGGTAAACATCAAGCCTCCTCTTAAAGACCTCCAAGGGAGGAGCCAGCACCACTTCTCTTGGAAGTTGGTTCCTGATCCTGGCCGCCGTGACTGTTAAGTAGTGCCTTCTAATGTCTAAACATACTCTCTAATGACTTATGACCATTATTCCTTGTTACTTCGGGAGGCGCTCGGGGGAACAAGTTCTCTCCCAATCCCCACTGGTCCCTCCCAATCCCCCCTAGTACGTTTATAGACAGCCACCAAGTCCCACCTCAGCCTTCTCTTGTGAAGGCTGAACAGGTTAAAGTCCCGTAGCCTCTCCTTGTAGGGTCTGTCCAGCTGTCCCTGAATCATGCAAGTGGCCTTCCTTCGGACCATCCGCATCCCTCCTGATGTGTGGCGCCCAGAACTGGATGCAGTACTCCAGCTGCGGCATGACCAGTGTCACATAGAGGGGAAGGATCACCTCCTTGGCCCTGCTTGTGATGCATCTATGGATGCACGATGAGGTTCGGTTAGCCCTACTGACTGTGTCCTCGCTTTGTTGGCCCATGTTCATCTTGGAGTCAGTAATGACTCCAAGATCTCTTTCTGCCACCATGCTTTCGAGAAGGGCGTTCCCTAGCCTATAGGTATGCTGCTGGTTCCTACTGCCTAAGTGCAGCACCCTGCACTTATCAGCATTGAATCCCATCTTATTTTCATTTGCCCACCCATGTAACCTTTCCAGGTCCCACTGTAATCTGTCTTTCCCTTCTAGCACGCCTACCTCACCCCAAATCTTGGGGTCTGCAAATTTAAATAGGCTGCTCTTCACCCCATCGTCCAAGTCACTAATAAAGAAATTGAACAGTGTGGGCCCAAGGACTGAGCCCTAGGGGACTCCACTGCCCACTTCCCTCCAGGTCGAATATGACCTGTCCACCACCACTCTCCAAGTACAACCCCCCCAGCCGATTTGCAATCCATCTGACTGTGTAGGCATCAATGTCATAGTCGCCTAGCTTTTTAATGAGAATGGGATGGGAGAGTGTTAAAGGCCTTCCTGAAGTCCAGAAAGACTACATCCACTGCAACTACATCCCCAGCATCCTGGCATGTTCTCTGGGCTGGACAGGGCTTTCTGCTCCACAGCAGAGCTTGCCCCTCCCTTCTGCTCACTGGCCAGAGCTCCAGCAGAGATTTGCAGGCACAGAGTATCTGCCTGGCTTCTCCCCACTAAGCAGGGATTATTCCCCCCACCCTCTGCCTTATACAGACACCTTAGCATTAACTGGCAGACCACTTGCTGGCTACAGTCCATGCTGTGGGAGTAGACAAAGGTAGACAGGCTTTTTGGAGCTAATCAACAGGTAGCTTAATGTGCTTCCTTGGAAAACCTGTAATAAGAAGAGCTCTATTAGTCAATGGAGAAAGGCTTTGTTTTCTTAATGGGTTGATAATCACTGAGTTAGGGGTGATAAACATTCCCAACTGCGCTGGGGGTGGTAGGGAGGGGGAATAATAAGAGCATCCGGCTGGGGCCAAGCCATGTCCTCCCCAGCTCAGCACTATAGATGGGAAGGGAGGGCTGCTCTAGTGCCCCCCTGGCTTCTAGTCTGAGCCACTACAGGCATGTGCCTGTATTTCTGGAATGAAAAGGGAATGTTTATCCACCTTCAAATCAGTTCAAGCTTTGCAGGTTAGACTAACCTGCAAAGATTGAATCAATTCAGGCTCAGGCTTTTTGAATGTCACTCTCTAGCCCTCATGTCCAGTAGGGTTTTAACAAGAGTTTGGCACTTCTGACACAGGGCTGAATGTGCTCTTCAGCTTCTGCAGGTAAATATAGAACAGAGAGCAGGCAAGGGAAGAACAACTCTGTCCTGCTTTTCTCATTCTCTGCAACTTCCTCTGTGGAGGGCAGTACTTGGAGAAGGAGCAGAATTGTGGAGTAGTTGTGCTGCTTGATGCTACACCAATATGTATATCTAGATCCTAGGAGTGAACCCAAAGAGGAACTAAAACTCACTGTCACAGAGCAAATGCTATGGGGAAGAGGATTTATGCAGAGCTTGGCAAGACCGACTTGGCCCCTTATGATTTCTAGCATTTAGAGACCTAGGGAGTCCTAGTTTTCAAGGCTGCCTCCCTATTATCATGTTGAACACACCCATTCCATAATACCCACCTTGGAGAAACATGCATTCCTAAACGTGCATCTCTAAAAGATGCTGGCTTGAAAAGAGTGAAAACTAATGGTAATGTAAGTGTTGAAGCAGCTATGGTGTTAGGAGGCATAATCCCCAGAAGGCTTTGTCTTGAGAAGACTCCCTCTGTGAACATTAAGCAGGGTGATCTGGGTTACATCCCCTACCTGCTGCTTTCTGTCTGAGAGAAGAATAAAGGAAAGAAAAAACCTTGTCTAATGCAAACTACAACAAGCCAGCTTTACACAATTACTTGTGTTGTGGTACATTTAATTTATGTTTAAAAATAAGTATGAAAACATGAACATTGTATTAGTTTCTCGTTTTTATAGAAAAATAGTTCTTAACATTTTATAATGTTTAAAATAATCAGGCAGTGATGATAGAGCTAGCTATATTAGATGCTCTAACAATATTTCTTTGTTTTCTAGCTTGTAACAGTGAGGAGCACAGACAGACCACATGAGCATCTTGGAAACAGTATCCTGTTGAAGAGGTGGTGTGGAGACCCAGCTGTGTCTGTCTGGATGGTACAGTGCTGCAGCTGGTGTTGTGAATCAGGCCGTCACCCATCAGAGAACGGCTACTTCACAACACCAGGGTTGCACCCTACCACAGTCAACTGGGAACCTGGAGAAAAGAAGATTTTTGATGCACAGGCAGCAGCAAACGTATCCTTAGTTGCTACCCCAAGGCCCAGATCCAGAAAGGTATTTAGACACTTAACTCTCATTGGAATCAGTGGGATTTAGGTACCTAAATAGGGGATAGGCACCGAAGTACATTTTTTGGACCTGGTCATAAGTCCCTAAAGCCTGTCTTGCAGTGTAGGGTCTTTGCTCAGCAAGCATGTAAGAGTTACTGTAAGATGCACTGCCAATAAATTGTTATGTTAATGTTAAGATGTAGGTAGTTCTTATTAAACCATTCAAAACATGAGAATAAATACCCTCAGTCCTGTTGTTCAGTATAAACTGTGGTAATTGTGGTCCTTGCTTATGAATTATCCCTAATTATAGGCACAGTTCCATCTAGTTATCTAACCAACTGTTCTCTGTAATTTTACTGTATTTACTGTGAAAGAAATCAAACTTTTTGGACAATGATAAAGCAATTTAAGGCATGATGTGAATGAATAAAAGCAGTACCATTTAATAACAGGATCATTGTCTAATGCAAGTACCATGCAGGGCTGACTGTTGTAGTCAAAATAGAGAAAAACTTTTGAATTTCAAAAAAACAATAACAAGTTCATAAGTAAATGAAGAACATACATAATAATCAAGTTAATCTGTGAGTTACCTTGTCACTAGAGAGCAATGTATTTGAAGTCATGGGTGCCCCATTGTTCATACATGGTAATACACAAAATTGCCCAGATTCTCTGCTGGTTCCAGTGAAGTCAGTGGAACTTGGTTTACAAAACTGTAGGCCTGGCTTTTACATGCTCCTTTGAGTGTCCTCTGTAAGGAAAAAAACAAGGAGGGGGGCGTTTTGCCTGTTTGTTTCTTTCTGAATGATGACAAATCCTGAAAGGTGTCCCTCAAAAATATTGAGAGTAAGAAGAATGGAGTTTGCCTTTTTTTCTTTGCATTAAAACATTCAGGCTTTCCCCATCCTGGGAAACACTTGTGACTTCAGTGCTATTGAAATTAGTCTTAATTACTCCGCCTGTTATGATTTCCTGTCTAAAGTGCATGTCATTTGTTGTTCATGCCTGTTTAGCTCTAATGCCTAAAGAATACACGTTAAGATAGATGTTTTTTAAAAAGTGTGGACAGTACTCCTCTTTTTCTTCCAAGGTATAAGAAGTTCCTAATTAGTTAGAACTAATTAGACTAATTACTAATGAGTTCCAAAGAGTTCATTAGGAACTCCAGAATTCTTCCACTAAATCCAGACTTGACATTGCTAGTATTTTAAAATGAAACATCAGCAGGACAAATTTTGAAAACAAGCAAACTATCAAATATATAGCAGGCTAAAAAGAATGAATCACCTCACATCACCTCCCTCCAGCCCCACCAAAAAAAAAAAAAAAAAGATTCAAGGACACAACCATAAATTTTGAAAATCCTCTGTAGTTCACCTGAAATGTTTCAAAAGAGGGAAAAGTTTATTTTTCAGATCAGTATTTAAAATGACACATATGTTCTGAACACAGCTTGTTGTAATCAATTATATCATTACATATTGAATGCTTATATTGCACAAGCAAAATAAAGCCAAAGAGTAAGTGAAGAAAAATAGAACAAACTAAGGTAGGAGTCTCAGAAGCAGTTGGTGCTGGCCTAATTCATCTTGCTGAAGCCAGTGAAGTTAAAAACAATGAGGACAAAGCTGAGGACTTCTGGAAATCCTGCCTTAGATACACTTTTGCCAGAAGAGTAGGAGTGGCGTTAGTACAGAAGCATAAATTACCAGGTCTGTGCTCTGGGTGGCAACATTCTCTGCCTGCACCTGCAGCTGCTGTTCTCGTGCCCCCTTCTAAGTGAGCACTGGAGACTAGTGCCCTGGTCACCCAACTCCCCTTACCCCACTGGGTTAATAACATGAAGCCAACCAAATCCAGGAGGAATAGAATGTGGCCTGTGGAAATCAGGTCTCAGCTATAAGTCAACAAGGGAGAGGGAATGCAAAGATCCAAAGGCCTTAGGAAGGATGGACAAGTTGACATGGCCTAAAAGCCTACAGTAACATCACCACTATTTCTCCCACTGCTCTGCACCCTGCATCCCATAAATAAGCCCTGTTTTATAATTAGGCAACACTTGATACGCATGCAACCCACTTTGTCCTATTGACATAACCCCAAATTTCCGTCCTGACCAAATACGTATAACCAAAGGCATTAAAATGACGACTCCAAGATATACAGGAAATTCATCCCTTATAATAGAATCAGGGAACCAAATCTATGACCCAGCTAGTGCAAGAGCAGGTAGCAGCATACACATTGACTAGATGAGGATGCATGAGAAACCAATCATTTATAACTTTACACCCAATTAAAGAGAAGGCAAACCAGTATTCTCACTGTATATCATT
Source organism: Caiman crocodilus (assembly GCA_030014935.1). Classification (NCBI taxonomy): domain Eukaryota; kingdom Metazoa; phylum Chordata; order Crocodylia; family Alligatoridae; genus Caiman; species Caiman crocodilus. The sequence continues at coordinate 190,062,794 of JAGPOW010000261.1, forward strand.
GTGTAGTAATATTCATGCTCCACACTTCATCTGACATTACAGTGATTGTTTCATAGGATAAAATACTCTTTTTTTTTTTCTTTACATATTTTTAAAATACAAACATCCCCTATAAAACACTGGAACAACAATTCCCACAACCAGCTCTTAATACACAGATTTAAACACCCTGGCATCTTCTGTTATGAACTGAAGCCCTGGCTAATCCATTTGATTCCTGTCTGTAAGTAATTATAAATTTTAGAACCGGATAATACTAACATTCACTGTGAGATTAATATCCCTGTATTTCTCTAGATATGTTATACAAATGACTTCCATGATCTTTTTTTTCAGTCTTTGTATTAAAGAACTTACTGGGAGCATCATACTTCAGTTGTGACCTGTGGAGATCTAACTACCACATCTGTAACTTTGATCCATCACACTTTTACCTAAGTTAGTGTGATTTCCATAGAAATTATCATATACTATAATGGAGGGTGTTGCTACTGAAGAAAAATCAAAACACTCAGCTTGTCGCTGAAAATCTGAAACATAACGTGCTCAGTATGTGTTTGCCCTGTTGCCAATCTTACCCTGCTTAGTTGTATACAGTGGAAAGAAGTTCTGTTAGCTATTCAAGTACTTCAAGTATCAGTTAGTATGCTAAAATAAAAATTGAATACACAGGAAAAACAATTAAGTACAGATTTTAAAACCATGCGACAGTTACTCTTAAACAAGCCTCTACAGCTCTTATTAATATGGGTGGGGATCTGTGCCTACTCAACTTAACCAAAGCTCTGTACAAAGCTCTCTTCTCCTCCTGACTGAGCACCAAGGAGCAGAGGAACCCCCAAATTATTCGTACTGTTAAAAAATATGGGTCCTACTGCTTTTCATACCTGTACTCTTCTCTGGGTAATTGTAGCTACTCCTAAAATCTCTCAGAATCATTGAAAGGATTAATTTATTAATCTTCAAAAACACCTTAAAATTGGTGGTGGAAAAGCACTACAGCAATGCAAAGTATTTAATATAGAACTAAAATATTGTATTATCATCTCATGTGATTTCTTAAGAGGTCTGAATAAAAAGGTATTTATTATATTTAAACAGTTTTTTTTCTTTCATTCCTAAATCCTTGAAATGCACATCTGGTCATTTTATTTTCTCCATGTATTAATACGTCTAATTGCTCTTCTTCAGTTACTTTGAATAGATGCCTTCATTTCCTTGCTTGTTTGCTATCAGTGCATAAAACATTCCAGAGAGCAGGATTCTTGTAATTGTCTCCCTTTTCCCAGCCCACAAGAGCCAAACTGACAGGCAGACAACAGGCACGAGCACAGCTCACATCATATGTTTGTGCACACCCTGGTCTGTTGTTGTGGGATTACTTATGGAAAGTGGCACTAATTGATTTTTTTCTCTTTAAGTGGACCTGAATTTCTACTGTTACAAATAAAAATGGTATGAAATGTAAAATGACATTTCAAACAGTATTTAGAACCAGAATTTTGTACCCAGGAGCCTTGACCAAGTCCTTATTTCAATTCTAGAAAAGTATCTTGTCAGGAAGAAAAATAATGTGGAAACAATCTTCAGTCATCTTAACATAGTGAGCAAAAGGTGACATTGAGAAAAAGAGCTTTTTGTTCACAACTAGCTTTAAAAGGCAAAGAAGGATTTTGATCGAAAGGCTGATCAGATTAAATAGCCTGTGAACCTCCATTTATTTATTCTGACACATGTTCCCAGTGCGTGGTACTTTAAAATCACTTCTCTATGACTTCTCCTTTGTGCACTGCGCAGCACAAAGACAACCTTTGGCAAAGAATGGTGAAAAAAAAAGGAGGCCATGTAGGAAATAAAGTTAGGGATGATGCTCTGACCATGAATTCCATCTGCTTCACTCAACACTTTCTAAAAGACCCTGCCAACAATCTATCACATCAATTAAAAGCATAAAGGAATGTTAAAAAAAAAAAAAATTGAACCCAGAGAGCAAGCATTTCACAAGCAAAGCAGGTGCTTTCTATAACTCTGTGCTCATACAACTTAATATCCCAAAACAACCAATTATCTCACTTTGGGAGAAACGTGGGGTGCAGATCCCTGGAGATCCTTTGGGGATAGCATTCATGTTCAGGTCAGATCATAATTTACATACAATTCTAATTTATATCTAACTGCACTGCTAGATTATCATTGTACAACTTGGTTTGCATGATTAATGTACTGCATTAGCAATCATATACAGTACGTATACACAAGATGAGACGCATACATAAATATATGTACACAAATGGTCCCTGCAGGTCTAGTTCTCAGCTGTACAATGAGACATGCTCTAGCGCTCATCTGCTGTGCAGGGAAATCACATTTTAAGGAGCAAGAAAAAAAAAATCACAAAGGTAATGCAAGTTGTCATCCTCTTCACTGTTGATCTCAACAATGCTATCAAAGCAGAACGATGTCCAGAGAACATACAGATACATTATAAATCACTGAAAAGGCCAATAATTATTTAGTCACAGGACAGGTTCTCTTTTCAGGCAAGACATATTGAGGTTTAGGAATAAATAAAAACACAGTAGATGGAAGTTGAAGTAATGCTTATTTGTCAAATAGCTGGTGCCTCTATTCTTAACATGATTGGCTGCATGTGTTTCAATAATGAGATCTTACACTGCATTTGATCACAGATTTTGATCCTTAGACATGCATGGATCGTGCATGTGCCACTCAATCAGCCTATGCTGCTGCTGCAGCATTATCACCATTGTTGCCTACAAGCCAGTCCTTGCAGGACTTGCTGACAGCTCACCAGCTAAGTGGGCTACCAGGAAGCCAGCTGGTCTCCCTGCCTCCTACCTTCCTGGAGGAGAGAAGGGAGAGTAGAATACCATGGGATGCTAAGGGACTCTCTCAAACCTCTGCACTGTTAGATTTGTCATGGAAAATCTTCCTATGACAATAAAGTTGCTGCTTGAAACAGCAACATTTTTCTTGCGGATCCACCATTTTTTAAACAGATTGCACTTTTTCTTAGTGAGACAAAACTGCAAGGACATTTGGACGCTCACTTTTTGTCACCCTAAAGCAAAAGTAGCATATATGTAGGGCCATTTTTAGGGCACACTGATATGTGGTACAATTGCCCTTCCCTGGTGCTGCACACTCTTCCAGAAGAAACTTAAGATTTTTTAAAATTTGCATGAGATGGATACATAGATGATCTTGCACATATTTATTATTGGCAAAACATTTAATAGAATCAGAGAAATAGGGCTGGGAGGGACCTTCATGGGTCATTTAGTTCAGCCGCCTGCCTGATCCCTATCCAAACCATCCCATACAAATCCATTGTCTAACCCCTTAGCAAATCCATACAGTCAACCCTGACAAAGCTACAAGGCAGTATCCTAACCTGCCACAAGTAAAGTGGAGAGAAGAGAGACCACAGTGGCCAATATCCAGCTGCTGCAAGTTTGTTAAAATACAGTCAAAAGATCCAAAGAAGGCCAACCACCCTCAAAGTGCAGACCAAAATGCCTTCCTGACCGCAGTTTTTCTTGGTAAACTGACATGGAAATAATGAGACATGGTTCATGTAAAACAGCCATTAACTGATTTAAGACAATGGGGGCAATAACCCCTGTTGGACTTAAGTCTATTAAAAATGGAGCTTACCTAGGCAACACAAGAGCTTCCATAGTGACACTTCCCCTATGTGATTAATCATTACCCCTATCACCCAGAAGCATCAACTATGACCATAATATGTTTACATATAGGAAGAGTTAGCTATTTACAGTCTCTTTACCTGAAAAGCTTGCCTTCCAATAGGAAAACCACAAGGGTGGTTAGGCAGGTAGAAGGATTCCTCTGCCTCTGCCTGCTCTCTCTGAGTGCCAGGGAATCAAATCAGTTGAGGTGAATTTTAGGAGGGCAAATAGTAAAGCCTGTGTGTAGGGGATTCTGACCACCAAAGCATTAGGCACCAGGATGCAACCCTTCTCACAGAGTAACTATAAAGGGCAAGATGAACTATCCCCAGGTAAAGCATAGTGCCGCTTTACGGCTTTATTCCTCAATTAATAAAAAGAGAGAAGAAGTCTTCTGCAAAAGACATGACCTTCTTCACGTGACAAATGTCCATGTTTGTAGCAGCCTGGCAAAAGGAAAAGAGCCTGCATACTGATAACTTATAAGGGTTTTACATGACTATTTTTTTTTAATTTAAAAATACTAGTTACCATAGTAACAGTCACATGAGCTGATACTCATTCTAACTCTAGAGATGTATTACAGAAAACTCTAGGAATAAAAATATCAATGTGTCACAGGAACTTTTGTACTTTATCAGTATGCTTCTGGAGGTTGGGGGGAGGGGAACTGGCTTATATAAACTTGCTATATTTTCTCCTTTACTGCAATTCATTAGATCTAATTTATTATTTTATTGTTCCATGCAAGGAATTTTTTCTTGCTGCGCCTAGCTTCCAAACAGTGGGTGCTGCTACAGTGATTAGTTGGCTGGTTGCAACTCATAACTGCTCATTAGCAGGGAGAAAAAGGTATCTTTTCCCCTGGCCTATTTTTGGTCCAATCACTTTTTGTTGGTCTAAAACCAGGAGCGTGTCTGTGTCACTGCATTCATAGGGCTACATCATTGCAAAAACTTTCCAATTCATTTCATTGCTAGGGTAACTACATGTTGTTCGAGTTTGGAGTTTGGAATTCCAAAGTAGTGGTTACCTTAATTGCAAGGTTAAAGAAGCAAAACTACTGATTGGCCAAAGTCATGTTGAAATAACAGGCTTACTTACTCTTCCATGGGAAATTAGTATCTTGTCAGCAAAAAGTAACTCAGAAATCCCCTTAAACATGTAGAGCTACATTAATCTGTTCCAGAGGAGCAGGAGGAAGATGTTCTCAAACCAAGGCATTATTTTTAGAGAAGAGAGAGAGAGTTCACCCTCTCTCTCTCTAGTATATTCAAAGGAGCTTTACAAACAGCTAACTTGCACCCAGGAGCTGACCATCTAGTTTGGACATGGATAAAACACGGCAGGGGGCAGAAAACTTGTCCTCTGGGAGCTGGTATGAGACAAGAAGTGTAAGGTAGATTGCCGTGATAATTGCAGGAAATGTGTTTTGTGGAAAGGGTTGAAAGAGGGAAATGACAAAAGATTGTTTGGCTAAGAAGTGAGAGTGGAGAGAGCAAAGAGGGGAAATATCAAAAGATCTTTAAGATCTGAACAGAGAAACAAGAGAGGGGGAATATAGAGAGCAATAGTCTTCACATTCCAGCTTCACCTACAAAATGAGACTTTCCATCCCCTTCGCACTAACACTTACAATACACTACAATACACTATGCAGATACATCACACAGGTACTGCTGATCTCACTAGCCTTGACTAACTCCTTAGTTTTGTTCAGCTGTATTGATGGCTTGGCCAAATTAAGGCATACCTAAAATAAGATCTTGCCCAGGACCCTAGGTCCTGGAGTCATTCAATGAGATTTGTATCTAAACTTCCCTTAAAAAGTTTGAGAAAGGGGAAAGTGTGAATGAGGCAGTGATTTCTGCCTCAGCCTGTTCACAGCCTTCCACAGAGGGAAATGCAGCATACATTTATCAGGAGGACTGTGACCCAAAGCTGGTGTATGAGGCATGGTCAAGGTTTCCTGGCACTAGTTAATGCAGTATTCAAGCTGTTCTAGATTTATGAAGGGGCCAGCTGGCATCAAGGGAGGTTGTGAACCTGCTGTCCTAACATATTCCATGTTTAAGGCACAGGTAAAAATGTGAAGCTAGTTGTTCACTAAATTCCCTGAAAACCCTTTCTCCATCCAACCCTGCCACAGAAAGAGAGCAACACCTTAAACAAATGCATCACTTCCTGTTCAGTTTTGTTCCACTAGTTACAGAGTTTAGCAAAATGCAGCCCCTCCCTTTGAGTATCTACTTGTAAATAGAATCATGGCTGTCCTTTCTAATTACATGGCTGGACTAAGCCAATTAAGGGCTTGCCATATGATGTACACTAGGTAACCTTTCACAACAAACATGTTTCAAACCCAAAATGAACCAGTTTAATTCTGTATATAAAGGATCATGAGAGATGAGGAAGAGAGATGAAGAAATTGCGCTTCCAGGTTGAGCACAAGTTTGGAGTCCCTTGCATCTCACAATTGAAGCTGATCAGAAAATGATTGTTTTTCCCTGTGCAATGTCTAGACAAATATGCATCTTTTTCCATTTCCGTGGAAAAGATTTCCACATCTGGTGGATTTTCATTAACAAAAAATAAAAAAGGTTGCTGCTGACCGTTCAACAATTGAAAGACTTTTATTTAAAACTGAAAAGCTACAGGATTTTATTATTTTTAACAGAAAGCTAAACAAGAAATGGGTTGTTTTTCACAAAAACATGTATTTGTTTGAAAAAAAACCCCCTATCTACTGAATAGAAAGGTAATAGAAAATGCCAGCTCTACCTGCCAATGCTATTCACAATCTCTGACAGCCTTGCAAAGACGACAGGTGACAGGTTTCAACCTTAGAAAAATTATGCCGATCACGTTGCAGTTCACCAGTCTCAATACCTCTGCAGTGGTTTAAGCTGCCTTAAATTAATGCCCCACAAAGGCTGTAGACTCAGCCTGGGTTCTTGACTGAGTTTCAGCCTTAACCTCTTTATTTTTACTACACACAAAAAGGTTATCTGGGTTTAAATGTATCTTGAAATGGAACTGGCTTACCTGGCTAGGGTAGAGGTCGTAGGCAAGGTTTTTCTTTAAGGTGAGCTTTCACTTGCCTACCTTGCAGTTGAAATTCAGATTATGGTGCTAGTGCTCCAGGAACATTCAACAATTCCTTGGGATTCCGTCCCTTCTACCCAATTCAATTCTAACTGGTCTCCTGTGCACCAGAAACTACTTTCTGGTTTATGCACCTCGTCACCATTCCATACACCTATTCTGCATAGCTCAGATAATTATCACCAGAGTATCCAGGAGATCCTACATGCAAGGGATTCATACTGGGATTCTGATCAGTCTGGAAATACATCAAGGAACAGGATCGGGACACCCATAGCAAGTCTGAAAACATCACATTTACCTTTTCTTTAACTACAGAGACTCTGACCAGGTTATAGCACCACTCCACATACAGAGCCCAGAGTCCTGCATGACAGATTCTTGAGACAGAAGGGTCTTGGGACAGAGTGGGGCCAGTAGTGGCATGGAAGGAGACCCTAGCCCTAGAGGGAACAGAAGAACAGGAACAGAAAATGCCATGTGGACATATGTCCTAGGGAGGTCCCACGTCCATATACTGAATTTTTTTCAGGTATGGGTATAAGACAGCAAATCAGAGAAGAGACATTAGAGTGTGTAAAAGAGTACTGCCATCTCTACTGCTACTGAGGGAGAAAATTCAGAATAAGCAAGAGGGTTTTTCAGGCTATGGTTAACAAAATAATGGTTATGGAGGATTTTTGCATGTTATGAGAAGTCTTCAGTAGAAGAGGTGTCTATGATCACCCTTCTACACAATCCTTACCCTGTGTGATCCACAATGGATTTCCAAGCAGGAGGGAAAAATATTGAACTTCCAACTAGTGATCTGTATTAAGCTATGTTTGAGCTGCTCACTGCCAAAATAATTTTTGAAAGCCGGGATGATACTCTTGGTAAGCTCTAAATTAACATATACTGCTCTATGTTTATAACTGGGTCATAATGGTATGCTGCTGTACTGGTACGAACATTAAAACTGTTTTGTCTCAGGCACCCTGTCTTACAAGTAGGATGTAGTATTTGACCAGCCAAATAAGTTTGGTCAATTGACCAGTCAAAACTTGTAAAAAATTTCCAATGGGTCCAAATAGTACACAGAAAAAGCACAAACTTCCATTAAGAAATGTGTAAAAAAAATCATATTTCTGTTAAGAAAACTACAAAAAAGTAGAGGTGTTGGGTTTTTTGGGTAGGTTTTTTTTTGGGGGGGGGGGGAAGGGACTTGGTTTGGGGGTTTTTTTGTAAAATTGCTATAATTTTTGGCCAGTCAAAACTATGTAGTCAACTGACTGGTCAATTGACAGTATTAGACCAGTCGATTGACCGGCTTGCCAGCCCTACTTAAAATTCAAAGGGTTTGGATATTTAGAAAAGTCCCTTGGCAAGGGCAAGATTTGGCCTGCTGTTAGGCAGTTGGGTGGATGATGTGTGCAGAAAGGCAGTCCTGGTACTAGCAAACTCCTGCATTCCAGGTCAGGTTTCTGTAAATTTCTCTGAATTGTCCTTGCTCCCTGCCAGCAATGCTTGAGAAAGTCTGTACAAGAGAAACTCAAGGTGGTTGGTGTTATTCCTGAAAGAGGCAAAGGTCTAGCAGCCACCTATTTAGCTGCTTCTCCCTGGAAAAGTTGCTTTCCTCTTACAAACAGGGATTTTCAGATGTTTAATGTCCTCCAAAACTACACCTGGTGTGACTGACTTTGCTACCTCCCCACACAATCAGACACCAACAATTGACCTTGACCAACAATTTTAAATTTTAACAGAGGTAAATCTAAAATACTAACATGGGTGGGCAATCTAATGAGGTGAAATAAAGGTGTGCCATGCAGATGTAAGTATTATCTCTTGACTTATACAGAGCAGACAGTCATACACACTTCCATTGCCTTACTAAAACCTTCCAGTTCATATGGACTGAGACAGTCATCCAGGCCTATTGGTGCGAGGACCATGATCCAGAAGTGTCAGGGTGGACAGAGGCAGGGACAGATCCAGAAGAGGTGCAGTGACATAGCTGCACCTCCCTTTTGGGGTGGATCACAACATAGGAACCTCCAGAGACTTTTCTAAGCCCTTAAAGGAGGTGAAATCCACCCTCCCTTTTTTTGCCTTCTCTCCCCTTGTCACCTGCTGCTGTTGTTTTCCCTGCTGTCCAGCAGGGAAAAGCACCAGAAAACACCAGACCTGTTCCTGGCACCAGAGCAGTTCCTGGCTGTCGAAGTCAAAATGCATGTGGGCTGGGCTCAGCTGGGAATAAAGACAGTGGCAGTGGGGAGTGGGAGTGAATTCCCTTCACCATGCCTGTTTCTGAGGAACAGGGCTGGGGGGGGACACTACTCTCCCGCCCCATTGTTGCTACTGTCTTAATCCCCAGATGAACCAAGCCCCAGCGCAGCCTAGTTGGGCTGGGCAGAAACAGCTCTGGTGTCTCCCCTTCCTCCAGAACAGCAGGGAAAGCAACAGCAGCAGGCAGGGGAGGCAAGAGGCAGGAGGGTAAGGGAAGAGGTGGGGGGGATTTTTACTTCCTAGGGAATTTCATAGACATGAGGGCTGGAAGGGACCTCACAAGATCTTGGGGTCCAGCCCGCTGCCCAAAGGTCAGATGACCCCAGCAAGATAAGCATCCAAATGCAACTTGAACATGTCCAGAGTAGGTGCTTACAACACTTCTGGGGAGAGTCCATTCCAGACTCTGGAAGCTCAGATGGTAAAATTTTTCCTTATGTCCAGTCTAAAATGGCCTTCTGGTAGTTTGTGGCCATTGGACCTTGTCTTTGCTAGGGAAGCCCTGGTGAACAGATGTTCTCCCAGATCCTGATATCTCTCTGATATACTTATAGGCTGCCACCAAGTCCCCCCTGAGCCTACGCTTTTCCAAGCTGAAGAGTCCCAGACTTACAATTTAAGTTCCTAGAGATTCCCAAGGGTGATCCGCCTGCATCAGTGGGGGTGGAGGAGGCTGGGATCTAGGGGTGCAGCCACTTCTACAGTGTGGGTGGTTACCCCTGCACCACTCTTTGGAAAAGCGTGGATCTACCCCAGGAGAGGAGGGGGGGGATTTTTTTTTAAGACCTTGCTATAGTAAGCAGTGTCTTTGGACACAGGATGAACCAGTTCCTGATGCAGAAGAAAGGGAAGGAGGAGGAGTGAACAGGAGAAAAAAGGAGATTGACAAGGAGAGGGAGGATCAAATTTAAGCAACTGCTTAATCTGATGAGCACCAAACTCTAGACTTTCAGCCTGGACCTGTCTCTGGCTGACTCTAACACTTTTCTACATCCTACTGACAACGCAACCACTGGATAATTTTACATTGGAGAGCTAGCTCAACATTGCTCACAGTATATGTGTGCATGGGTGATATTCCTTAAATCAACCTACCCACGCAGCTGCAGGATGTGGAGAGCAGGAGCATTGCTTATCTCCACTTCCACTGCCAGTGAGATTTCACTGCTTAGTGTCACCATTCAGTTTGCAAGGCAGACAGCACTTTTCAGTTTTGTTGCTGTGTGCAGACTTTGCTTACTGGTAGCTGGGACACATGTAGTGTCATATAAATACAGTTGGGGTGGATATGGGTTGTGGACCCCCTGGAATGTGCCCGTCAGTTTATTAGCTTATAAAAGCATGATTAAATCAGTGCTTCATTAACATTTGATTGTAAGAGAAAAAATCATAAGTACTACTCTAATCAGAAAGTGCAATTTTCTAGTTCCATACCTGAGTACTAGGGGGTTAAGTAGATGTAGCCTGCAGTGAGCAGAGATTTTAGTTGCCATGTGCTCATGTATCATGTGTTGATTGTGACCAAAACCAAGTAGAAAGTAGGAGATAACATTTATTTTCATTTGGATTCATTTAAAGAGACCACCTGCGAATCAGAAGCAAAATTCCACCAGGTCAGAAATTTAAACCTGCTGCTGCTCCTTAGAAAAACTTCCATTTGCTAATTTGCTATGAAACTGCTACTTACCAAAAGAGGCTACAAATGAAATCAAGCCAAATTGTGAAGTGAGCCCAACCAGCCATTCTATTCACCCGTGGCATCCCTTGAATTATCTAGCCCTACCTTATCATGAGAGACTCGTCTAAAAAACCATTTAACAGGAGTTTGCACTCAGGTAGGGACCTACCAAATTTGCAATTTTGTGATTTTCATGGAAACCACAAATTTGGTAGGTTCCCTGTGAACAAGCCTAGTTCCTGTGAAAAGTGTGTGTGTGGGGGGGGTGGGCACAAAAAAGTGGAAAAATGGCCAGCAAGCCAGAGGGAAAAAAAAGGAGCTACAAACAGAGGTGGAAAGCTCAGGCAGAAAAGTGAGGAGTTGGGGAGAGATTTGCATGGTGCTCCCCACCCCCCTTCTGATTGGCCAAGCATCCCAAAAATCTCACTCCTCCCCAGACTTCTCTGGGGAGTGGCAGGACTTGCAAGGCATGGAGGTGGGTCCCTACTCATGGGAAATACAAAGAAGCAACTAACATCAAAGCCTATAGGTGCCCTACTAGGCTTTGAATTTCTGTATTCCATGAAAAGAAACATGAACACCACAGAAACACTATCTAAGCCACAATCACTTATCTCAGTACAAATGGACAGTTTACTCTAATATTCAAAAAGGAGTCCTATTGTGTCTCAATACCACTCTGTGATGTCAGTTGGAATAAAATAAAAGCAATCCCTGTTGCTTTAACCAATGTTGAAGAAATTAGTTTTGAGTAAAAGGAACTTAAAAAGATTGGTTATCACAGAGATTATGCTTTAGCAGCTCAATCATCCACAGCCAAATAGGTAAGCATAGGCAAACTAAGATACAGGAAAACAGACTGAGATTGAATAAACTCATCTGGACAATTTATTTCCTAGCCAAGCCAGACCATCCTGCTATGTGGCCATAGGGTGATGGTGCAATTTAAGAAAATTTGAAGAGTGAGGTTGTTAGAAATTTTAACAAATAATGCAGCTCTGAGGATTTCCAGGTATGCTACAAGTAATGCTACTATAGAAGCAATATAAACAAAACTATACAAAATGAATTCATTCAAGAAATGGGCATGCATCCTGCAAGCTATACAAATTAGAGCTGTTGAAAGTCAATTTCACAGTGACTTTCAAAAATGGAGATTTCAAAAACAGAGCAGCTTGTTCTCATTAGTCAATGTATGTGTGGTGAAACAACCAGGGAACACTTTGGTATCAGTAGTTTTACTCAAGAAAATTATAAAGAATCCTGTGACAAAAGACAATGGTGCAAATGACAAGGTGGCATAGATTTCTCAGCTGAGGAACAGATGGTGGTACCAGCATGTCAAGCAGACAAGTAAGTGCCACAGCTATAATAATAAAATGTCATCAAGTTTGTCAGGCTCCACTCTTGATGCAAGGAATGGGAAAGTTATGATGAAAGAAGGTGAAGGAATTTTCCCCCTCAGTGAGAAGTCATGTAGTTCTAGACCATCATTCAAGAAAGACTGACAGAAAAAAGAAATTTACGCAACTGTGTGAAAAATTTTCTCTTTAAATAAAAGTCCTCATTCCAGGAATTGCTGCTTCTTTGGAAGTAGTAGAAGATTGATAAAGCAGGATCCTAAACAAGCCTTTGCCTGTTCTTTTGAAGATACCTGCTCCCTAGTGTTATTTTACTTCCTCTCCTCCCCTTTGTTGTTAAATCTACAGTTGCCTCAAATGCTACAAAGTCAAAGCACTTGACCTTGTAAAGGACAACTAAAAATGTTCTTTCACTTCAGGAGCTAGATAGCCCTCACTCACATGTGAAAGGCCATTTCCAAAATATTTTTGATGAAATACCAAAATTAGCAAAACAGTTTAGCATAGAAGTTGAGCTACCTTGTCCAATAAGAAGAGGCCAATCTTGCAGGAGTAACATTGAATTAGACCATGTGGAAGAGTACTTTGGAAGAAGCAATTCCCCTTAGTCCTGATAGATAGCACTATTGTCTTCTTAAGAGACCGGTTTGAAGAACAGAATAATTCAGTTTTGACCCTTTTAATTCTGGTCCCTATCCTGTGTTGCAGTAGCAGTGATACCACCCTTAAAAATACTTAATGAAGCTGGAAAAAATGAAAATAGTTGATACCCTTTAAAATCAGACCACTACAACTAGATTAAGTAGGTCAGAGTTAGCAGTCAGAAAATGTTCCAGGTCATCAGCTCCCGGAGAAGAGATACCAAAGCATTAAGGGTGTATGAAGTGGGGCATATTTTATTTGGATTTGGCCCGAATCGAGGACTGTGATTTGATTCATTGATTCAGATCACTGTCTTGATTCAATTCGGTTGAATCCGAATCTGAAGATTTGATGCCGATTTAGAGAATCATCAATTTGGCCATAGACACAGTTTTCAATGTTTTTTCTACATACCTCAAGGTAGAAAAAAGAAAATATAAAGGACACAAAGACAGGAAGCTTGAATTCTTCCATGCCTGCTAGATGGGCCTGACTGAGAAAACACATACAAACGTTTATGCCTCTTCTTGGTGACTTTCAGAACTGTGGCATTTTATATGGGCTGTTTGAAAAGTGCTACAGTTTTTGGTCATTTTTATCCTGTTACTTTTACTGATCTTTTATACTTAAACTCAAATGCAGGTTTCTTGTTTAATACACAATTAATGTACTCTTTGAATCCCTTGTATCTAGGCTCCCAAGAGCAAGAGAAGGTACTTGCAAATAGTTTGGGTTTTGGGGGTGGGTCATGGAATCATAGTTTGCAATGTAGGGAAACTTTCTGAAGGACTAATTGCAGTGATTCATTATGTAGGCTGCACTTTTTCACTCGGTGAGTAGATCAACACATGAAATTAAGGTGAAGCAATAAACTCTTGAATTGTGTGAGGTGGAGCAATTTGAGCCTGGGCAAAGCAGGCCCAGACTGGCAGGAGGCACAGGGGTCAGCCCCAGGCTCCAGGTGGCAGTGTCAGGTGGCGGAGGGGCTGCCTGGGACACAAGGGTGCAGAACCTGTGAAGCCTTGTGTCTAGGCAGCAGCTAGAAGTCTGGCCCCAGCCTGGTCACCATCTACACATGTTGCAGTGCAGTTCATTACAGTACTATCTTATGGCAGAGTTTATTAGTTTATTGCACCCTAATATGTGCATGTGTAGATGGTGATGCTTTACTGCAGAGCTAATTAGTCTACTGATGCAGATGCACCCAATGGGCGTGTGTACACAAGACGCTACATCGCTATGGTGACGTAGCATTGGTGGGCACAAACTGTGATGCTGATGTAGCATCTGAAAATAACCATGTACCACCAGGGCTGCGCAGTACCAAATGTGTAGCCAAGGGAACATGTAGATGTGCCCAATGTGACCAAATAAAGCCTGACGTAGAATCACAGAAGTATAGAAGGAATCTACAGAGCTCATCTAGTCCAATCCCCCATGCTTCAGGCAGAATCATCCCAAAGAAAAACATCCCATACAAGTCTCTAACTTATTTCTAAAACTACACAAATCAATCCTGATGCACAACAAGACATACTGCTGAAAGCCACCAAAAGTATCCTACGTTACCATATATTAAGCAAGGAGATGAGGAATGGTCAATGTCCTGCTACTGCAAAGATTGTTAAGAGTTTTATAGTTGGCCAGGAGACAAAAGCCTTCCAGCTGCAAATAAATAAATTATAGTTATATGAACTCAGTTTTGAATATGTTTGTACTTAAAGGAAAAATAATAAAATTAGAGATTGAAGAAAAGAGAATCTTAATTCATGAAATTATTTATTACACTAATAGTAACAAATAATTCTGTTTTTTGTTTTCTATTTTTAATTAATGTACAAGTAAGGGTAGCAATACACCTACAGACCAATTTAGTTTCCATTAGAGTCAATGACAGTGATTTTAATAGTGGTTGAATTGGAAACATTTTCAAAAATAGCTAATTACCTATTAACAGTTTTTCCAACAGTGATAGTATAATGAGGTTATCTTTTAACAGTTAAATACTGATGCAACAGTGTTGATTAGATAGAAAAGTCATGTATAGTAATCAGGATGACTGACACAGCAGTGAAGGTATAGCCAACCAGAATGTATGTGTGTTCTGGTCATCAGGTGGTAAGAACCATGCTAAACTTGGTTATCATTGTTAGCTGGTATAAACGGAGACTGATAACTACTATATGGCTACATCTTTTTCCTCACTGGTGGGACTGTCACCAAAGACTGCTCAGAGCAGATCTAAATACCTTGGTGATTTAGGAACAAAGTTCACTAGGAATCCTGGAGTTCTACTTCATTTTGCCTCTAGACCAATACGGCTACAACCTGGATACCTGGCACTAGGAATCCTGGCGTTCTTAACTCTAGTGAAAAAAAGAATTAAGAAAAAGTTCAGTATAAACAATATGTAATTAATTCATGCATGTATTGCACATGTTCAATGGAGGCACTGGAGTTGAGATCACCAAGACTTTAGTTTTTTGGCCCTTTAATACTGAGTGCTACACCAAACACAGCAACTGACTCATCAGACATCATGACAAGGACTATTTGACACTCTAAGCTCAATGTCAAAAAGGCGAAGAAAACAACAAAAATTGTTCCCAGTCTCAGACAGCAGAAGGCAGGTGCATTACATAATAGTGAATGTACCATATCTGACAGGCAGAGAGCAGCCAAGAATGTGTAATTGAGGTCAGTATGAGATAGAGGCAACATACTACTGTCACTTTTTTTTATTTGGACCTTTAAATGGTAGGGAGATAATGTCAGCTGAATGCACAACGGTACTTTCAAAGCAGCATGATAAGCCTAGGAGATGTAAGACAAAACATAAAAAATAAATACATGGAACTGACGAAGAAGTGTTTGTTTCCCAGAGCTGATGATTAAATTGTCTGTCTTCCAATTTAAAAAAAAATTTGAGCCATTTCCTTTGTTCTCTCTGACTTGTGAACTATATTGCCAGCAGTTTATTTTTTACGGTGATGACTAAGCCCAGGAATTACTTCCCCACCCTTGTCTTGGTCATCCAAATAGGAGACCTTAAGAAGGGATGAAGTTCATTGAATTCTGGTGAATGCTTTGTCAGAACTAAAACTCTCCAGATTATTAAGTGTTCCTTCTTCAAAAGAAATAGGAATTCCAATTCTATCCTCAGTTAAAACTCATGTAATCTTAACTGGGTTCAAAGGGCATTTAAATCTTGTTACTCACACAATTCTGTCAGGGAGAATACTTAAGCTTGTTTAAATCCAACTGAAGTCAAGTGCCTTAACTACAGCAAAATCTTTTTCTGGATAGATTTTCCTCTGCGGTGGGCAGTAGTGTCACTCACCATTGCAAAGTAGACATTGATGAATGAAAGGTTCAGAGATGCAGAAAAATCAATGGGAAAGATGTGTTTATCAGTCATCCCAAACAGCTATTATTTCGTAATGGAAAGGTGAAAACCAGAAGTCACACACAAATATCCATATAAAAATATGAAAGATGACCTCATAGGAGAGCCCTGGATCAGACTGTATCTGAACTGTCTAGATCCAGACTTCTACCAACCAACACTAGTACTATGTAGAAGAGGAAAACAATAAATCCAGGCTTTGCTCCAGCCTAGAAAGACCACAAGGACCCCCAGGTGTAGTAGTATAGAGTCCTAAACTAGTACAAAAGCACAATCAAGCAGTCAAAGACAGTCCAGAAGTGGCAAGTTCCATGAGTAATATAGTTAAGAGAAATGGGACCTTAGAAAAGCAGGTACCATTCCCAGCATTACTATTTGAAGAGAAGCTTCTGCAAAATCCAAGGAGATACTTGAGTTGCTGTCTATGGCACTGCCAAGAAGCTCCCAGTATCCTTATCAACATTTTAAAAGGTTTCCTACCTATCCCAGCATTCTGCTGCTACTAATTACCCAGGTGTCTGGATACACGTGTCTGTGCATATCTGTGTGAGCCTATTGATTTGTGACATCACGTCAATGGATTGCTCCGAGAGCACTATTATTTAGGGAAGACCTTGAAACTGAGGACCATGATTAGCTGCATTTCAAGTTTGTGTCTAAGTGCTTTACAGGAAAGAGGGCTCAACATTTTGCAGGACTGATCCCTCAGAACATTGTTTATACAGATTTACCTCCATGTTCCTGTGAAGGACAGGATTGTTGGAATGTTTTACCCATTCACCCTATATCCCTCTGGAAAAGTCCCATAAAAGCAGGCTGAGGGCAGTTTAGAGATATAGATTTTTTTCAGATATTTTTATAAATAGATATTGAATCCTATGTGGTTACTACATGTCTGGAATGGCAAGGTGGTAAAAATAGGAAAGTTTTGAAGTAGTTTGTTTCAAACTGCCAGCTAGAGTTTAGGAGTAAGACAAAGAATAGATAGAAGCAAGATACATTTTTAATAGGGTACGTCTTTCCATATAGAAGAAAGATGTCAGAGCCAATAGAGATCTCACCTGTTTCATGAGAACTCTTTAGAAAATCTCCTTAGGAAATCTCTTTAGGAAAAGAGGGCATTACAATAATAATTTTACCCTAATGTAGAACAGAGGATTCTGATATAGAAGCATGCAAAAACAAAAAAACAACAAAAAAATCCCAACTCCTCCAGGTTGAAATCAAAACAAATGACTTTTTAGCATATTAATAAGCCTCCTGATTGAAACAGTTCTTGCTGTTCACAGAGGAATATTAACAGAAAATGTTGCTAATTTAAGCATAACTAATTTTAAAAAGAACATACCTATAAACAGCCATGTGAAAGAAGCATTCATCCAAGAAAATTCCATCAAGTAGAAGCTCAGCTTGATGTATCTGGATCTAGAGAAAGTCATGATTTCTATTTTTCATTTTGCTGGGTATTTGCTTTGTGTATTCTGCCTTCTTTTCTAGCACAGTACATTTCCCCTTTGATACAGTACCTACACTGGAATATTCTCAATAGGATGTACAGTAGAGGTTTGGACCATCTGGATGCAAGGACTCAGAAACAAACCTTGTAAGAGTAGACTGTGTCAAGTTGAATAATTTAATTTCTGCAATGGGGCCTACAAGACTCACAGTATGGAAGACCCACATGCCCCAGAAGGGCTTATAAATCTTGCTCTGCAAGGGTGCCAGGCATGGAGAGAGAAACTAGAAGGAAATAACTTGGCTCAGTTAGGACTTGAGCAGGAAAGGAGAGAAGAGTTTCACTTCTCCCTCTGAGAAGATGCTGGTTGCATCCAGGGGCCTGACTGGATGAACCTTCCTCTGAGGGGATGACCTGTCTCAGATTATTCTGCTTGGATTTCTTTGTTCTCTTTTACATTGGGACTCAAAAAGGGTGGAAACTGATGAACATCTTAGCTGAGGGGTAAAAATACTACTGCATCAGCCCCTGTGAAAAGCAGTGGCCAGCTATTGGCAACCCCACTGGAAGGAAGGGGGTGTAAATAAAACGCTAATCCCTTGACACTACAAACTCTCAGTGAAAGAAAGGCAAATTACCATGGGTTTGCTTCCATTTATCAGGGAGTAAAATTGTGCCTGAAGGCAGTTACTAGGAAGCTGCTGATGTGCGTTACTCCATGGTGGCCTGTTTGTGTGCCCATGCGCTAAAGAATCAGGGCCACATAGGGCAGCCCTAGGGGCAGAGAAGCCAAAGACTTATAAGTCTTAGAGCAGCACGTTTGCAACCCAGTTTGCACTGGATCTGGCCCTTGGCAATGGATCTGACAGACACTGTTGTCTGAAAGTGTAAAAAGAGGATAAATGTCTCTGTGCAAATCTATTATCAGCCAGAGTGTTCATAGTGAAATGGGGTTCTGTTCTTTTTTATTTTATGGATACTTATTGTTCCTCTTTGAATTTTCATCCCAAGGGCTTTGGTATGACAGTATGTAATAGTATTAGTCACCATTTTGCACATTAAGGAACACAATATTTAGCACTTAAAGCAATTTCCATCTTCAAAGTGCTATACAAACATTAGAAATATACTGTTTTGCCCTGTTTTTGGCAGGATTATCTGGTGCTTGCCTAGAGCTTTACTGTCTTGCTTTTTATGATCCCATGTGAAAAACAGTTGTGTTTTTTATATTACCTTCCTCATCAAGTCAGGGGATTTCAGTTTGCAGGGGATATCAATTTGCAATTTGCATCAATTTGCATCAATTTTATTAAAAAGAATCCCAGATACTGTTCATGCAAAAAGATTTAATGGGTCATCTAGTCTTTCTCCTGCATCCATGCATTGTTTTCATTAACATTATGCCATTATGTACAGAATAATGTCCAGTGCAGTGAGGTATATGAGGAAGCTATTGTACCTTTGAACACCTTTGATACATAATGGGAGAGTGAACTGAAAAGAATTTTGAAAAATTGCTAATAAGATTATATTTATAATGTAGATGAGATGGGTCTTTTGTACTAGGTTATTCCCAATAGAATTACAGCCACAAAGGGTGATAACTGTAATGGAAGGCGGGGAGGAAGCAGTCAAAATAGAGACGGACTACTTTTATGCGGCAATGCAAAGGTACACATAAGATAGGGGCATTATTAACTGGTGAATATCTCAATCGTTGAAAAACTGTTAAGTTTGCCTTGTGACTACCAGTTCAATACAAAGGCTCAGATGACCACAAAGCTACTCTAAGGATGGGTTCTCACACTTGCTGTTAGGAAAGAAGGCAGAAAAAAACATTTCTTTGCTTGTAGTCAACTGCCATGGACCATAACTCAGTCCCAAATATATTAGAAAACATGAAAGTGGACTTCTTTAAGTTCACCTGCACTTCTGCCACCAGATCAAGGAATCATGCATGCTACCAAACTACAGAAGTCAGAAACAATTGAAAAATGTTAGTTAACTTACAAAAGAAAGACTCTCCAAACATCAGTGTTCTTCATGTCATTCCAGTGGCAGCAAGGGTGTAATGTAGAGGTATAAACACTTTAACCAATCAGTCATCACCAACTGATGGCATAAAGTGGGCATACGGCCAACCAGACTTCAGAAATAACAATTGCCAGAGCAAAGGGGTGAGGATCCTGACATACCAGGAAAGTGGATGGAGGTCATTGTGGATAATGATATTTTGGTGATGTCAAAGGGGCATTGTTGATTAAATGAGATGTGAAAACACAGAATGAGGAAGAAAAGGAGGAGGGAAAACGCAATGGTATAGAAACGTCTACCTGTTCACTTTCTGATGTTCTCTCCTTGGTTACCATGACAAAGAGGTACCTTTTTATCACTCAAAGATGTCACTGACAACATCCTAAATCAGATAGACACATTACAACATTACTTAGGAAAATATGCATGGGCACAGGTACTCTCAGGACTGTACAGAAGGATACAAATGATTTCATACCTTGAATTTAAAGTACTACATTAATAATATGCATCATTGCTATATGACTTTGTATTATAAAAATACTAAAGTAAACAAATATAGCTAGTTTACATTTCTAACTTAGTTTCACGTGATCTTCTTCTATTCTACTCATATAGATCCTTTGGGGAACACTTTTGAAACTGACAAAATTCATTATAATAACACTTTGTTACACTGAACTATATAACAAACTACATTTCCTGAAGTTCGTTGCATTGACAAGAAGTAGCAAAAAGAGACCGACCAAAGTCCTACCGCAAAAGTGAACTGGAGGTTCTGCCAGCATGAGGGGATTCCTGGCAGTTTTACAAATGGTTGTGCTAACTTTATAGCTACCCTTCCTGTTCACCTCCCTTCTCCTGAGATTACAGGCCTGTCAAAGCTAGAATGGAAATTCTTGCAATCCTGGACCAGTGGATTCCGAAGAAGAACTACTACTGGTACAGTCTTGAGGCTGCTTGGGGCTTGTGCTACAAGCCAAATGTTCTAAGCTGATATATCTATATCTTGAAAGAATTGAACATTATGTTTAATACAGAAATACCATCTATATTTTTTAATTGTGCTGCATATCATGTTATGTTATATCAAATGAAATGCAATCAATACATAAATGGCATGTAATATCTTATCCATTTTATATTCAGAATATCTTACATTAATGCCAAAATGGTGCCATGTAGAATGTGCTTATTGTTAATGTGCTCATTGCAATCTTTTGCTCTATATTATTCTTTGTTGCAGTTTTTTTTTCCATCTGTTTACATAACAGGACAATCTATTCAATTTCATTCTGTAGTAGGCAACATATAAATAAGATGCAGAAACATTATCTCAGTTGGACTCATCATCCAGTGCCTGTATTTATTCACTTAATGTGATTTATAATGCAATGAATTCTCAAGTAACATCTTACACTGACGTGTGTGTTCTCAGTAAATAATGACTCAGGCTGAATGGGACCTCTTGTGGGTCATCTTGTCCATCTCCCAGCAGTATTTCTCCAAACTTACGTCATCGGCTGCACTGAAACATTTTTTGACTCAGAAAATAATAAGGTGATTTTCTGAACTGAAACCTATGGAAACCAAACTATGGAAAAAAAGTTGGCCATTAAGTGCGTCTCACACAATGCTTTACTGCGCGTTAGACTAATCTAATGTTCAGTAAAGTGTCAGCATCTACATGTGCACAGCACTTACTGCACATTAAATTAGTCTAATGTGCTGTTTGCTAGTACCGATATATATGAGTACTGTGTCCCATCCCAGTGGGCATGTGGCATACGATGCTGTCATCCATAGCCACGGCCTGGTTCCATGAGACCCCAACAGCAGCTGCCATGGTGGCCTCCCCAATGCCAGAGACAGTGCCCTGGGGCCACAACTGGATGGAGTAGGAGACCACGGACCTCACTGCAATCTGGGATGAGTTGGAGGTCCAGAACTATTTCGGCCAGGCCACCAGGGCAAACACCCACATCTACGCAGCAATGTTGGACCACATGCATGAGTAGCCACCAATGCTCCAGCTAACAGTGCCGTGTGAAGGTAAAGGCCCAGTGGGTCCAAGTGATGAACCATAATCATCACTGCAGGGCTTCCCACAAGTCCATGCCCTTCAAGCAGCAGCTGGACCAGATCCTGGGCCCAAAGCACACTGGCAAGGCCTGCCACATGTATTCCAGTGTAAGCAGGCTGCTGGATCCTGTGCTACAGCCCAGCAAGGATGAGGACTCATTGAGGGAGGGTCTCTCAGTGTCAGCAGAGGCTGGGGTGCCAGCCACCTCCACCTGAGATCCACACCATAGGTACCTCCACCCCACAGCCCCCTCCCCCAGACACTTGGCAATGCACCACTGTAAACAGGGAAGAGGGTGCTTTATTGGTGGTGGATGTTGGGGCTGGAGAGGGATACGCTGTTGGGAGGGAGGGAGGGAGGAAGAGAGGGTTGTTGTGTGAAAGAGGGAAATAAAGTTTGGTGTTTCTTGCAAACTATCCATAGAGTTCTTGGTGTTCTTGGGTAGCATTGTGGGCCCAGGGTTCATAGGCAGGTACCCAGGTGCTCTACTGCAGGGGGTGAATGAGGAGGTGGTCAGTGAGGTGGTCACCACTGCCAAGGGGAGGGCAAGGTGCATCAATGATGTGCTGGCCACCAGCTGCTGGGAGAACATTCCCTGCCACCGTATGCCTGCCCCCCGCCCCCATGAAAGACCCCTGCCAGCTCAGGGATGGCACCCAGGAAGCTGCAGCCAGAGCCTGGGGCTCTCCTTGGCTGCTGCAAAGGGCCAGTGCAGGGCAGCAAAAGTCTTAGACCTGACTGCTTCCATTGGGCACAAATCTGCACTCAACAGGGCACACATGTAGACATGTTCCTGGCACAAGCTTAGTGCACTTCAATTTACTTTGCAGTAACATTCAGACACATTATGGGTGTGTCTACATATACAATTAATATATCAAATATTATAATGCCAAATCTAAAAGCAATGAGGGATATAAATATGCAAATCACAGGTCATAATAATCCAAAATTTCCACAAATTGTATGCATTTTTCTCCCGCAGATCACATTTTTACATGTTTCATGCATTTTAATACATACTTGCCATGCAAATGAGTTTCAAATAACTTGTTTATCAACAGAATAAAACCCAAAAGATTCAAAAACAAAAAGTTGTTCAATGCTCACTAAAAGATTTGCTGCAATTCAAATCGCACAAGTACGTCAGCTTGTGCACTGGGATGCACAAGCTACTGTAATGAATCCTAAAAAGTTCATTTCTGTCTTTCCAGCAGGCCTGAGCTGCTGCAGCTTTGGGTTTCGGAGAACATTTTTACAGACACCCAGGTATCTGTTCCCAATCACCGACGAAAATGGGCATGTGGGAAGACTGGAAACCTGAAACTTGTTTGTGCACTTTAATTTTGGGTTTTGCAAATTAAATTGACCTGTATGGCCAAAGAACATTAATCTTACAGTCAATTAACTTGGCAGCTAAGACAAGTTCTATAATCCACTTTGAAAGATCAAGTACATCACTTAATGAGTTAGTGTGTGGATGCATCTGTAATTCATGCTAGTTTGGCAGTACTCCTTCTGGTATCCCCACACTGTGTTGTGCCATACTGAGACCAGTCTATTGAGCTGTGCACCTCCCACTGCTCTGGAATCATCTTAACTGAATGTCACCTCATCATCTAAATGCTGGTATGCAATCTGGATTGGTTCATTTGCATTTCCATTCTCTAGACAGATATACTCTAGCATTATACAACCACATTTATAGCTGTGTTATATCAGACCTCACACATGCCTGGAGCTATGCAAGAGTCCTGGATTTCTTTGACCTTTGTAGAGAGTTAAAAACAACCCATTCAACAAATCAAAGTCTAACAAATATGTCTAACAAAGCCATCAATAAACCCCCTGGATTATTACCCCCTAGATACTATCCAATGCAGAAACAAAAACAAGGAACTGTTACATTAAATGTTATTACAAAAAAAGAGAAAAACATGCAAGACCCCAAATACAGAAAAATTCAGTATCCTGATCAGGATGGTGTCAACAACCCCTAGCTTCCCTTTCCTTTTTACTATCTGTTGCTCCAGCCATATCCACCCCACCACAAAAAGTTGTGGAGAACTAAAATAAGAAAAGTTAATTGCAACTGTCTTCAGTCAGGGTGACACCCAGTTCTGACTCCTGCCCCCTCCCATCTTAAATAGAGTGCAAGGCTTTGTAGATTAAATGTGTATGTTTGAGAAAAAAGGCACCATGGAAGCTAAGTGAGCTCACATTTAGATCAGTACCCTGCATTTGGTTACAGCTATCATAGCCTTTAATGAAATATTTCACATCATATAATCAGTGTATTGTGGGAGGTATATTTCATAGCGTTCTAACATAATGTATTATGAAGAATGTATCACAGCATAACTAATGTTCACAAGCGCCTAACATTTCATTGTTCCTGAACCCATAAAGGTTCCAAAGTAATTACTGCAAATCTATTTTGCAGCACACTTTGCATATATCCTCACAAGAGATGAAATGAGCGCTTGAGACAAAGGAAAAGCTTGATTTTGGGATTCATGCTGGACAGCAGAACAGCTTTTTCATAGGTCCCTGTATGTGTAGTGAGGACATACCAGTTCAGCAGCACCACAGGGTGGCAGGAGGGAACCATCCTGATAAATAACATGATTACATTTTTCTCTCTAGTCTGTGTAAAGCTTTGCAAACAAGCCCATTCTCTGCTTTCTAGCAACTGGTGTTATAATCATCCACAGAGGTGTCGATACAGTTACTAAGAAGATGCCCAATCTCCATTCCACACCACCACCTCCATACGAGCCTTAGAGCCTGCTCATGCTGCACCATATAAAGCCAGATCTCCGCTGTCCACCAGGCTAAAATAGTCACCCAACCAGTGCTCAAAGCAACCTACTTCTAAAATACAATTCATTGCAATAAGGTTCCTAGACTGGCATATGGATAGCTAGGGTGAAGATACTTATCTCCAAGATTCTCCCCAAACTGGGAGGAAACTTTGAAGGTAGCTTGTAAAAATAGAGGGATATATTAGCACTGCTGTCATGGAGATGCAACAAAGCACAACAACTACTAGTTCATTTTTTCCACCTTCCACAATTAATGTACCTGAAGTGCTTATGTCCCCCAAGGACCAGAGCACTATCAACTATTGAATGCCCACCCACTCCCACACGAGAAGAAAAGCAGGACAAAAGGTGGGAGTGTTTGGAAACCTCTCAACAGGATTTCAAAGGAGATTTTAAAGGTCCGATGTCTGGAGAAAAGCCATCCTTGAGGAAAAGAAACAAACAGGAAGATGACCAGAGAAGTGACCCAATATATCCTTGCGCAGACCACAGAGAATATTGTACCAGCCCAGACCTGCAGCCCTGGCATGTACTTCAGCCTACTGATAAACTGCTTACTGGGATCATTAGTTCTCTGCAGGGTCCTCTAACCAGAGGCCCTTCTGCTCTTCCCCAAGCCATGGAGTGCTATTCCCTACAAGTTGGTTGATAATTTGAAAATGGTGCTGGTTTACCAAAACAATAAAAAAGAATCATGGAATAATGGAAGATAAATCATGGTAAATTTGTGATTTTGAGCCCCCATACTGTAATTCTCACCATTTCTATCCGGTTTCCCCTATATAATTTTCAGTACACTGCAAGAATAGTCCAGGATGTATGCAGACAAGACTATGCACAAAGCATCATAGGATACCTATCTAAAATTCTTTGAACTTACTTTGATAAAAGTCCCTGCCCTGTAATTGAACAGTCTGAACTTGGAAACAATTGGTCATGTGGATAATGTTTTTGAGGAATATATTTCCTACACTTGTTCACATGCAAAAGCCCAGTGCAAAATGACCCTTCCCCCTTTCCATTCAGACCAGCCAGGAGTTGTCATCTTGTGTGAAGAGAAGCAGAAACTCCTAGAGCTCAGCCTAGAGAAGGAAGGGCAAAGCTGGAATTTGGTCTGTAAGCTTCCACCATGGAGGAAGAGTCATCCTGAATAAGGAAGGACCTCAGGGACTTTAGCAAGTGCCATGTTTGAAGGTTCCACTCCGCAAGCAAGTACTCTAAGTTGAGAGTCGAAACCGAAGATAAATGCAATACCAGAGAATAATCGGAACTCCCTCCCTGACTGTCTTTCACAAAGGTGCAATTCCATTAAAGGAATGAGTTTAGTGAAACATGGAAGATATAGAAGAAAGCACCATGTCATAAAAATATAAGAAGAGCCATTATGGGTCAGACCAATGGTCCATCTAAGCCCAGTGTTTTGTCTCCAACAGTGGCAGGAAGGGATGCTCTAAAGGAAGAGCACTAAACTGGATATTTCTAGAGTGATTCATACCCTATTCAATACCCTCCCTGGTTCATTATTGCTTTAGAGATACCAGAAGAAACATCTCCAACTGAACTGTTCTGTTCAATAGCCATTGAACAAAATCTTGTTACCAGAACTGATTTTTGTTACCAGAACTGTTAATTTAATTATTCCTTGTGCTTTTACTATTTATGGGGATGGGGGGTAGCAAACTCCCCCTGTAATTAAATTACCCTCTATCTATGCTTTTTGCCTCTGAGACATCCAGACAACAAATGTAATTTTTACACCTCCTATGTGCAAATGTTATCACTTCCCTTTTGTCTCCTTGGCCCCACTCACAAATTACTGTGTACACCATGGCTACCAGGGGATTAGCATCACTAGATTACCACTTAGGTACTTGTAGTACACTTCTTCCGAACTCAATATGTGATCAAAACTAACTCCAGAAGCCCAATACTAAAGAACCTCAAGCAAATGACAAGGTAGCTGGTGAATCACAACAGCAGTCAACTTTGTCAGTGGTCCTTGAACAGAGCTCCTCAACAGAACAGGTTTTAAAAAATAATATTGTATTTATGCTAGAATTTTTTTAAATCTGGTGATAGGTTCAAGTTCTGTTATTTAAAATGTTACCAAATTTCATTTGTTGAAATATTTATTGTAAAAGAAAAATTTGATATATTTCTGTATCTTAGAATGTGCCTTCTTTTAACATTTAGCCATCTACACTGTACTTAATCAGTACATAACATTTTTCATAATAACATTTGCAAATTGTGCGATTCATAGATGTTAGGGTCAGAAGGGACCTCAGTAGGTCATCAGAACTTCCTACTCTGTTGAAACTTCCTAATTATTTTAAGGCAGAAATTTCTTTAAAATGAAAAACAAGCTATTCATGAGGGAATGCTCTTTTGTCCTTTAGCAAATTAGTCTGATAGCTGCTATGTAGCATATGTGGAAGCAAGTGATTGTTGTGTAACATTGGTTACAAGCTACTAATATTCGAAGAGTATTACCTGTATTATGGTGACACCTAGAAATTCTCACTTGTATAAGGCTAAATTGTGATCCTAACCTTGCTTTACACAACTGCACTGCAGAAGTGAGGCTCTAATGGCTCTCTCCTTTTTGACAGCTAGAAGAAAGTCCCTTTGATCTGAGGAATATGGGGGATGCTACCAATATGCTCCCTTGCAGGAAGCTAACTAGAGAAAAACAGACAAGGACTAGACTGACCTGTGATTTCTCTAAATGCTAAACAAAATGACTGGCTGGCTGAGCATGAGGATAGGTTTCAGGTTGTTCCCTCTGGGCCAGGTACAAACATTACTTTTATTAGTATAACTGATCAGAAACTAGTCTATATCTGTAACAGAACAAAAGGTTGGTACACACAAGACTGGTTTAAAAAAGGTGGAAGCCAGTTTAAGATTTGTCCCCTCCAACCAAAGGGTGAATGTGTGCTCTGTACGCCAACTTGTCTAAACTACGCTCCTTATAGAAAACTTCAAGTTAGATCAATTCTGCCTTTAGCTTTTTAATATCTGTACCAAGCCCTGGTGAGAAGTAGGCTCCACATCAGCTCCCCCCATACAGCTGAAGGCTAAACACCATAATCTAGTTTACAAGCACAAATCAGAATACATATAAAGCCATGGTCTCTTAACCATGCCTAAGCTAAAGTTAACACTGAGAACACCCCATTAGTAAGAATGAATGTCTCTCCTCAGTTTGGATTTGGCTAGACCTGATGAAAAGATACTGAAAGAATTTAACAACACTGTAAGGCTTTAAAAACATGAAAAGTTATAACCATGCTGTTCTGCCTGAAGAAGGCAACATTCAACTACAGTGTGTTCTTTCAGCCCTGACCTAGAAATCAGACATGGACATTAACTGCACATATACTACACAGCAGAAGTAGGCAGCAAGAGGATTTTGGAGTAACTGAAGATGGGAATCAGAAGAGAGGTCACAAAATAAATAACTGGATAAGGAGCCAGACATGAAGCAGAGACATCATGCAGAGCATCAAAATGAGCAATTGCCACTGGGCAATACATTCATCACAAAGACATAATGTCAGAGGAACCATACAGGTGACCAAATGGATTGCTTTCATGGGAAAAGAACACAAATGGTGTTAAAAAAGCATTGTGCTGATAAAATAAAAGCCTACTTTAAAGAGTAAAGTTGTCATACCTTCAACAGAAAATAGGAGGATTCAAGCAGGAGAGGTCTTGGACCTTTCAGTGGATTCAGTTAGCTTGATGTTGCTGACAATATAATTGCAGTATGAATATGGAATTCATTACTTAGTGATATACTTGAATAAGTAGTTCTGTATAAAAGCAACTACAACTACACACAACTGTAAAGCCTACTCCTACTGAAGTCTGTGGCCGTTTTGGTACAGACATCACTGGAAGCTGGATTA
Source organism: Caiman crocodilus (assembly GCA_030014935.1). Lineage (NCBI taxonomy): Eukaryota > Metazoa > Chordata > Crocodylia > Alligatoridae > Caiman > Caiman crocodilus. Next base: position 190,091,279 of record JAGPOW010000261.1, read on the forward strand.
GTGCAGTAGTCAGCACAAGCACAGCCATCATTTTTCATTTACTTGTAACCGTCACTGTTTATGATGGTAAAAAGCAACACTTTTTTTTACAATTATAAAGCAAAGCCCTGCAGAGATTTCAGCTACTCTGTGCATAATGGCATATGATTGAGTCTTTTCTGAACAAAAAAATTATTTCCCTCCTATGTGCATATAATTCTAATACTATGATGAGTGCATTTGTTCTACTGTTAGTTAAAATCACCATATGCTGCTTACTTTTACAGAAAGATCTGGTCAATGTATTCCTTATCTCCACATATATATTGTTTTGGGTCTCCAATCCACACGCAACAAGGATCCATTTACTGAAACATAAGCAGCACTAATTTTTTTGTGTCGTGTTTGTTTTTCATACTCGGTGTAACACAAATGTGTCTATAAACTAACCCTTATTTCAGTAACAATCAATTGTCTGAAAGGGATGCACAAAATACCTGAAAAATGGAACTATCATTCAATTCAAACATCCAAACTCACAGTATGGACTGTACAGAGCCAGTGGACTGGACTGTGTACTCACCTGTAGAAACGTACAAGCAGAATTTTTGCATGAACATACTATAGGGAAAAAAAAGGGAGGTAGTAAGATAGCTGATTGTAACCATATGCAAAAAATAATAATAAAATAAGCAGATAACATTTGCACCAGTGATTGGCACTTGATGATGAGAAGAAATTCAAAGGAGATAGAGTTTCCATAAATCATAAACATATTGATATAGTAACAAGCTTACACAAATTGTGACCAGCTCTCAACAGGTAATGGCAGCTCATTTTATTCATGCTGTAAAAATAGTGGGAGGAAATTCCTCACCTAGTTGCACTGCACAGATAGTAAAATGCACTAATATTGCCTCTGATCAGAAATAGGCTTCTCTTTTCTTCAATTACCTAGCAAAAAACATGATCTGCTGGAGTAGAAGAAACATGGCCAATTCATATGGATCTGCTGAGTCAACCAGTATGGATCTGTTGAATCACAGCTTCCCTAATACCCTATCCTTGAGCTGTGACTCCATCTGCTTCAGAGCAAACTAATATTAATAGGATGTACATGCAAGAGTAATAGCGGTGTTATACAAAAAAACCTTTCCCAATATAGCTGTATTCTAGGAGGTACAAAATCCCAGTCAATGAAAAGTTTGGATTTTAGGAAGCAGCATTTAGAAACCTACTAGGAAGGAGTATTTGGGTAACAGTAGAAACAAGGTATATTTGCAAGAAGTCAATAACTTTTGTGTTTAGAATTACCCTTTATTTATGTATGGAATTTATATAAAAAAGCTAATCACTTGCTTTCCTAACCTGTGTTCAATGCTAGTAATAGATCTTGTGAAAATTAAAAGCAGGCAGCTTTCAAAAACACACATCCTGACAAAACAAGTCATTACAAATGATGGGCAGAACCAATAGTCTCTTGATACATCTAGACAGACTGTTTTATAGCACAAGGGAAAACTGACTAGACATTAGTAATGTTCAGACAGACAAAGTGACCACATCCATGTGAGTTGTAGGTTTTTATTGTCTCTATGACTCATTGCACTATTTTCGGTCACTGCAGCCAGTCTCCCCTGACTGTCAGAATATCTGCACTGAAAGCAGTATGAGAACATTTGTACCATATTGGTTTCATGCACATCTACATTAACATGGTCTTAGCTACAGTATAGACCCTTTTAATAGGCCATAGGATATTTTATAGGAGTGAGTGAATATAAGTTAAATCAAGAAAAAAAGCTAAGGAGAAATAGCATTAAAGGAAATAGTCGTAGGAAAGAGAACTTCAAAAGTTGGGAATTTTTCAGCTGTAAGCTTGTTTTACCATAGGGTATTTCTATCCAAATTTGTGTTAATCCAGCTTTATATTACTTATGACATGATAAAAGAAGGGCTCTTCCCGGTGTCAGAGCTCCTACAATGCTAGACTTTTGTCAAAACCTGAGATACCATCTGCATCTGTAACAAGACACTGTTCCTTCACAAGTTATTCTCTAAAACTTAGGCAAGATTGTCTTTAACAGACTGGCCATCTAGCAGTGATTCTTTGCATTACGGACTTCAACAGCTATAGGTTTTAAGGTTCCATTTAATTCTGTTATGTTTATGAATTTTCACTGCCAATAGATATAGATATATCTATATAGAGAGAGAAAGAGATGTAGATATAGATATATTTGTCTAGGTAGCACATTCCAATGATATATGTGGAGGGAGAGGAGGTGTACAATTCACACGCACTCTTTTATGCATTATTTGTATTGTGTTATTCTGTATTTACTTGTAGCATTCCATTGTTAAGGTTGATACTAAAGTCTCTTTATACTCACTACTTTGGAAAAGTTGTTTTCTTTGGGGCAGGTGCCTCTAATTCCCTTGGTGCTCACCTCCCATCTGGGGATCAACAGTAATAAGTAATACACTGTTTGGTAAGTGTAATGCAACCAGCTGAAAACATTTTGACTGTACTTTGGAATATCAGCAAAATTGGCTTTGGAAAACATGCATTACACTATTGACTCAAACACATGTTAATTCCATATTCATCCTATGTATCTGAGGGACTGAATAACAGTCTTCAAATATCTGAAGGGCAATTATAAAGAGGATGCAGACAGACAGTAGGGGATAGGAGTAAGAGCAAAGGGCTCAAATATAGCAAAAGAAACTGAGGTTGGAGATTAGGAAGAATTTTCTCTCTATGAAAATGGATAAGCATTGGAACACACTATCTAGACAAACTGTAGAGCCTTCAGCCCCAGAAATGTTCAAGGGCAGGTTAGACAGGCAATTGGCTGGGATGGTTTAGTCAGGAAAGATTCTGCCTTGAGCAGCCGGCTGACCTAGATGACTTCCTGAGGTCCCACCCACCCCTACTTTCCTATGAACTTCTTAAATTGTATTTTTATGATTATCACTATTTTATCAACTCACATGAAACGTGTTCTTGGTGGGAAGTGCATTAGACAGTAGTGTTCACTGAGCAATAGCTATACGGAGATTCCCAGTATGAAATGACAATTTCCTGGGATTTTGTAGCCTCAGATTATTCATGTTTCCAAAGCACATACAGAAAATATACAAGCAAATCACAGTTAAATTGAATTAGACATTGCTTTGTTGAAATCACAGACTTTCTATCACAGGGATGCCTGCCATCCAATGCAATCATTAAAACAGAAATGTACAGATTTCTGAACTCTAGTGTATTCATCATGGATACGCTACTTAACATTTTAATAAGTTAAAATAAAATCTGTCCGGCACAAATAAATAGTGTCATTCTTTTTATAAGCTGGCCAAAATAATATAGCATAGCAGTCACCCCTACTAAGTGTATCCTTTCCATCACATAATACTAAACATTCCACTCAGCCCAATTTAATTAACATCTTGCTTATGTTGCTCAGCAGAGTGACCTCAGCTCCTCTCATACCATCACATTTATTTCCCCAAGTAGACAGAAGAAATGGCTGTTGCAGTCACTAGATTGCTGGCCATTCATTCTTTCCAGGGCAGATTCATATATTTGCAACATTGGTCAGTGAATACTGTGAGAACATCGGCTTTGGCATCCTTGAATGAGGAAAGTTATTCCAGTGGTTAGGACTCTAGCTTAGAACTTGTGAGACAGAGGTTCAGTTTCCTCCTCTATTACAGACTTCTTTGCTTCAGAACTGGAAATAGTGCTGCCTTACCTCACTGGGGTGCTGCAAGATGCTCAGCTACAAAGGTGATGGGTACTATATAAAGAGGATTAATCAACCTCTATATTGCCAAATATCCTGCGTGATCAGGGACATTCCTGAGTGCCATGAAGCTAGTAAGACTACTGACAGTACGTGTTTGTTATGCAACATTGCCGTGCACAAAAGTTTGCTATCAGTAAATGAGGCACTAGATGACAACTTCACAACTCCCAGATAATCATAACTCACTTTCCAGGTATTGAGACTGTGTTCTGTTGTCAGGAACTGCATGACTTGCCAGTAGTCGAATAAATGGAGTTGACAGTCATTAGTAATGCATTGTGCTAATCTTAGTATATAAAAGGTAGCAGATTGTTTTTATTTCTGTAAATGTCATTATTGATTATCTTTAATGTAAAGGCTGATTCAGCTTGTAGTGGTTTTAGATTCTCTATCCCTCAAAACAAACCCATTGAGAAGGTTACTTCTGGCTATAAACAGATAATGCATTTACCTCGGAAGAAAGCCTTCTGTCCCCAAATCCTACAGATGTATACATTCATTGTCCTACTTTGAGTCCCTGTGAAGTATGCCAGACAAAACGTGTTATCTGTTTTTCCCATGACAGCTGTATGATTGCTGAGATTCATTCCAGGGACAAGCTGGTCAGGCTGAGATCTTTCTGGAAAGAACAGAAATGAAGTTTGGAAGGGCAACATGTGTAAATGAGTATGATGGTCCTGTTTTACTCTGGGGCAAATTAGTCCCAGATCTTATGCTCTTACATCAAATGGGATGTTTTTGTACAGCCTTTTCACAGGCTCTATAATTTCATAGAGTTTAGGGTCGGAAGGGACCTATTAGATCATCAAGTCTGACCCCCTGCTCTGGGCAGGAGAGAGTGCTGGGGTCAGATGACTCCAGCCAGGTATTTGTCCAGTCTCCTCTTAAATACCTCCAAGGAAGGGAAAAACACTACCTCCCTTGGAAGCGTATTCCATATTTTGGCAACCCCCACTGTAAATTTTTTTTCCTGCTATCCAATCTAAATTTGCTGTCCTTCAGTTTGTGGCCATTGTTTCTAGTTACCCAGGGTGCCCTGGTAAACATCATATCCCCTATTTCCTGCTGTCCCCCACCCCGATTAGTTTGCAGACAGCTACAAGATCACCTCTCAGCTTTCTTCTGCGGAGGCTGAAGAGATTCAGGTGCCTCAATCAGTCCTTGTAGGGTTTTTTCTGTAGGCATTTAACCAGATGGGTGGCCCTCCTCTGAACCCTTGCCAGGCCATCTACATCCCTCCTGAAGTGCAGTGCCCAAAACTGGATGCAGTACTTCAGCTGTGTTCTGACCAATGCCTCACAGAGGAGAAGTATCACCTCCCTAGGCATGTCTATGATGCACCTACTTATGCAAGAAAGAGTGCAGTTAGCTTTACTTAGTACTTCATCACATTGGTGACTCATGTTCATTGTGGAGTCGACTACAACTCTGGGATCCCTTTCTGTAGTTATGCTACTTAGAATGCTACCTCCCAGGCTATAGGAGTGTTGATTATTCTCCCTCCCTAGCTGCAACACATGGCACTTATCTTTGTTAAACTGCATCCTATTTTGTTCTGTCCACTTCCCCAGCCTATCCAAAGCCACCTGGAATCGCTCCCTGTCCTATACTTTGTTTACTGTTGACACAGTTTGGTGTCATCTGCAAACTTGGGCAGGGTACTTTCTACTCCCTCATCCAGGTCACTAATGAAGATGTTGAACAGTACCGGTCCCAGGATAGAGTCTTCGGGGACTCCGCTGCCCACGTTTCTCCAGGAAGAAACTGACCCATCTACCACCACTCTCTGGGAGCATCCCATAAGCCATTTTCCCCCCCCCCCCCCACCAGACTGTATAATAATAATCTACATTGCAACCGTTTTGTGTATTTATAAGAATTTGGTGCAAAACTATGCCAAAGGCATTTTTAAAATCTAAGTAAATAACATCTACCTTTATTCCTTCATCCAATCATTTTGTGTCCCAGTCATAAAAAGAAACCAGGTTAATCAGGCAGGATCTGCCTGCTATGAACCCATGCTGGTTGCCCTTTAGCATTATTTTACCCACTGATCCCCCTAAAATGTGATCCTTAACAATATTTTCAAAATTCTTGCCAAGGATAGAACTGAGGCTAATTGGCCTATAGTTACCCGGTTCCTCCTTCCTCTCCTTCTTGAAAATAGGGACCACAATGGCCCTTTTCCAATCCTCTGGGACCTGTCATGAGCGCTATGAGTGCTCAAACAGTTGCGCCAATGGATCTGCTATGACTCCAGCTAATTCCCTAAGTACCCTAGGGTGAAGATCATCAGGGCCTGTTGACTTAAGTACATCCAACCCCTCCAGGTGCCCTTTTACTAGGTCAGCACGAACAGTTGGTGGGTTGGTATCTATCTCGTGCTTACCTAAAGTCCCACTGGGATGCATGCTTGCATTCATGTCCAGGAACACAGATGCAAAGAAATCATTTAGGAACTCTGCTTTGGCCATCCTATCTATTACCAGTTGCTGTGGTCCATCTTGAAGGGGCCCTATGTTACTCTGCACTTTCTTTTTGCTCCCTATGTATTTAAAGAATGATGTTTTGTTATCCTTAACTTTTGCTGCCAGCCTAAGCTCCATTTCTGCTTTGGCTCTCCTCACTGCTTCCCTGCAAGCTTGAGCCAAGCAGGCATACACCTCATTGGTAGCTGCTCCCTGCCTCCACAGCATGTAGGCCTCTCTTTTACCCTCCTGTCTCCCTTGGACTTCCCTGCTCAACCAAGAGGGTTTCTCTCTCTCTTGCCCCACTTTACGTGCACTGGGACTGTCAACAGTTTTTGGACTTGCAACTAATATGGAAGAAATTGGCTGTTTTCCATGATTCACAACAAATTGCTAAACCGATGGTACAAGGAAACAACCCTTCATATAGTTACTGTAAGCAATTAGCATAACATAGGATGAGTGGTGTCCTCCTCCACCAATTGGTAGTCCCCCATGAATCCACAACGTGGCAACAGCAGCAGCTGATTGCATGGCAATAACCTGAGGTGGGGAGGGAGTTGGGGAGGGAGGAGCAGGGACAAACTACACTGCAGTAGCAGGTAAGACTCCAGTCCTCCCACCCTCACCGCCCCCTCCCCTCCAGTGCTCAGCAGCATGTGCCCCCAAAGGACACAATTGCTGCTGCTGGTATATGTCTTAGTTTGGACAGTTCTACGCAGAGGAGAAAACAATGGACATCATTACTTGTAAATTCACACAGTAAGGACTTCCAGTTGTGTCCCTATACAAAGAAAACCCAAACGTATGCTCCTCTCCAGCCATAACCTGTCTCTTCCAAAGACAACAAAATAGTGCCTGAAATTGTCCACTCATCTATGCTCATGTAACCATAAGACCCACATTCTTGTTAAATACATCAGAAACAGCTTACAAAAAAGGAAGTATGGCAAACCAAGTGCCCCTTAAATCCTTTCAGTCCCATAAACACAATGGATAGTATTTTGGTTTATGGCTAAAATAGCCATAGAGCCAAATTAAAGAAAAGAAAGCCCATCCTAATTTTTTCTCTCTCTATCAAAAGTAGGGATGGGGGAAAAAAAGACAAGCATTAAAATTGTTCTTCGCTGTTATTTTGACATCTCACACTAATGGAAGATTCAGGTCAGTGTTTTTACATACCTTGAATTTCCAATCAAAGTACATAAGGAATATTGCATCATGTACAGTGGCTGCCACTCCTTTTATGAAAGGAGAGCTGCTCTGGACTTCATCCAAGTATCACAGTATCTAGGGTCAGAAGGGGCCTAGAGCAGGCCATCTAGTCTAACCCCCTGCCAGTGGCAGGAATGAGTGCCGGGGTCACAGGACCTCAGCCAAGTACCTATCTAATCTACTTTTTAAGATGCCCAAGGAAGGAGCAAGAACAATTTCCCTAGGAAGCTGGCTCCACATCCTAGCCACCCTAACTGTGAAGTAGTGTTTCCTAATGTCCAACCTAAACCTGCTCTCCAGTAACTTGTGACCATT
>JAGPOW010000261.1:190113318-190133377 GCA_030014935.1 Caiman crocodilus
AGAGACAGGCAGTGTATCTAGAGAGACAGACCAATGTCAATTCCATCTGTGAGGCTTGGGGCATGGTATCAGGGGTGGTTGGAGCCACACATAGCCCATAGGGCTAGAGGGCCCCAAAGCACCCATTTGTAGGACAAGTTCAACGAGGAGTCCGGGAAAACCATGGGGTCCGAATAAACATAGAGACGTGTCCGAGAGCGCATAAGGCAACCTCCCAACCTTATCTAACAGCAAAGACGTGGCGGGCAAGAAATAGATGGTGCCCTTGGGCCAACCTGACATGGCGAGAGGGCCTAAAGGAGATCATGTCCCTCCTACAGTACTCCACTGTAATATACACATTACCAGATTTATTATAATTACAGAATTTACATAAGCATAATACTTCGGATACCTGATTTCTGTATATGCCCTCTTCCTCATTTGGTTTTTGGCACCATCTAGCAGTCATCGTAGAACACTGCTTGTGTGACGGCAGTTGAGCATGGACAAATCATTATTTAATAAAGGGGGATACACATAAATATTCCAGCACATCTACCCCTCTATGTAGAATTGTCTGTTTTCTCTTCAACTTTCTAAAAGTTCTGTGCAGGTTCACCATCTTGCCTTTGGTTGCATGAGGGTGAATTTCTACAGTTTGAACCCTATAGTGTTATGCACAGCAGGCATTACAATCAAAAGCTGTTGCACAAATACAAGTAATACTACAATGGAAAGGTGGCTGACTTCAACTTCTTTGAAGAGAAAGCAAACTGAAACAAAAGGGACCTCTAAGGCATCAAGAAAGTTGGACCTTGAAGAAGCTGCTGATTTACCAGAAAGTAGTACAACTCACATTGCTGGATTAAGTGAGGAGGCCTCTGGCACTTCTGAAACACGTACACCTGCTGCTACAGTTGGTAAGCAGAAGATTACAAGAAGGTATGATCCCAGCTATTTGGAATTTGGATTTACCTGGAGTGGTGAAGAAAGTGAGCCAATACCTCAGTGTGTGATATGCTATGAACACTTATCAAACCACTGCATGAAACTTTTGCTTCTTCTGCAGCATCTTCATTCAAACCACAAATCTTTTAAAGACAAACCTCTTGATTTTGTTAAAACTCAGCCACTTCCAAGACAGTAAGAAAACAATGACCTCTCTAAGTGGTGCTAATGCAAGGATTTTGGAAGCGTAATATTAAGTAAATTCAAGGATCACTCAGATGGGAAATGTTCATACAATAGATGAGACTGTAATGATTCCTGCTGCAAAAGAGAACATTTCATCTGTTCTTGCAGAGAAATTTGCAAAACAGCTGGACATTGTTCCTTTGTTGAACAGCACAATATCAAGAAAAATTGAAGATGTGGCTTGCCAAGTGAAAGAAAAACTAATGAAAGCATCAAGAAAAGCAAGTACTTTTCATTTCAATTAAATGAAAGTACAGATATAACTAATTTTGCTCAACTTCTTGCATATTTAAGGCTTGAAGCAGACATAGCAATTAAGGAAGATTTTTTGTTTTGTGACACACTGTCAAGTTGTACAACAGCAGAACAAATATTCAAGAAATTGGATAACTTCATAACTAGTAATGGGTTACAGTGGCAAAATTCTGTTGGTACATGCATCAATGGAGCATGAGCCATGACTGGCAAGTCAGGAGGTGTTCTGGCAAAAGTAAAAGAAGTTGCACGCACTGCCAAATTCATGCACTGCAGTATACATTGTGAGACTACCAGCCAAGACAATGCCTGCCAATCTTCAGGTTGTTTTAGACCAGGCAGTAAAAGTGGTCAATTTCAAAGGCCACTCAATTCACAATTGTTTTCTCTTCTGTCCAATGAAATAGGGAGTGAGCATGAAAAACTTCTTCTCCAGACCAAAGTGAAACTGTTTTCTCATGGAAAGGTGCTGATCCCGCTCTTTTAGAACTCCATACTGAGTTGCAGATTTTTCTCAGTAACTTTAATTTTGAGTTTTCAGCCCGTTCAATGGATGAGCTGTGGTTGGCAAGGCTTGCCCTTTTGGCAGACATATTTTATATGGCTACCATAATTGATGAAACAAAGTTTTATGATTACTAAAGGTCTTGATGTTGTTCGAATACATGGTCTGTTACCTATGTGTATGAAAAATTTGCTGGCAGTACTTAATGTTGTATCATTTTAAATTGGTGGTGTGCAATCTGTCAGTGTGTGGGAACCGCTGTACTATGCGTCTCAGCCAGCCGAAGCCGACCAGAGGAAAATGCTGATTAGTTAAGCGGACGTCAGGCAGGTTGGTGGATGGAGAGGCCAGACAACGTGCTGGTTGCAAGAAATAACTTGTACTTTAACTTTACTTGCACCGCTGGTGGCCGCGACGCAGATGCATAAGGTTGTTTGCGTAGTTACAGAACGAAGTAACATAACGAGCCAATGAGATGAACCTGTGGACCCAACGAGCATGCAGGGGACAGGATATGTCGGGAACAGACGGGGAGACGTTGGTGGATGGCCAGTCTGCCAGCTTTTCTCTGCCGCATGGTGAAGTTCTCTGTACTCTACCACATGCTCAGAGTTCTCCTAAGAGCTCTCGTCAGAGTTCTCCGACTCGGGCGGAAGCTGCACGGACCTTTATATGTTTAGAGTAGCCAATGACAGACTGCCAGGTGGGAATAGCTAACGAGGGAGAACGTACCAAATTTGAAAGTAACTGCAGTTATTCACAGCAGTTCTATTGTGACAGGGGCACTCAACTGATTTGGTTCTGACATACCCCCCTGACCATGTCACAATAGATGAAGAACATAGGTTAGAGATTGCTTTCATCCAGGAACTCGTCACTGTTATAAAATTTAGGTGGTAAACAGGTATATAACAAAAGCAGATAACTTTATAAATTGCCTTTTAACAAACTGTAAAATACAACAACCTATACATACAACGATAACTAATGTAACTTAGGAGCATGTTAGGATGTCCGTCTACTATGGGATACACACACACTCACACAAAGACACGTTTGTTCAGCAGAGTAACCCCATCATGCTCACATTACAAGAAAATTTAATTGTACTTAGTCTAAGTTGCAGTTCTTGGAGCACTGATTTCCTGTGCCATCATTACCAATTTAACCATTGCATGCACAAGCTGCCTTCTCACTCAGATTATGGCTTGGCTTCACTGCGTAAAGTTTTGAACAGGCTTTAAAACAAAACAAAAACAAGTATGTACAAGACAATTTTGTAGACCAAGGGTGTGAACACGGGGTTATTAACAGACAGGGGGAGCCGCAAGCACGCTGTGAGGCCATCTGTCGATGAGCCGTTAGTTATGGCTCAGGCCCAGAACGATAGAAAATTCAGGACCAAGCTGGAGGTCTCAAAGTCAGCTCCGTTCACAGAGGAACCTGCCGATAACAGCAAGAATAGAGAGACAACCCTGCTCGCAACATATGAGTAGGCGGCCATCACTGTGTTGATTCGGATGTGCCACAGTCTGGTGCTTGGTGATTCTCGTGATCGAGCAGTCACAGATTGCCACTTTGTCACCGCCAGGCCTGTAAGGGGACAAAATAAATGAACAGACAAACAAACAAAGAAAAGAGGGTCCATAATCAGTGAACAGCAGGGCGGCAAGTTAGCTAGTTGTGATGAGCTATGACAAGCAACTGAGTTTGATCACCTTCTAGGAGCACAGAGTAGGTGCCGGCATACTGCTTGCGTTCGCAGGAGACTTCCTTGTGCACTTGCGGATGTGGTTGACGAGGGTGTGGAATGGTGACCCAGACAAATTCATCTGGGGTGAGATTCGGCTTCCATGGTTGGGGCTTTTGAAGTGCTGGTTCATGCCAGGGGGACTTGTCTTTATATGAGGCATTGTGTTGGTGACAGCGTTGACTTGGGTACGCCGTAGGACGTGGTCCCATCCCACTGGAGACTTTTACCATGGGATCCGTCAGGGCCTGTAGCCGTGGCATCTGGCTTAGCAAGTTTTCAGCCGGCTGACTGGCCAGTGGCCTGAGGAGAAACCTGAAAGTCACGGCCTCTCTTCCCCTCTAAGCCTCTACACATGTCTCAATACTGTCCAGGGCGGTTGGAATATCCCCGGGGTGACCAAGATGACGATGGGGCCACAGCACACTGCTCTGCGCCTGTGTCAGTCCCAACGAGTGTACCCTCGGGTCCCAGGACACGTAGGACACTCTGATGATGGCCAGCAGCAGCTGCTCTGCGGACGGATTCGGTGGTCGTCTCTTATGCCACGTATAAGATGTGGCACACTTGACCTGCAACAAAAGCTGGGAGTGGGATGGGCCAGTAGGCGTTGCCCATTACCACATTCAAGTCAGTGGCGTGCCCCCCACTCTGTTGAGCCCCAGCCCAAATCTGGGTCCGTACCCGGTATGCAAACACCAATACGAATACCAGGGGTGGAAGTTTGCAAAAAAGTTTGTATTGCTAGCAATAAAGGTGCAAGGTAACAAGCACACCGATCACTATTTCTAAGAATCTTTTATACAGAAACTTTCAAAGGTTAGTAAGCATACTGTTTGGTGATTGGTTGCAGGTGAGTGATGCAAGAAGTTCTCTACTGAGCATGTCTCTATACCTGTGTTTTAATCATGTACCTCATTTCCATACATGTATGTTTCATTAGCCTACTTTTTCTCCACTTAGGGGTGTGTTTTTTAGTATTATAATGAGCCCTTTCACCTACTTTCCTGTCTCTCTCTTATTTTCCTTTGAGGTCCCTTGCCTAGCACAGCCATCTCCTCATCACTGCAGATGGGCATTCTTCACATAACAGTCTCACAGTCTCCTCTTTTATCATATCTTGGGAAGATGGTTCAAGGCCGTTCCCAACAACTCCATGAGGCTTGACAAGTTAGGAAGCTAGCCTCTTCCAAGTCTAGCAGGTCTGACCCAAATTCTACTACTAGGCGTCCTAGCCACATAGCTAGGGTTTCACTAGGTTTCACTTTCGATCCTCTGCACAACTCCTGCAATTCGCCCTGGGTGCAGGGGTGCGGTATGTGGTGGTAGTATGAGTTGCGCCCTGTGTATCAGTAACTTGCTTGACCAGTGCTATCAGGTGAGCTGTAGTCGGGAGAGGGTTAAATTTGTCGGGCGGGAGTACTGGATACAATTTCTCTCTCCCTGCGTCAGCTGGGAGAGCTGGATACAATTTTCCTCCCTCGTGGGGGGGCAGGTTTTTCTTTCTCCATCACTCCGGGGGGCGGGGCTGAGGGTGACAATGTGGCCGGCCCGCCTCCCAGGGGGATTTTCGCACCCTTTTTGTTTCCTCAGTGCAATTTTTTGGTAGCATCTCCACATGGTCGGTGCCATTTTCTAGCGGTGGCTCGGAGCCCCCCACCGCCTGGCTCCAGTGACTCCGTGCCCACTGTTCGTAATTGCATTTCTAAAGTTGCATTTTTCTCGCAGTAGACCCGCTACCACACGAAACAGCACATCTATCATTTTCCCTTTACTCCATTTTGGGTCCCCCCCCCCCCAAGCCGGACAATCAAACCGATCTGGTGGGGTGGGTTCCCCTCCTTCCCACAGGCACAGGGTGCACGGAGCAAACTCTTGAGCGGGGGTCAGATTTTCCGCCTTCTTCGTCTTCCCCCCTCCAGGGACAAAGTCACTATTTCATTGGGGGCTCAGTAGCGAACCCGGTCACTGTTCATCACACATCCGAATGCCCCAGGAAACTGCTTCACTCTCCACTCTTTTACGACTGCTTCTTCCCCTTTTACCGAGAAGTAGCCGTCGATGTTCCTTCCATCCCTCCTATCGCCTGGTGGTAGGCAATATGCGCCCAGAGTTCATGCGCATTTTCCATGCGGCGGGCCTCGGTGCACCGGGGCAGCACTCAATTAAATTAATCTCCACCACCGTGCCCTTAGATCCTGTTTGTAACGCCAGGTGTCGGCCAGCCAAAGCCAACCAGAGGAAAACGCTGATTAGTTAAGCAGACGTCAGGTGGGCTGGTGGATGGAGAAGCCAGACAACATGTTGGTTGCAAAAAATAACTTTTATTTTACCTTTACTTACATCGCTGGTGACCGCGATGCAGATGATAAGGTTGTTTGTGTAGTTACAGAACGAAGTAACGCAACAAGCCAACGAGACGAACCTGTGGACGCAATGAGCATGCAGGACACAGGATACGTCGGGAACAGATGGGGAGTTGTTGGTGGATGGCCAGTTTGCAAGCTTTTCTCTGCTGCATGGCGAAGTTCTCTATACTCTACCACGTGCTCAGAGTTCTCCTAAGAGCTCTCGTCAGAGTTCTCCGACTCGGGTGGAAGCTGCACGGACCTTTATACGTTTAGAGTAGCCAATGACAGACTGCCAGGTGGGAATAGCTAATGAGGCAGAACATACCAAATTTGAAAGTAACTGCAGTTATTCAGGGCAGTTCTATTGTAACAGGGACACTCAACTGATTTAGTTATGACACTATGCATTGACTATAGAAAACTAAATGCAGTGCCGACTGCAATGGCATGCACTTTCCCATGCCACAAGTGGAAGACATGCTTGAAAGGATAGACCAAGCCCAATTTATATCCACCTTAGATTTAACTGAGGGGTACTGGCAGATCCCCATGGTAAACACCAACAAAGAGAAAACTGCTTCTGGGACCCCATTGGGGTGGGGGGTTGTTCCAGGTTACTTAAATGCCATTTGGGCTGCATGGGGCAGCTGCATAGTTTCAGAGACTCATGGACAAAGTATTAGCACCACACCAAGTATACGCAGCAGCCTGTATTGATGATATTCTTATATTTTTGGAACAGTGGGAGCTGCATTTACAACACTTACAGGCAGTCTTAATCAAACTCAGAGAGACAGACTTAACTGGTAATCTGAAAAAGTGCTCACTGGGGCAAAAGGAGACCTGATACTTAGGGTTCCAGGTAAGCTAGGGCTGCATCAAACCTCTAGCTTATAAGATAGCCATAAGGACCTACTGACTCCCCAGCAATTGGTAACAATTAAGAGCCTTCTTAGGGTTGAAGAATTATTACTGGAAATTTATTTCCTGATTTTCAGAATTAATGGCACAGTTAACAGACATGACAAAAGGAGGAAAAAGGAAAGATCTTTAGTGGTCCAAAGAAGCACTTTTAGCCTTTTAACTTTTCAAAGTAGCCCTATATAAAAGTCCATTGCTATACACTCCGGATTTTGATAAAACTTTCTTTTTGAGAACTGATGCCTCAGGAGTTGCATTAGAAGTGGTATTGTCCCAAGGCATCGCAGGGGAAGAGTGGCCCATAACCTATGCTAGCCAGAAATTATTAAGTACAGAGATTCAGTACTCGACCACTGAGAGACAGTGCTTAGTAATTAAATGGGGTATTGAACTCTTCAGGTACTACCTGATGGGGAGGAAATTCTTACTAATCACATGACTCTTTAAAATGGTTGCAGCCCACAAAGACTGATAATGCAAAAATCATGCAGCCCTTCAGCCATTTTATTTCTCTATAGAACAGTCCCGCAAGAAACTAAATGTAACTGTGGATTTCTTGTCACAAAACCTCAGAAGAGACGAGCCCCAGTCCAGGAGGGTGAGTGACTTAAAGGACAAAGTAGTACCAGAACGTTTGGTGGTGTATTATACAGATGATAAGGAAATGATTCCAATCGTAAGGAGGGGGGCATGTAACTGAGGACCAACCGTGGCCCCTGTTCCAAGGGCTAAGAAAGAAGGGAAGCGTACATACCAGAGGTGAGTTCAGCTTGCTTCCTCCTGGTGCTATGACGTTAGATGCTGAGAGGGAGATTCCAGCAATGCAGGGGTCCTTCACTGGAACGGACACTGACTGGCCAGCAACCCAAACGGACCTGTTGAAGAGGCAGCTGGCAGTGAGTTCTTCCCAAGAGGGAGAGGGAGAGGGAGAAAGAGAGAGAGGCAGTGGTAGTGAGAGGAAGCTGCTGAGAGTCGGTGCAGAGACACGGACAATTTATAGAGATTAAGAAAATGCCAGCTGAGTGAGACAGGTTCAAATGCATGCTGATGGACCTCTAACCTTGATCACCAGGAGGATGATGAAAGGAGCTAATTAACCAGCAACCCAGACACATAGAAAAGGACTGTGAGAGTGAAAACTGGGATGCTTGGTATCAGAGGAAAGAGGTCAGAGGGCTTGGGACTTATCCAGACTTAAAATAGACAGTGACCCGGTTCCCTGTCAGGACAGTTACAGGGGAGACATGGGTCCTAGACAAGAAAAATCATGTCAACAGGAGACCCAGACCAAAGCATTCATTTTTTTGTGCCCAAAAAGGGGGGAGAAAAGATATAACCCCATCCGAAGGAACTTGTTAAGAAAATAAACAAGAGTTAACTAAACCTGGCCATCACACCTGGAGAAGACAGGCTCGGTCAATTGGGATCATGCTACGTGGATACCAGTTGAGACTGGCCAGAGTGTAGAGGAGGCAGAGCCTTGTGGTGGTGGCCCAGGCATCTATACCTCACTATATGCTGTCAACCTCTTTTCATAAGATCTCTCTTTCTTCTTAATAAAGCATGGTGGGCAAGTGAGGACAGCAGCGAGAATGCTGGGTGCCAAGAAGGCCCCATCTACAGGCTACAACCACTTCTCCTGGACCAGATCACAGGGAGACAATAAATCTCCCTTCTTGTCAACCAGTAACAATTACATTCAATCCAAAAAGGAAAGTGACTAAATGCATGGCAATTGGTCTACCAGGCAGGGATCAATACCTCCCCATCCTGCCTTATCCTTTTTGAATACAATAAGTAGATTGTTTAGGTAAAAAAGGTAAAGGTTTTCTGGTATTTTTATCAGTGACTTTTTTGACACTAATGTAAATAACTATAGCTTGAAACTATTTGTCAGAACGAAAGGGATACTATGTAGAAAGGTTGAGTCAGTTTGCTCCTTTTGGAGAAAGAATTATGGAGGGTTCCCAAGTAAGAGAGGAGCTTTGTGTTTTCATTGTACAAGTGTACAATACTGTCATGTTGTCTGGATTTGTTTGTACATTGTTGTCCGGGGATTCATCAATTGTTTAGTGTTATCCATACTAGAAATGCAAATTCTTGTTTTTTGTCAGATGAGCACATAGAATTAGATTAAGTCCACAAATTTTTGCTAGCTACCAAATAGTAAAAACCTTTCCGTCACCCTGATCAATCCTGCACTTGAAGCAGTAAAGGTTGAAATAGGTATACTCTCTGTAACTTCAAGAAAAAATGGACTAAAGATGGCAATCTAAAGGGTGTACAAGGCATTTTCGTCATAGAAAATAATTGCCCCTTCTTTTATAGAAATGTATTGTAAGCATCATTTAATGTTTCTAGAGGTTTCTTACTTCATCCTGAGCAAGGAATGAAAAAGAAGAGGACATTAAAACTAAATTGCAATATTCATCTTTCTTATTATACACCAAATACTATTAGTAAGGGAGCTCTAGCTGGGGCACATACAGGTGGGAAATGGAGGAGTGCTCTTGGGATAAAATAGATTTTCTATAATAAAACTTCAAATCCTATTAATGGTAGTATTGTTTGTTTCTCTCACAAACACAGAAGCCTAGGAGTATTTATATTGAACATACAAATCCACTGGAAGTAAAATTACTTAGTGTAATTGATCATGATCGTCATTGGCCATGCTCTGTTTTAAAATTACAGTTACGTCTCAAAAGGAGGTCACTAACTCTATAACATGGGAGTGGCTGGCTTTCATGCAACTCTAACACAGTTGACTCTATTAGAACTAATTTTTCATAACAGATATTTCTATATTTTTTTACATTCTCTATACTGGCACCTGGTTTTTATATACTGAAATGAATGTTGTGATTGTAGTTAATAGTTCATACAGGTATAGCTTAAGAACATGCAAACTAACGTGGATTAAGAAAGATCCAAAGTTTTGGGATGTGAGGTAAACTTGTCCAATTTCTTTTTCCAATACTTTTCCAAAACTTTCTTTTCATTTCTCAATAGTATGCATATCTTCATTTCCTGGTTCTCACCTGGTTCCTTTTTTTTTAAAGGAAGTTCTATAGAAGCAGGAACGGCATATTTTGTTTAATGCCAGCTAAGTGTGCAGGCTCAAGAAATTTAGATAAGTATCTAAAATGTGTAATTGTCAATTCCAGACTTGCTACTAAGCCTTTCTCCAAGGTTTTCACATTGCTGATCATTTGAAACATACAGGGCCATCATTTATTTTAGGTTGAAAACTTGGGGAAAAAAAAGATTTGAAGATAAAGTAGGCAGCACAAAATGCGAGTCAAACTTTGAACCATGTCATCCTCCAATGTTTTTACCTTAAGATTATCAAAGGATCAAGATCTTACACCTGCTATACTGCAAAGGGCTGTAAATACCTGGGTTTTTTTAACAGAAGCTTATCATGAGAAGCAGTTCCCAATGCCAGTTAGCAGGTGTTTCCTGCTGAAACTGGGAGGGTCATGAATGTAAATCTAATTTTGAAAGTTTCTAACCTCAGGGTTAATATACAGTAGTGCTGCCACTCTTATTGCCATCTGTACTAAAATGTAGTTCAAAATGAACTTGCTAGCACTTGATCCTACTGAGTGAGCCCAATTGTTTGCATTCTTGCACAAATGTGTGAATGGCAGCCTTTGGCAAAGCAAATGCTGGGTTTGCTCCCTTCAAAGGATTTGAGAGTGATCCTTGCCCTGCTGACTTCAGCCTTAATTGGTCTACACTGTTGGGAGCAATTAAAAATAAATGGTAGCTTGCTGAGCTGCTATAAGGGAAGTTCTGCAGCTATGGGCATGAGCATTCCTATGCAAGTCCACTGCATATGCCGTACACTGACAATGGAAAAGGAGAGTTACTGTTCTGAATGAGCTCTCTGGGGAAAAAAATTGATAATAAGTAATAGCAATTCTGGAAATAAATTACAATTAGATTCATGGTATGCAACTATGAGATGTTTTCTCCCCTGACATTTTATAAAATGTGTAAACATGATTCCAGTTATGCTCCTAGCCCAGCAATTTTGTGTTTATATGATTTTAGTAAAAAGGACCATTTCTCAAACAATGAGAAAATTAGATAGATAGATAGATAGATAGATAGATAGATAGATAGATATTATTTATATTACTTTACCCATAAAGGGGAATTCTGAAACTGAGCAATAACTACCTAGAGCAGGGGTCAAAAAACCCTGGCACATGTGCCATAGCATGGCATATGAAGCTATTTTGATTGGCATGCCACAAGCCGACCTAGGCTCTGGGCAGGCCCTGCCCCTGGTCAGAGCCTAGACTGCTCTCAGCAGATGGTGGGGAGGCTGCAAGCAGCTGCACCAGGGTCTGCGGAGCCCCAGTCCAGGATGTTGCTGGCAGTGACTGCATGCATGCCTCAGGGCAAATGGCAGGAAAGGAGCCAGGGTTTTGCTGACACAACAAAGATAAGGCCCCTTGTTGCTCCCTTCCTATCCGCCCCAGTAGGCCAACATCTTACAAGTTGAAGTTGCAGAGTTTTCTGGCACTGTTCAAAAACATCGTTGACCCCTGATCTATAGTGTCAGTATAAAGAAGTACTGTCTTGAGTAGATATCTAGATGTCCACTTAACAAGAGGCTCTCTCCACAATGAAGAACTGATAATACATAGATCTTAATGGGCCTAAATCTTTTCTTAACGAGCAGCAAATATGTCCATTCCATAAGCATCTGAATACTGCTCCCCAGCAACTGCAGAATCTCAAAGCTGGGACAAGGTGAAACAAGCAGATGAGATTGGGTCTCACTTGATATAATTTTTATGCAAAAGAGACAGTTCAGTCTTTTTTAAAGTGATCATATTCATCCAGAAATTACCTGGAAAATATATGATACTGAACAATTGTTGATGGTTTATTTAGGTGAAAACTGTCCATTAATCAGGCAAGTGCGTGATGAACAGTATCAATAGCTATGTGTTTTATTGTTGTATTAGGCATTCCTACATCACCTCTATTTGCAGTACAGCATTGTCAGGGACTTTGATAATACCTTGGCTGTGGAAAAAGGCAAATAAACATGGTAGTAGGGTGAAAATCTACTTGTGATGTAATTACTGAAGTTGGCATAGTTGGGGAAATTGTACTACTTTCAGTGAAGAAATGTCACTCAATCATTTGGCCTTTGTTATTAGTTCATTTAGTTATGATACAGTTTGAAAAGTGTAAATGCTTTATACTGTGAATCCATGTAAAAATACCTAGCAGAAAACAGAGAGAGATAGATAAAACACTAGTCCTTTGCTAATATTGAAGTTGCAGTATACCGAAAAAGTACAAGGCTCTAACTCCTGTCTATATATTTGTAGTCAATTGAACTTAATAAAGGAAAGGAATATAGTATGAAGAGTATATACTTTTGTGTTGACCTTTATGTATTACTTGTGGACAATAAAAATTAAGATTTTGTGTTATATGTCCATTGTTACTTTTAGTGTGTATTCCCATAGGCCCCGGGGGTTAAAGACTTTCTTTAAAAATTTCAGGGGTACTTTTCAGGACATAACATACTTACTAAATGTGACCTCTTTAAAAGATATTTATAATAATTTTTATTTACATGAAAAAATAAAAATCACCTCTCCTAGGTTTGAGCTGCCCTTAGCATACTTCAGTTACAATTCTTAAGTACCTTGAAGTATATGCTTGGTATAGAACACAGAGATGTCCAAAAAATCTTATCATCTAGATTCCAGACAAAGAAAAGTGGCACAAGGAGTTACAAATACAGAAAAACAAACTGATTAGGCGGATATCATCTTAGTTCTATAATTGTTTTCAGCATTGTTCTTAATGTCTCCTTGCCTCTTCCAATTAAGGACCATGGCCTAACAGCACTGAAGAATTCAGAGAAAGACACTATCATTCAGAACTAGCTGAGACTCGATTCTCTTTTGGATAAATTCTCTTAGTATGTAGTTGCGTTATCTTGGTAAAACTAATATGCTAAACTGCATTTTTGAATGAATATATTTAATCTGTTGTGTGACTACTAGTGATACAAGTGAAATTATTGTTAAGCACTAAAGAACAAAATATCTATAGAGAAAATGTGATTATTTCTACTTATTTACATAGCACCAAGTACAAAATTATGCAACACTAATATAATGCAGTTTTCCACAATTCAATATAAAGATAGTAGGACAAATGATCTGTAAAATTAATAGATGTAGAACTAAATGCCATAAGGGAAAAAGGAAATCATAGGAATGCATGTTATATAGCTCTGTGTGTGTGCATATAGAACACATGTATTTTATATGCACGCAGCTAAATGATTCCTAAGATTGTCTTTTTAATAATGTGCATATATATTCTCAATGGTTTAGAGCTCTCATCACAAACTGCTAGACAAATATTGATACAATTAAGACAAATAACATGATTGCTTTTTCACTCAGTATCCTTGTGTATGACTACCAACACAGCACCATCTAGTGGGATAGAAACTGAACACATCTTTAACAAACCTGAATAATACAGTTACAAACCATTTCTCTATAGATGAGCACAATTTTAGAATGTTACAGTGCTTCCACATCCATTTTCTTCAGGCAGGGTAAAATAGATCATTAAAGATTTGGGCGCACATTAAAGATTTAGCCATTTGTAATAATGCTATATGATGTATAGCTCCATGAAATTTGGCAAAAAAGTAGGTGTTGTGGTGTTATTCCATAATGAAAGTTAAATATTTGCAATCAGAACAGAGATTCAACCTTTTTATCATATCAAAAAATGCTGATAATCCTTCCTACTATTACCGATAGGACTCAGGAAATTTAGGTGCTGCCTGAATTTTTAAATGAGAAAATGCCAAAGATATTTATATGAATACACTACTTTGAGTAATAATAATTTAATACAAGATATCACCTCCCCAAGACTTCTGATTACTTTTGCCTACAGACCAACATGGTTACAACCTGTATCCCTGAAACATGGAAGTTATTGAAATTAGCTTTTTTTATATAAAAGAGCTGATAATTTTATAAGGAGGAAACAAAATTCAACATCTTGAGACCTGAAAACTGACACCTTTGCTCCAGCCTTTTGCTTTGAACCAAATTTGCATGAACACAGAGCAGCCACAACACAAGAGAAATTCCTTACCCAGGACAGCCTTCTAGCATCTATCCTCCTATGAAATATGAAGCATCATAACAAAAAAGAAGCATAATTCAATGTCCTACTTGCCATCAGACAACTCTGAAATAAATAAATAGACTGCTCCAACTTTTACCTGAGCCTATTTTACATAAAATGAACTTCTCCAACCAGGAGATCCTACACCACCTTTCAGCTCTCCTGTGAAATATGAATTTATTTTCACCTGGAAGAAATTTTACCATCCTGTGCCTGAAGAAAGGTATGCATGCCCAAAAGCTTGCAAATAAAGAATTTTTTTGGCAACTATCCAATTGGTCTAATAAAAGATATCATGTCCCCAAGAGCTCTGACTGCTTTCAGTGACACATTTATAAGGCACAGGTTCTCAAATCCAGGACTGAATTTCTGGTGAAAACCAAAGGAAGTGAGCTCTCTTTACAGAAAAGGGAATAGCTAGAGCACTCGCCTGGGGAGAAGGAAACTGAATCTGGGTCTCCTCAGTAGCAAGTGATTAGCTATTAGTTTTTCTAAGGCTAGAAGGGGGTCTTTTCTCTCACATGTACTTTTCACAAATAATGAAAACATTATTAAGCAAGGGTTCTCCTGGGCCACTGAATACATTCTGCAAAGAACACTGAAATATCACAGATTCATTCAAATATATACTGGAAAATTTTTGAGCAATAACTATATACCACTTCCCAGACAGCATTATTTTCAGCACTTAGTCTTTACATAATGAATTATTTTTGAGACTGTACAAGTAATGAGTTAAAATGTATTAAAACTGTTTCCTTAAAGAAATGTAGTATGTTTCAGCATTTTTTTCCCCTCACAATGCTCTTTCAAACAAAACACAATCTTCCTGTTTTCTATATAATTCAGTTTCACTGAAATTTAGTAAATAGACCATACTGGAATAAATAAAGTTACAAATAGACTAAGTTATTAACTGTATCAAATTATGATGGTTTCATAGGCTACAAACTGGGTCAGTTCAACAGTTCAGGTAACTTAAGTGTGACAAAGGTAACTCTGTCTCATCATCTTTCCTTACACCTGATCTACATATGACATTTCCATTGATTTCACTGCATCAGTGATGTAGGGGGACTGTACACATGTTGAGAGTCCTTGCAGATTACTTGGTCCAGTTCTTACTGCCCCTTTAAGGGTTCCATGATAAGATTCGCACCTATATCTGAAGGTTCCCAGTTGCTCTTCTGTTTGTGTTCAACCACATACAAAAGACAATACTGTCAGGAAAACAGAAGCTGCAAGGCATAGAGGTATTGGGGCACAGAGAAGGACCCTCCCAGCCCCAACTTACAAAATCAATGTGACTAATAGTCCTCTACAACCCTAGGTCCATGCAAATTAAGGACCAGATATACCAGTGTGCTTTGACTGTTTTGTACTATTTGCATGATGCAAAACATCCTTAAATGGATTTGAGGCCAAGTATATTTGTCAGTGACTTATTACAGTGTTATGATAGTTTCAGCATTAATTGCTGCTAAACTAAGCACTACAAATCTAAGGAAATAAGGAGTTAAGGATTACGCTTAAGAGCAAGCCAAATTAATTTAAAGGTAGGGGAAAACAACTAATGCGCACAAGCAATTTTAATTCTGGACTGTAGTGAAATGATGTGCTTTTAAAACGAAATATACAACTGCCAAAGAAGACTGAAGTGGTGTTTCAACATGCGCCCAGCACAACACCCCAGGAACCACATGTCTCAGCTAAAGGCCAACAACTGTCAATGGCTATCTAGGCAGTACGCTTTCCCGTGCTGTCCACATCAACGACAAAGTCAGCACAAGACTAGAGAAAGCTAGGTGGCCTTCAGCAGATTCCATAAGTCAGTCGGGGACCACAGAGGCATCAGAATGTCAATGAAATTGAACATATACAAAGCCATCGTTCTCCCGACCCTCCTCTATGGCTGCAAAACCTGGACTGTCTACCAGCGTCATGTCAAGAACTAAACCACGTCCACCTGTGCTGCCTGAGAAAGATACTAAAGATCAAGTGGCAGGACAAGATTCCGGACACGGAGGTGCTCAGAAGATCTGCTCTCCCCGCTAGTCACACTCTACTGAAAGTGGCACAGCTAAGATGGGCCAGCCACCTTTCAAGAATGGCCAACACTCACCTGCCAAAGAAAATCTTGTATGGCAAACTGCCAAATTTTTTAACCTCTTTCAGAGCAAGACTTATCAATAAACACTGTGATGCTGAAGAGAGCAGGTAGGAGCAATCACATGTTAGCTCAGCTGCTAAGAAAATATAGAAGGTCAAACAAAAGAATTCTCTTCCCATTCTACAGTCAGTAGGAGGAGACTGCCATTCACAACAGGTACTACCGTAGGATATTGGAGCATTTGCTCCTGACAAGCTGCACTGAAACAACTGCATTTAAGCCTATCAAGGAGTAGTAAATTAAAAAGTCTTGGCCAAAATCTGTGTCTGGTGGTCAATGAACAAACTGGAAAAAAAAACACACACTAGGCTTTAAGTATCTATGAGAATAGCCAAGACTTCCATGGCAGTATATGCAGATGGCTGGTGGTATTGTGCATGGTGTCTACACCACCAACTTATACCACTGCAATAACTGAAACTGCAGGCATATTAGTTATAATTGATCACAATTTTCTTCAGCATTTCAAAAATTGATTAAAATGACAATACATTTAATCTACAGCTCCACACTGCCAACCTTCATTAAGATGGCCGAGTGGTCTGTTCACATTTATGAAAATCTAGGAAGAAACTGTTCAATTTCTTCTTTACTTAAAAATGCTCTATACAGCAGTAAATCACTGGTTGACATCTCTTTTATTTTTCGAATGAAACTTTCATTCTTGATTTAATCTCTTTAAAAGAACAGAAACAAAAATCAGGGTGTTGATGCTTTCTTATTAATAAGGAGCACATTTAAAAAATTCTTATTTGACAAAGGGCTATTTTATCACATATTAATTCTACATGGTTCCAAAGGTAAGGGGGACAAGGACAACAAAAATAAGCATAGATACTATTCAAATCTCAGTTAATAAGTTGTGTATAGGAATAAATGGCCACAGTCACAACATTCTATCAGATCCTTATAGATCAGATGTATGAGTGGACCCACTACCCAATTCCAGCTACCTTGTTATATAGTGACTCTTTCATTACTCCTGATAATACCACTGACCAACAGAGAAATCTGGTTACCTCTACAGATCCTCAGAATAAGAGAATAATTTTGTATTTCTTGAGCTGCCTATGGAGACAACACTCTAGCAAAGTCAAGGAACTGTACCTGAGAAAAATCAAGGTTCATGCACTTTTCAAATACATGCCATCCAACTAAGCATGTTTACTTACAAAAAAATTACTAAAGATAGAATTTATTTTACCATACTTCACAAATCTAAAAAGCCACTGTCATTTTTCCCATGCATTTTCAAGTAGAGAAAACATTTATGTCTTTAAAAAAGCTAATGCTCAATCCAACAATCAGTTTATCTGCTAACATATTTTATGATTCTGAAAACAGTCCCTATAATGACAGACAGTTACAAAGTTTTCATACTATAGCAGGAAAAATGGAGCTTATAAATCCCAGTAAATACTTAAATGTAATAAACTCTGGCAGTATAATTCAATATACTCTAGTTTCCACATTTATTAAAATATAATGCCATCTTGCAAAAGATGTATTTTTGTTATTATGAAGGGTGACATTCCTTGAACAACCCAAATGACATTTCTGACAAATTTAATTCTTTTCCAGTCTATTTTTACTAATGAAAAATTAAGTGGGGAAGGCCATTACAACCAATGATAAGTGTCGTCTGTATCCAGTTGGAGACAGTTGGCAATGGCATTTAAAATTAATAATTTATTGAAAAATTTAACAGACAAATCTAAAGGGATCCCAACTGTTTCTTAAAATACTAAATCAAGTAGTCAGTATTTGAAGACTAAATATGACAAAACTCTTAAATCAGTAATCCTTTTAAACACAGGAATAAAATATCATTATTTAACCATTAGTTTTGCTAGAATTTTGCAAATATGGGGACAAAAATTATTGGATGTGTATTCCAATTAATTTTTTAACCTTTTTTTCCTTTCGGGTGTTACATACGTGTATTATTTGTCTTTATATGGTCATACTGCCACAAGGAGGGATTTTTTTTAAATTTAACCTAGATCTTGTATTGTAAGCCTGAAACCATTTCACAGGATTGTACACGCATGTAGTAGCAACCAAAGGAAGGACAAGGAAGAACATCTCCCCACACTTTGTGAAAGCCAGAAGTGACCCACCCACTGCCTCTGTCAACATTGGCTTGTCATCCTAAAGTACAGAGTTCTCTATGTGCTATGTAACCTCCCTGATTTTGACAGGCTGACAAATGTGGGATGTCAATTCTGGCCATAGCGGCAGATGGCAAAATCCAACATGTGGCCAGATTTGCTTGTCAAGAATGTTAATTCTCACTTTGATAGAATAAAGTACACAAAATCAGAGGTGATGATCCACACCTAGAACTACTGGCATTGCTTAAAGATGGAGTATGAGGAACCTAGAATTTGCCTACAATGAAAAAAAATGTTTTCATTTGAAGTAGGTATTTTTTTTTATTTACAGATTTAGATTTTCCTACTGAGTTAAAACAGGAGAAGAAATAGTAGGCATCCCAGTGGCTGTTGAAAACTGTTCATTTCAAAAACCTTTCAGGTTATTTTAAAATTTCCACTGCTTGTTTAAAGAAAATGTATTCACGTATCAGGAAAATGGGCATAAGCCTAACAACGAAAAGCCAATTTAAAAGTCATCCTTAGTTTCTAAAACGACTAGCCACTGTCCTAGGAGATATGAATTCACAGAACTGCCCCGTACGTAGCCCTCAGGACTATTCAGAGATCACTGCCAGGAGAAAGTTACCTGATGGTTCTCTTGTAGAAATACACAACACCCGTGTAAGCTTGTCATGCTAAATTAAATTGAACTGAATTGAAATGTGCATCTATCTGGTATTCCTTGACCACAACTCTTGGGGGCAATGGTGTACATTCATACTTCAGCTATGGCTCCAGGAAGGACATGTGCTTATATTCACAAATTAGAGTGATTTTTAAACAGGAACATTGTCTTGTTGTTATTTCTTTAGAATTAAGAATGGACACCTCTATCAAAGCTTTAGGTGTCCTGACATTTAAGGCAGCAACATGACATATCCAACATCTTTAAAAAAATTTTTAAACAGGAACAAACTAATTCAACTCAGACAGCGCATTACCTAACAGAAAACTTCCTTTTGACCTCCATCATCTCAAAACATTTTGCAAAAAGCCCTAAACCCTACAGTTCCCACTCTGTCATGGACAGGAAGAGGATGAGTGTGTCAGGAAGCAGGACTCCAAGAAGGCCTGGAGGCAATGTCAAAAAAATAAATAAATTTACACAATAACCAAAACATTTCAAATCTGGCAGTGGACATATTTCATTGCCATCCTATTATAAAAAATACATCCCATAAAATTATGGAATAATTTACAAATCAATGATTATTTAGGCAATGTTTCACCTAGATTCATGTCAATGAATATTTTATTGATAGTATGGTAGTGCCCAGGGACTTTGCTCAAGGACCACGGCTAACAGGAAAACAGTCCTTACTCCAGGGACAACAGAGTTTACATGTATTACAAATCAACAGGCAGATACAGCACAAAAGTTTGGAAGCAGGATGAATATGCACTGTTGGTACTCATCTTAGGTTAGCACCTCTGATTAGCAACGCTCATTCAGGAGTGAGCTGTGAGTTTCTTGAATAGTCCAAAGTAATACACTTGACTGAGACCATTTGTGACTTCAGGCAGTAGAGCAGAGCTGATGTGTGCCATTACTCACATCTTTCTAGGATCAAAAAAAAA
>JAGPOW010000261.1:190133477-190164725 GCA_030014935.1 Caiman crocodilus
AAAAAAAAAGAGAGTAAGATTGACATGAAACCAACTACTCTAAATTTAAGATAAATAAGTACTGCATTGTGTCAAATGTTCAAGAATACCTGCATAAAATATGTGTATATAATTATATAATTTGTATATAATTGCGCATGTTACAAACGACAGTATTTTAGATTGTTTACTATTTTTGATAAGACACAGCAAGGGAAAATGATGTACAAAGGGAACTGGGATCAATGAAAGCCACTTCCATGTAATGATCCCTGGTGCTGTCTCTGATGGCCAAGAGCTCCCGAATCAACAAAAACACCAAAGCACACAAATGTAAGGATACGGACATTGCTTTTGTCATATGAAAGAACAGAGGGAACCTACCTATTCCTGCTGAGGCAGAACTTGTTTTGCCTCCATTTTCTGTGGAATTGAGTTAGATAGCCTGCTACATTATTGTGAAAAACCGAGTTCTGAAATCATCAGATTGATGGGAAAGAAGAAAAGTTTAAGAAAAACCTTAAGAGGAGGGTATGTAGATGAACAACAATGACTCAGTTAAAATATCACAGTAGAATATGGTGAGATTGTGGTTTTATGGTTTGACCTCTGTAGGAACTGTGTGACAAGGAATTTCATAATGCAATTAATCATCATGCGTTACTGATGTTTTTGTGATCTGTGAGCACCACTCTTGAGTAATACCTTTTCATCCTGTTTGAAAAATCCTAGGGTGGGTGCAGCATCTACATGAGCCCCAAGGGGAGGGCAGCAGGGAATGGGAGTCCCAGGCCCACAGCAGGCAGCCCAGCTCTGCTGTGTGCACAAATCTGGGGGGCACATGCCTGCCATGCTCTCACAGGAGTGCATGCAGTGGCAGGGAGCCAGCCCCCACCCTCCCTCGCCTCTAGACAAGCTGCCTGCAGCTCCATCTTGCTCTCCACCCGGGCCCTGTGGCCACACGTTCTGGCCCCTGATCCCAAGCCCCATGCACCACCACAGCTGAACATCAGCCCCATCCCTGCCCAACTCTTTCACAAAGGGGGCCTCAATTCCTCCCCAATAATGTAGCAGAATATGTAACTCAATTCCACACATACACATAGCATCCTCTGCCTAACCACCCTCCTCCTGCTCCCTCCAGTCCCTTGCAGCCTGGAACTCTGCCAACCTGCAAGGGGAAACCCACAATTTTCAGTGTCTTTCTTCTTTAAAGAAAAGCATCCAAGTTTTTCTCCTTAAAATGAAAAAACCCACATTTTACCATGGCGAATGGAAAACCCAGATCCTTGACGTCCAATGGCTTCCGTAACGGATTACCAGAACACAATGTGTTCTCAAAACAACTCTGAAAAAAAGAAGAGTCAAGCAGCTCAGTTACTGTAACACAAGACTGCCCACCTGGGTGGCAATGTTATTTGCAAATGACATATTAGAGCACTGTCTTATATTCTTATTTGCTTGCAAGTAGAATTCCATGTGCTTGCTTAGTTATTGAAACCTTTTTAGCCCTAGCTCTTTTACAAGCAACTTCTTCCTACAGGTACCATCAAAGCCAGGTGCATTCAGGCAGGAATTTGATTAAGAATCCCCAGGCTTAATGATATATAGTAAAGTCAAGAGTAAGCTGCCCACAGTGGAGCAGGGTTTGACTCTGAAACTGACTTAGCCATTCATTTAGTGCAGTTAGGATCAATTATGAGTTTTATTGTAACATTTCTGGTTTACACGTTTGTGTTACATTACAGTAATGTTACATGCCTCAGTTTCCCAGACTCGCTTGCACATAGGGAAAGAAGGGGTTAATCTTGTTTAGAATTAGAGCTGTAGGGATTTGCCTAAGTGCTCTATTAGGAATAATGAGCCATCAAGCAAAAAAGAGCTTAATTGATCTGTTATATGTCAAGTGGACTCCAGGTAAACACTTGAAGAAACTCCCCACTATTCCCATGATAGGCAGTCCTTGAGAAGATAGCAGTACTCCAGAGAAAGTCCTGAAAGGGAGATGCCTAAAGACAAGGCAAAGAAGAGAGACAGGCAAGGCTAGACTAGACTGAGTGGTCTGGCAGGCAACAGCCAGGCTGTTTTTTATCTCATAGGCTGCCTGGGGTTTGTGCGGAAGGATGTGGCCCATTATATTGCTGTGGACAAATAAAGGTTTTGTTTTGACAGCTGACTACTTTGCTGCTTGTGACTTTCATGGGCTCCATCCCCTCAAAAATGTGCAGTCCATCTCCAGGAGCTGAACCAGAAAGTGGCCCTGTGAGAGAGGACTGCAGACAGTGCCAGATTTAGGCACAAGCTAGGTAAACTACAACTTAGGGCCTCACATTATGAGGGGCCTCTAAATATGAAAAAAATACAGTAAAAACCTCACAGATCCGGCATGCTCAGGGCCGAGCACATGCTGGAAATTTGAAAATGCCATTTTTTTTAAACTGGCACTGCAGCCAGTCGTGGAGCTGGGCAGGGATGTGGGGGGTACCAGCAGCCAGTCCTGGAGCACAAGCCACACACAGAGAAGCAGCACAGGGTGCTTAACAGAGGAAGCAGCAGCCATATGCACGCTTCCCCCACCACTTCCAGGCAGGCAGGGGGGAGTGGTGGCTGGTCCCGCAGCTGCAGAGGAAGTACCAGATTAGGTAATGCTACAGGGCCTCTTAAGCTTGACATAGCCTAAGGCCCCAAAATGTCATAATCTGGCCCTTATGCAAGTACTAAATGACTGCACAGTAACCAAAGTTACCAAAGTGTGCAGTAGCTTCACCAAATGGCTTTTGGGTGATTCTGACTGTGTAGTAGCTCAATACTATTGTGCAAAAGCATCGCATCATGCTTCCTGCCATGCAAAGCTTCTGCGCAGAAGCAACGAGCTACTGCATGGTCAGCTTTTATGTAACCATGGCTAGAGAGACTATACAAGGCTGAAGGTTGCAAGCACATGATCTTCCATCATTTCTGTAAGCTCTTGCTTTAAGATAAACAAAAATAAATGAATAGATATGTATATGCAAGTAGGCTTTTGTTTTAAATCATTTTAGTTTTAAGTGAGTAAAGTTTATACATTAAAAATTAAGAGAAATGGAAGTGGTTTTCTCCCTTCTACCACTAGCTATTTCAGTAGCCCAAATGGGTTCCTCAACCTTGGTGGTTCCTTGGATTTCCCATGCTGAATCTCTAGTGACCCAAGCTCTGGTTGCATCTGTCTTAAAAAGAGGTCATCTTATTTTGTAGCCTGGTTGGCATTCACAAGAGCATCTGCCAGAAGGAGTAAGAAAAAGTTATTTTGTTAATTCATGCAGGGTTTTAGCACCTGAACTCAGGATGATGCAACAGAGCAGGTTTGTATTGCTCTGAAGTATATATTGTCAGGAGAAAGACATACAACAATACAGGAACATCTAATGTTATATTAGCATCTTTTATGGTGCCTGCCTTAGCTGCAATTATGTAGCATGGTATAATATGCAATTTTAAAAGGAAAAGAACTGCTTGCCCAGGCTTAACTGTTAGGCAATATAATGCAAGTTTACAGCCCACAAAAGCAGTAATTCTGCTGAATGTTTTCATTAACTGGAAAAAACAGAGACGAGCACTTGGGATAGGAGATGATTTCTGCTAATATCCACAGTGATGGAAAAGATTCCATTGCTGCTACTCCATACCACAGTGAATGATCCTATATATTAAACCTGTAAATGTAGTTATTTTCTTCAAATTTAGGAGGCCAAGTCCAAACTAGACTTAATTCTAGTTTTTGCGATTTATAGTAATTTACCACAGCATGTCCAAGTACAGCTATCCTACTGTAAAGCTACGTTGATGAAAAAAATTGGAATGCATTGCTTTATTTCAGGTTTGAACCCCATAGGAGCACACTGCAGTTCATACTTAAAATATATGTTGGTTAGTAAAACTTTTAGAGATGTTGAAACGTATATCAATGTTTCTATGAAAATGTCACTTTCTGGGGAACTTCAGCAAGCATTATTAAAGCAAGAAGTGAGAAAATGTGGAAAAAACAATGGGAAAACGTAGGGAAAATAGTGGGGAAGTACTTTAAAAAACCTGAACTGAGAGCTCACTGCGAACTTCAAAAATACGATTATTACCCACTCTTCACTGCTCAACTGCAACAAAATTCAGTCTATTTTAAAAAAAAAAACAACAACAACCCCTTACTGAGGACACAGGAACAAACCATCCTGATGCTCAAGAAGACTAGGAAGTACAGCAGAAGACCAGCTTGACTTAGTGGAGAACTCCTTCAAATGAGCTAAAACACAAAAAAGAAGCTTACAAGTGAAAACTGACAAATGAGGGAGGAGTATAAGAGTACTGCTCAAGCATGCAGGATGAAAGCACAACTGGAGTTACAGCTAGCAAGGGATGTGAAAGGTAACAAGAAGGGTTTCTACAAGTATGTGAGCAACAAAAGGAAGATGCGGGAAAGTGTGGGTCCCTTACTGAATGGGGGAGACAACCTAGTGATAAATGGTGCAGAAAAGCCTGAAGTACTCAATGCCTTTTTCACCTCAGTCTTCACAGGCAAGGTCAGCTCCCAAATTACTGCACCTTGCAGAACAGTTTGGGGAGGAGGTAAGCAGCCCAACAATAGAAAAATAACACGGTAGGGACTATTTACAAAAGCTGGACATGTACAAGTCCATGGGACCTGATGCAATGCACCCAAGGGTGCTGAGGGAGTTTGCCAGTGTGATTGCAGAGCTCCTGGCCATTATCTTTGAAAAGCTGTGGCAATTGGGAAAGATCCTGGATGATTGGAAAAAGGCAAATATCATGCCCATCTTTAAGGAGAAGGATGATCCAGGGAGCTACAGACCAGTCAGCCTCACCTCAGTCCCTGGAAAACACATGGAGCAGGTCTTCAAGGAATTTGTTTCTAAGCACTTGGACGAGAAGGTGATTAGGAAGCCAGCATGGATTCACCAAGGGCAAGTCATGCCTGACCATTCTGACTGCCTTCCATGATGAGTTGTCTAGCTCTGTGGATGGAGAAAAAGACATGGACTTGACATATGACTTTAGCAAGGCTTCTGGCCTGGTCTCCCAAAACACTCTTGCAAGCAAGCTTAGGAAGTATGGGTTGAATGAATGGACTGTAAGGTGGATAGCAAACTGGATAGATAATCAAGACTCAGAGAATCTGATGTAGTAATCAATGGCTCTATGTCTAATTGGGACCCAGTAACAAGTGGAATGTGCCAGAGTAACAAGTGGAATGGCCTCCTAAATTTGGTCCTGAGGCCAGTTTTGTTCAATATCTTCATCAACAACCTGGAAGAAAGGAGGAGTAGACTTTCACCAAGTTTGCAGATGACACCAAGCTAGGGGGAGTGGCAAGTACACTGGAGGTTAGAGCTATGATTCAGAGATTCCTTGACAAATTGGAGGACTGGACCAAAAGAAGTCTCATGAGGTTCAATAAGGACAGATGCAAAGTCTGGCACTTAGGACAGAACAATCTCATGCACAATTACAGGCTGGGGACTGGCTGTTCTCAGTGGTGGCAAATGGCAGAACAAAGAGCAAAGGTGTCAAGTTGCAGCAAGGGAAGTTTAGGTTGGATATAGGAAAAAAAAAAACTTTTCACTAGGAGGATAGTAGGACACTAGAACAGGTTACTCAGACAGCTTGTGGAATCTTCATACTTGGAGGTTTTTAAGACCTGGATAGACAAAGCCCTGTCTGGGATGATATAATAGAGGATGGTCCTACATTAAGCAAGGGGTTGGACTAGATGACTTCCTGTGGTCCGTTCCAACATTAACTTTCTATTATTCTATGAGTTTAAATTCTTGTACAGAACAATATTTACTTCAGAATTTGGTTGCAACCTACAATGCTCATACCTCTCTGAACAAGGTAGACTATAGAATGCCACTATGCCCTGCCTTTTGCTTAACAGAAAATTATTTAAGATGGAGAAACATGACAATTTAAATGACTTGCATAGCACCCCAGTGAGAACAAACATTTGGAGAAATCAGGGTCATCGCTTCATCTTTGACTAAATCCTCAGTAACAATCACAAGAGTCTACTAGATATTATTCAAACATACTGGCTCACAGCAGGTTCTCTTACAGTCGAAATCTTTCCAAAGAAGTTTTGGGCATCCCATAACACAGTCTAATCTCTATTCACTATTTTTTTAAAGTAAAAACTTCAGCCCTAATGGAAATAAATTATATTACTATTCTGATATACAAGTTGAAAACCACAATACCACCAACTTGACATTATCACTTAGACCCTTCTTGTTACAAGAGCATGAACTATTGAACTTTACTGAGGTGGAAAGAGTTTCCATCAGTAATGATATGCAGCCTTTGATGAGACAGTCTTGACCTCTGCATTGCTCCTCAGACTAGTCTTCCAAGTATCTACCAAAGCATCACAGTATATCCATTAGATTTTGTAACCTTTTGTAAGAATATACTAAATGGACAATAAATCTGTAATCTTAATGGCCCTCAAACAAAATATATTTGTCAATGAAAACCTTATAAATATTTATTTAATATTTCCAGTCTCTGCTCAGAAACTCTTAACAAAAATGGCAGCTGAGATAAACTATTACATTCAGGGTGCATGAATGAAGTTCACATGTCTACCGATACAAAATACAATTCATGAAAAAATTGGAAGGAAATCTTACAGCCTAAATGGGACTGCTGAAGAGCCACAGGGCTGTTGCACACTTATTATTAAGGGTCTTGTTCTTTATTGAAATCAAAAGAAACTGACCCTGAGGGCCTTGCTACATGTTCAACTTAAAGCTGGATAAAAACCAGCTATAGAGTTGTTACACATTTTCAAGCACTGACTTTATGACTGGTTGGATCTTTTTATAACTGGATAGTCATTTTCACTGTGTGGCTGGTCTAAATTTATTGAGCCATTTACCAGTTAATTGCATAATATATTTAATGTATAGTAGGAGCCTAGAATGCTTCAATGAGGACAGTCTAACAAATTATTTCTTTAGCAGATGCTATTGCCTCTCTAGTATGATATATATTTATTTTGACTATGTAGATTTTCTGTAGCATAGCATGCAAAGTATATTAAGTTGCTGTTTGTTGAGATGCTTAATCCAGTAAACAAAATAGCCTTAAAGAAGTACGTGTATAGTCCTAGCAAATGAACTGCAGCCACATATAGGCTACTTGGACAATATTGCATTTTATAAAGTCTGATACCAGAAGCACTGCCACACAGGACAACATATTTGACTAGGAAAAAAATACCTGTCTGAATACAAATTTTTAAAAATGTATCAGCTTCAAACACCTGCTATGCAGCTGAGCGTTCTTGCCAAGGGTCAAGGGATTTAGTAGTTTGGTCACATACAAGATACAAGTGGGCTGGTGTACCACTTAGAATTCATCTCTTTGCCACCCAGCTCCTAACAGTTTGTACAAACTGAAGCTGATGTCAGCCAAGAGATTTACGGTCTGATTCTGACCCAACCAACCATTGAAACCAGCAGTAATGGTCCCTTTAACTCTAGTGGCTGCTGGATTATGCCTTCTCTAAGGAATCACAGTCCATGAAGCTAAAAAATGTTGCTTTGCCTTAACCCTCACTTTTCCCCCTCTTTTTTCTTTATTCCTCTTCATACATTTAATAGTTATCACCTGAGCTGGTTGCTCTTATTTTTTTCTCTCTACTATGCTTTCCTCTACAGAGTGATTTTGAGTACCTTCTACAATTGCCTTGGGGTCATTTTATGCCATTTCAAGACTTAAATTTGTAGCCCTTAATTTTTGGATTTTTATTTCTATTTTCTTGCCACTTTTCCTCATTTAAAATTACATTTCTAAAAGTCTCTTGAGAATAAGATGAGAGAAGTCATCTCTATTATCTGGTTTCAGATAGCTGCATGATTATTTTTTGGTTTGGACAGAAACAATGTTTGATTTATTTGGAGTTCTTTATATTCAACTACTGAACAACTGATTCTAAAATTAGATGCAGAAGTGAGTTAAGAACATGCTGCTTTGGAAAACTGCTTTGTAAACTACAAAAATATGCCTTGAAAAAAAATGTAGATCAGTCCAGTTCACTTCTTGTACTACCATCAGGTACATGAGGCAGAGGTCAGCATTTGACAACCAGTTCTGTTCTTGAGACCAGTTCCTTTAATTTGCTGAAGTTGGTAACCTGCAAGATTACTGTTTCTGACCCTTCCTCCAAATGGAACTGAATGGAGTAGAGTATAAAGCTAAAGTACAAGCCCTGGAGGAAAGATTTTGAAATCTAAGAAAAACTCATTATCACAATCTTTAAGGTTCAGGTTAATGTGATCACCTGTAAAACAGGCCTTCTGGGGAAACGAGGGGGAGAGGGAGGGAACACCTTAGGCAGTAGGGTAACCGGAAAGAGCAGTTTTCTGATAGAAACGAAAGTAGTACATAATGAGTCAAAAAGGAAACAGTGATTCCACAAGACCAAGAATCTTAATATTCATATCATTCCAATTCAGCGATAAATTAGGAATTGTAAGAGCTGCCAAAAAACTCCATACGGTATACTATGAAATGTACCAGCTGTCCGTTTTCCTGATTTCTCTTCAACTAGTGAACAATAAAAGTCTCTTGAATGCGACGAAAAAGGCACAAACAAGAAAAAAAGAGTAACAATATGTAGGACTGATATATTCAGATACCCTGATTAGTGATTGGGGGCAGGAAGTTTGCCTTTAGATTCAATTCCATCACCATGTCATTTGATAAAGTTCTGA
Organism: Caiman crocodilus; assembly: GCA_030014935.1. Lineage (NCBI taxonomy): Eukaryota > Metazoa > Chordata > Crocodylia > Alligatoridae > Caiman > Caiman crocodilus. The sequence continues at coordinate 190,142,225 of JAGPOW010000261.1, forward strand.
TGTAACAACTCTCTTGCAGTATACATAGCACCCTGCATGGTGACTCAATAGATACTGCACTGGCTTAAGAACCTCAGAGTATCAAGAGAAACAAATGGACAAACAAAAAGTCAAACCAAACAAACCAAACAAAACAGCTATTAAGGTAATTAAAAGGAACAAATATGCAAGCAGGACATATATATTATACCAAATAACTCTTAAAGAATGACAGGGCAAGTTAGCAAGGTTCTTATGCAGACATCATCACTACAAACAGGGGGGTATTTCAAAGGAACTTGGTTATGCGATAGAAGACTTGTGTATAAGCTGAGGAAGATCCTTCCTTCAACAGAATCTGCACCATATAAAAAAGGTTTATATTTCCTATATAATGACTGTTTCTCTTTGAAACAGAAACATTTTTATAGAACTACCCTGCTAATAAATAAACTTGATTATAAGATTAAAACATTATCATGATGTAGAGGAGATCAAAAGAAAATAATAGAACTAGAAGAATTCATATGGTAATATTGCAAAGAACCAAAGCATAAACTGGAAAATAGCGGTCAAACAAAGCTAATATAGCAGATAAAAGTGAAGTAGACTAAGAAATTGGTGATATGAAATGGTTTTACAACTAATCATTTGCTTTATTGTATTTCTTCATCTGTGGTCCTTGTTTTTTGTTTTATTCTGTAAAATCAGGGAAAAATAAAATATGTAGGCGTACTGCTGAGCTATTAAGCACAAATCTGATCTATGGTGGAAGGGAAACATTATTTTTAGGTATTAGTAATAGTAGTAGTAATGATGTATATGATGACAAGAACAACAGTGCTCATAGCATCAGTGATTGGTGCCTCCCGTCTCGGTCACGCTGGGGCAGGGGGGAAACACCAGTGGCCAACCGCTATCTGGGGAGGGTCCTCCCAGTGGCTAATTGCTGACCCCAGAAGCCCTGGAGGCAAACAGAAGGAAGTGACACCGGTGCTTCTCAGGGTGGGACACCAGCCAGCTCTTGCCACTTCCTGGCTGGCGAGGGCCAATTTCAGGGGGGCACAAGCCCCCCACTCCGTGCCCCTTCCTACACATCACCTATGGATCACAATGAGATATTCCTCTCAGATCTTTGGGTTCAGAGTAACTATTTGCTTTAAGCAGTACAGTTCCTAAATCTTGCTGCTGCAATTTTTATAATAAACTATATATAATACAGTAGGAGTTTTCATTCTTCAAATGAAAATCCCCTTTTCTCCCTGCCTAGAATAAAAATTACTCACCTGACCTAAACTTCAGTTACATTCACAACTATGTATTCAGCATATTTAATTTCCTTCTGATCACAAAACATGCATAACCAAATATTAGGTTCTTCCAATGCATGATATTCAAATGTAGTTAACCAATATATTTTGGAAAACTACTATATGAACTAATTGCAAATATTCTAAACATGAGCTGTGTTGCTTGGCTGTAAGTGATCAGATAAATCAAACAGTATTGTTTCCATTTCCTGACTGCCTAAAAGATAAGCATTTCTGCTATGAATATTAATGTTTGCTTTCCACAAATATTTGTTCCAGTAAACCATCTCCTAATACCCACTTATGTCACAAACTGGGCACGTCTACATGCGCACTTTAATGCGCATGAGCCTATTTTAATGTACATTAAAGTATCACTAAAACTGTGCTATTTAGTTATGGTACATCAAAATAGGCTACTGTGCATTAAACATCATTAAAAAAATGTGTTTTTCAGTTTATATGCATTAAGACGGGCTAAAGCACATTTTCTTAATACCTCACAATGGAGGATAAGAGATACTAGGAAGATAGGAGAGCTAAATATTCCCAGACCTCTCTAGTAGACAAAGGTATGCCAGGTGGCTTGGATCCTATCTTTAATATTGGATGGGATTTACATTAAAGGTTATGATAGGACAGTGAGGGTCCTTGTCTTAAATTTTCAAAAAATCCTAATCCCCTGTCAAATATTTTCAAGATAGCTACACACCTCACAGTCCTTATGGAACAAAAATCAGAATCCAAATATTATTTATTTTATTTGTAGTCAGATATATCTATAGATATATCTCTATCTATAGATCTCTCTCTCTCTCTCTGAGATAGATAGATAGATAAAATCTTTTCCACTGGAAGCCATGAAACTTAAAGTAAGTTTTTGATGTGTTTTTTTTTCACTCCATTTTGCTTAAGAGGTTATAAGATGACCATAGTATAAGAGCCTATATGGAATCAAATAAAATTAATGGTCAATGGAGTTTACATAGATAACCAAGCAAACTGTACAGGTCTACTCTTCTGAATCAGTACCAAGTCACAAAGATACCCCTTTCTCTCCATCCAATCTATTTGTAGATATTCCTGATCATAGCTATCATGCCAGCAGTCATATTTGAATAGATAATAGCATGATGTTTTTATTTGCAGAAATAAATGTTTTGCCTTTCTCTTTCTCCAGGAAAAGTTTCTACAGACATTTTCACAAGTCTTGAATCTTTGAGGTTAGGGTAATTTTTATTTAACTTATTCTTAGTGACTTTCAGAAAATTGTACATAATAAGGTATAAGTTAACATACAGATCATTCTTAGCCAATCCTAAATATAATTTAGATCCCTACCTAATTAAAGTTTGGGGGGGATCCACCTTAGTAGGACTTAAATGTTAGGATATATAGCTGTTTATTGAGATTGTCAAGTTAATGCTTCAATTTTTGATAAACACTGAAGCCCAATGTTTATATTACTATGTTAGAATACTTACAGTCTTCAATTAAACAAGGGGTCAGGGACATAAACTAAATCCTGACCAAAAACTAATGACAAAGCACCAATGCATTTCATTTTAAATTGTGTTCTCAGATCCACATGTAAAAGCAATTTATTTTCTAAAACAGTAGCAATAACCAAATGTGTACAAATAATTACATGTAAACCTTTCCAATTTGTGTTTTTAAGAATGTAGCTGTATTTACTACTAAAAAAACCTTCCAACATTTGCCAAGTACTAGATTTGAATTGTTTGCCATATGCATGCGCATTCAGCACAATCTCTCAGCAAAGGTTTTACAAGGAAGCCTTTATAATTTTTGTTGCTTTGACCAAATTGTCTATGGAACATGTAATGCTATACATTTAATCACTATTGTGATTGACATTTTCAAAGTGTACTGTAAACTTGATCTGTTTAATTTTCAACGTATTTATGTGCTATGTTAATACTGACCCTCACTTTTAGGGTTGGAAAACTGAGTCAAGAGACTTGTCCAAGTTCCATACTCTGTCAGCAGTAGTTATGTTTGAACTGAAAAGCATCCCCAATACTTTTTCCCCACACTGTATCTCTTAGGTCAAATAGCCTCTCTAAACTTGTTTGCATAGCTATCAATCTATAACATTTATATTATATAAAATAAAGTTTGCCATGTTTAATATTGGATATTATAAATAAAACCATACTTTTTTTTTGTCAACCAGGTGAAAAAGTTATCAAAGTTAGTAATTTGCTACTGAATCATTATTGTGACTTACCAGTAGTTCACTAATGTCAAGTTCTTTGTTCTGTTATAACCTGTCCTGCTTTTGTGCATCTCTCAGTTAGTCCTTGTAAAATGTGAAATTTAGTTAAGCTGCTAGATCTACTTAGAAATTGTTTCTAGATCTTTAATAATATATTAGCACATTTCTTTAGACTGTCTACATGTTTTACAAATACAGAATCACTTGATTGAAATAGGAGGTATGCAACTTCTTGATGGGAAATGTGTGTATATAAATAGTAAGAAAGCAATCAATTTTAAATAAAACATTTAAGTAAATGTTTAAATAAAACTATACACTAAAGCTGCCAGACTCAGCTATTTTTTCTGAAGTGACAGCATCTCTTGGTACACTTCTTTTCTAGGCAATTCTCAAGCATTTTTCTTCTTTGCACTGGAAGGAATTCAGTCTTCTGATTAAAATTTCTGACTGCTTCCCATATTTCTAGTTTGGGTCACCCAATTTTTAGATCCAGCTATAAAATACTTTGCCTTCCCTACCATGAAAGAAGTTTTCTGCTCATACCCACAGCCACTCTTACATGGTAGCAAACAAAAAATCCTGACCCACTGAATTAGTCCTTTCCCATTAACTTGGAGCCCTTAAGTTCAAAACTCTCCTAATTTGCTTATTCATTTATTTATTTCCAGAGGCAAAGTAGCAGAAAGAGCAGAGGAAATATTAGCAGTACATCTCTGCTGGGCAATGCACCATTGGAAAGGTGTCAGGCAGAATGGTGGGGTCCAAGGTTCCATGGCTGTTGGGATACAATAGTTGATGCTTTATGGGAGAAAGTGGGACCTGGGTAGTCTCAGGGAGATGGGGAGGCTGATAAACACTGCGCCTGGATGAGCAACAGAAACCTTAATGAAGCAGTGAAGGAGGGAGCAGGGATGTGTTGTTTTTTGAAGAGGGGAACAGTTCCCCCTGTGTTCCAACAGGGAGTCTGCAATGATTTCTAAGGCTGCAGAGAGGTCGCTGTTATAACTATGGAGACACAGTCAAGAAATGAAGTGAGAAATCCTGCAAAGAATGAGCAGACCAAGGAATAAGGGAACACAGATACAAAGGAGATAAAGAAGTGATAGGATCCCAGGTAACTGCTACTACAATAGCTAAAGTACCCTAATGAGAAAGTTGGGATGGGCACTGGAAGTGATGAAATGTTGAGGAGTTTTTTGCAGGCTACTATACAACTCCATAAATGAAGAATATGATTTCATAAACTAATGATATCCTTTCTAATCTTAAAAAGCCTAGTAAACAATATTTCAATTACATAGCTATTAGTTTGTTGCTCTGATTAGGAGGGGCAGGATCGGAGTACACTAACTCTCTTCCATCAAAATCAATAAATGTCTTTCAGTATTTTTTTAAAGGGCACAGTGAATCCATTGGGTGTTCAAATGTTAGCTTTTAATAAATGTTGGGCATTTACTATGCATCTGAAAACAGATGGAGCTCTGAGTCTGTCAAGCAGGAGTCAGACAGCTACATTTGGCTCAGCACTTTTATTACCATCTCCCAGGTCTGGTTTTCAAGTAGTTATAAAACCATTTTGTAATTTATATTACTTCAGAAAAGTACATGAAACTGCACAATATGTAAGCCACATCAAACAAGTAACAAAATCTCTGCCCTGAATTAATCAGTATGTGAGCAGTACCATACAAAATAGAATGAACAAGAGGTGTGTTGTGATTGCTTCAGATTTTTTTTAAAGTAGACGAACTTCAAGTATCAATAGGGAGAATGAGGTAGACACGGTACACACAGTATTTAAACATCATAAAGCTGTGCTTGGGCAACAAAAAGAAAAACAAACAAACAGCATACATGGACAAAACAGAAAGGAGAACATGTCAAAGTGAGCAGAATGCTGGCCAGTGCATGCCTATCAAGTAGGATAGCAGCTTGATGTTTTTTCCACAGGAGTTGAAGCTGTTAGAAATACCTGTCAGAATGGCAGAAAAGGAAAATGATCCAACAACTACACATTCAGAATTACCTGGCAGAGACAGGCATATCAATAGGAAAGAGGGATACTGAGATAACTCAAGGTGCAAAATAATCTTAATTTACTGAACCCTTGAGTAAGAAAAGGACTGTATTATAATACTGCATGCTATGTTTTGGCATGTTTATTTTATATTAATCCTAAGTGAAAATAACCATAATAGTTGTACATATTACAAAGAGCTGGACTTGTTAGGGCTAGAAGAGACCTCAAAGATCATCATCTATGAAATATTGTTCTTTTAAAATTAAAATACACCATTTTTAAAAGTGTATATAATTCCACTAGTGTTTGCAATCCAAATATTGAACAATTGTACAACTGACTGTAAATGAAAGTAAAAATTACTTTTCTCTACTCTGAGTTGAGTGAAATGAAGAAGTGAAGAGTCTTAATGGTTAAAATTAAGATTTTAATATTTATTTCTATTTCAATACCTTAAATAAAAGGTATTATCTTTAATAAAATAGGTAATTAGACTCTATTAAAATACTTTTAACTTGTCAGTGTCTCTAACCAACTGAAGCCTCTCTGTGCCTCTATTATAGTATTGACTCTTCTTTCAAATATTCTATATCACAGTTAAACTGAGGTGCTTTGATGGACCGGTTCTACACTGTCAGCAAATGCTTTGAATTGAGTGCCACCTGCATTTCTAACACAATTCACATCTGCTAAAAATGTCTTAAATAGAGATTCTGAAGGTCTGCCATCTCTAATGAGGCTTCTAAGAGAGGCTTTCAAGAAGGACTAAAAGCAAGTGCACTTGCACTTCCTAACTGTTCCTCATTATAGAAGTTCACACCAACCAAGTGTGATCAGAAATACTCCATCATAAAAATACTCAGTCTTCACAATCAGGCTAAACAGCAATGACGTACTTAATAGAAATCTGTAATGAAGACCTCTCTACTACTTTTTGCTGTTCCTCTCTTTCTGGGTTTTATTATGCATTTTTCAGGCCTACATTACACATCTGGCATAGGAAAGATTGAGGCTTGCTTTCCAAACATATCAGTAGTGAATGTTTTCACAAATATGAGGCTTGAAGAACGCTACGTGGAACATTATATTGCTAACCCCCCTTATTGAATTCAAGTCCAAGTACTTGGAGCATCATAAATTTATTAAAAACAAATTAAGAGATAATTTATACTCCCTGTCTTGATAGGCTTTTTTATCAGCCAAGGGACTCTTTCTGCAGTATCTTTTACCTACATAAATGCATTCAACCAAGGAAGTCACAGCTAACTGAAGATTGTTCATAGTACAATGTGCTTCTCCACATCTGTGTTTTCCTTATTAACTGGCTGCTTCTGCTGAATATCCATTCAACATTTTCTCTGCCTTATTTGGATAATCCCCATTTCATAGATGGAGAAAGTCACAACAAAATTAAGTGGTTTGGCTGAGGTCAAAAAATAAGTCAGTATTGGCTCATTAAGATTCCAAGCTCATTGACACTCTTACATCCTTACCATTATTTTTAGAAACTTATAAAAAAGGATTTACCTATAATTCACAGGTTCCAAGCTAGAGGACCTTAAACATGAAATGCCATCAGGCACCAACACATAGTACCCTAGATTTTAATGAAACCATTTCCCCTCTCAAGGAAGACCCAAGAACAGAGTAAGACCATTAAGCTTGTTTGGTTATGGGCACCCTCGGTGCTATATTTTGCATTAAAATGTTAAATGTAAATGTTAAATGTTGCATTAAATGCATCATTACATTGATATTTTAATATTGATAGCATATTAGTAATGGTAACTTTCTTTAGCATTTTTTTAGAATGTTTTTCTGTATGCTAGTTTTTGCAGTGTTGGTGTAATTCTAACACATTGAAGCATGATCTTACAACTCATCTTTTGTATGTTGCACTTAACAGATGGGAGACCACTATGTTTGAAATGCAAAATGTCACTGGCTAGGTTTCTTGCTAGATAGCAACTTTCCACACTTGGTTTGCAAAATTCATCCCTTGAGGTTCCCAACTTTATCCATACAACTTAGAAGGAAACCAAATCCTTCCCTCATTTACTTCCCTCAACACCCCCTTCAAACCCAGATTCCATTCCAGACAAAAATACAAATGCAAACTGAAGCATCGCACCCAATAAGGCATTTCTTATGGCACATGGATGCCCCATTTCCTCAACCCAGAACTTTCTCTAAGGAAACCAATTTGAATTTCTAAAAAAAGAAAAGAGACCACAGCTTGGTATTTTGCAAGTTTTTGAATATTGGATAAATAGTTCAACCATCACTGAAGCCACTAGTGACCTGCTAGTGCTATAGGACAGGGCCCAACTTTTTGAATGAAATCCCAGCCCTCCTCCAGCATGTAACAGCTTGATTAAAAAATGTTCTCAACGCAGCTGAGATGCTGCTGCTGCTGCTGCTGCTGCTGCTGCTGCTGCTGCCCCCCACCTTTGTTCATTTGACCCCCTTGCTTCAAGCGAAGCACAAACAAAAACAACACCACCCCCGAGAGAGGGCTAGAACCTAAGGCCCTACTCCTGAGTGGAAAGCTATCTAGTATCCCCACAGCTTTGAGAAACCAACAAGAAATACTCCCACACGCCCCGCTCCAGGCGGCCATTTAACAACTGGGCCCCGCCCCGCCCCGCCCCGCCTCGCGCCTGCGCAGTGGCTGCCAGCGGCCATGACCTGTCGCCTCGCTCGCCCGAGCGCGTGAGAAGCTGGGCGCGAGGTGCTGTGAGGGGGGGCGGGGCACAGGCGGGCGGGGTAGGCCCCGTGGGGCCGGCCATGCCGCAGCTTCGGTCCGGCCGCGGACTGGCGGCCTCATCCCCTGAGGGCAGCAGCCAAAGGCTCCCGAGCAGACGAGGCAGAAGAGAGGCGGCCGCGGGCAGGGGCTGGGCGGGGGCGCTGGGGTGGAGGCGTCAGCTGCTCATTTCTGCAGAGGCGCTGGCAGGCGGCCCCGGGGCAGCCCAGAGCCCGGAGGAGGAACGCGGAGACTCCTCGTGGAGCCTTTTGGGGCAGGTGGTAGGGGCAGAAGGGCAAGCGGGCAGCCCCCGGGCTAGCGGGGGCAGCTGTGTGCGGGGGCCAGGCGTCCCTGAGCGTGGGGTAGGAGGCAGGAGGGAAAAGGATAGAGACGCTTTGACTCCGAAGCAGCGAGTCCTGGCTTTTGAGGGAAAGTGCAGGAGCCGGAAGGAAAGAAGTGGAGGTGCTGCGGTGGATACACGGAAAAGCAGGCAGCGCTCGTTTTCAGAGCCAGGAGTGCAGGTGCCTAAAGAACCAGGGAGCCCGGCGCATGATGACAGATGTGCATCAGTGAAATCAGGGTCTTGGGGAGCATCAAAGATCCCTAAAAAGAGGGGCAGGCGCTCTTTGTCTGAGCCAGGACCCCAGGAGGAAGAAGAGAGTTCTGGGGAGAGGGGTGAAAGCTTTTTGGCAGAAATAGGCTTGTCTGGGCCTCTGGATAAAGAAGGCAGTCTGGGAAAGCAAGACAGGCTGATTGTGGAACCAAAGTTACAGAAACCAAAGAAAAGGGGTAGGTATTCCTTAGGGATACAGAAGCCACAAGGTCCTCAAGAGCTAGCAAGCCCAAGAAAGAGAGAGAAGCATTCATTAGCAGTGGAGTCCCAAAGCTTAGGCCTTCAAGGAGAAGGAGCAAGTAACTTGGGGGAAGAGGGTGAGCACTTCTGCTCTTTTGTGAAGTTAGGGCTGCTGAGCATGGGCCTCCAGGAAAGTGCGGAGAGCCCAAAGAGAAGGCGTAAGCACTCCTTGGTAGTACCAACAATGATAGGCCCTTATGAGGGAGCTGAGAATGTAATAAAGAGAGGCAAATTATCTGCCACAAACCTACAACCAATAAACTTAGGCCTTCAGGGAGGAGAGAGAACTGTAGGGAAAAGAGCCAGGAGCTCCTCTGTAAAATTGTGGCAGTCAGGATCCCAGAGTGAAGCAGAAATTTTAGGGAAAGCAAGTAAAAGTTTCTCTGAGGGAGGAAGACTCTCGGAAAGCAGGAAGAAGAGTTCCTCAACAGAAAAATGGGTAACTGAATACGTAGAGGAGAGGTTGATGCCAAACAGGGTTTCTCTTACCGGGACTACTCAAGGGAACAGACAAGGAAAGCTGGATAAGCAACAGGCTTCGGGGCAAGAAGTTATTTCTGCACCCACAAATGATCTGTTCATTAACAGACTAGAGGATGATGGTGAAAGACAGACAGATGGCAATGAAGAGACTGTGGTTTCATCTGAATTAAAATTAAAGATAAGGAAGCCTAGTAAGAGAACTTATTCAGTATCCCTCGTGCATTGTCATTTTATTTGTTCTCATCTAAAATATTACATTGGTCTAAATTTTCTGATCTTACTGCTTTTTTAGGTAACACGTGTACTATCTTGAAAGCAACAGAAACAAAATGCACTTGAATCTATTGTTGGCATGTTTAACGGAGCATTGTGTTGAATTGGTGCAATTTGAGGGACATTTAAAAATAAGCTGTAAATAGTCCATAAAGATGCAAAATCTAATGCTTGTCTGAGAGAGGAACTCATTTTACCTTTAAAAACCATTCTTTAAGGAATTTTTCAGTGAAGGGGAACTTGGGTCAGGTCTTTGCCTATCAGTACAAGGCTACAATCTAGGAGCATTATTATTGCTTCTGATTTCTCTGTGGTAATACGATAGTTCGTTAGAAATCACTATATTTGAAGTCGTATATATGGGTTACACAGTTACTAGGGTAGGAACAACTGAAAATTTGAACCTTACTTTGAAAACAAATATTACACAAGAAAGTTTTAGTTTTCTTGCAAGGCTTTATTGATTCATTTTGAAACTTTTACAGAAATATTTGGTTTCATGAATATTTTATGATAAATGATAATATATAGTGCATAAAAATATAGCAGTCTCATAAATTATAGAGCAGTCCTGATTTATTGCATTTTATTATACTGCTATGATGGATATAATATGTTGTTAAACAGTATTTCTTTTCTTGCATCCACTAGGAAGAGCAGAAGGTTTTACCTAAAATGTAAAAACTTTTGCATTTACTTAAATCTTGTCAGTTAGGTATGTTTGAGGTAACTGTCAATGCTTTCAAATGCTTTATCTTATGACACATTATTGCTGCTTTATTAAGATTTTTTAGCGTGTATATAGTAAGCCTGTTAATATTGCTGGTTATTTTCTGTATGTGGGAACATTGGCAAAATGTTACATCATAACTACATTTTAGCTCTACAAAGCTTTATTTGTGGGCAGTCTTGGAAGAATCATGTTTGCAATTTTTTTTTTAACAAGACCATATTTTTTTTCTTAAATCAATTGTATTGGTGTATAAAATTGACAATAATTCTTTTTTTTTAATTAGCAAAGAGAAAAGGAATGGACATTAACAAAGTTCCAGATGCACAAGTTGAAAAGCTGCTAGAGACTGCTCAGAATACAGCAAAAGAATCCAATGAAAGGACATCATCACTAGTAGCTTACTCTGAATCTTTCCAAGTACCTCAGTCAGATGGGACTCGAAGTAAGATATCAGCATCCCATTGTTTAGCAAGAGGTTCTGCAGTAGATTGTAATAGAAGAAAAAATAAAATCACCAAGATCAAGTGTTTACAAAGATTGACTGTACAAACAGCTGAAAATAAACTGACAACAAGCAAATCAATAGAGTGTAAAGATGAGTGCAGAGAAGCCTTGAAACAGCATAACAGTTTGAGGTCCATAGCAGAAAAGAATCCAGTTGTGGCATTACATGACTGCCGTTACCTTAATACTTTTGTAAAGTCTTCAGTTGATGGAAGCAGCAACAGTTATAAAATTGATAGTGGCTTCTTGCACGTACTACACAGTAAAACTGTTTGTCCTGGTAGCGTTACTGGACAGAGTGGTATAAATGCAGTGCAACCTGAGAGATGGTGTGCACAGGGGATTATATCATTTGATGAAGTAGGAACATGCCAAAACAGAGAAAAATGTTTTTCATGCTCTCTAAACAGAAATAAGTGCTTCAGGGAAAGAAAATGGAATATTGGTGAAAAGCCCAGGAAAAAGATGAAGCTTTTTGAGAAAACAGAAAAATTAGCAACCCAGAGTGTTCTCCCAGGCAGGGTCAACAGTGAGTGTGAATTACATACAGAAAATAAAACTCTTGCAACCGTTTCTTTGGAAGTTTTAGAGGAATTAAATAGCAATAAAATTTGTTTGTCATCTTCATGTGATCTAATATCAAATGCCCATGTGGAAACTAATACTAAAAAAGTACTAAATAGTCTGCCTAAACCAGTCAGTAGAAAAATGTGCATGAAACCTGGTGCCACAGAAGATAGATTTGAGAAGAATCTTCAGCTCCCTGAAGCTGAACAGAGAGAAAAGTCTTTCTTTAATGCAGAAAGTATGACACCACAAGATCATTCTAACTTGAAAAGTCCTGGAGTGATTAGATTGGTCAGTGATATTTCCAATTGCTGCAGTGATTCAGGTAGTTGTCAGAAAAAATTGTTGAATGAAAAATTGTTAAAAAAACCTGAGAAGTTGCAAGCATCCAGCTGTCAAAGAGCAATACCAGTGACTGGCAAAAATGTTTGGCCTCGTGAATCATGTGCCAGGACTTCTATATGGTTTCCAAAAAAAGATGTAACCATCATAGAAAAACATTTTTCCGTAACTTCTTTCCAGGGCTGTTCGTATCAAAACACCGAAACTTTAAGAGGTATGGATGTAACTGATAACTCCAAGCAATTATATCTGCATATGTCTATGACAGAAATTAACAAACAAAATGCATGTAAAATAACAGATTCTAATACAGAATGTTTAGCTTCTGTTGCAATACCAGGATCATCTCTCTCAGATATTAATGGGGCTTTGAGGGTCACAAAAGATGAAAACTTGGAGTTGTCATTAGATAAAGGTAGAAGTGCCATGACTTTTAACTCTGACAGTGTGCAGGAAGGCAAGGTAACTTTAAATTTGTCAGGAAAACAAAAACAAGATAAAAATAAAGGTGCTTTAACAGTAAAAAATGTAGCCATGACTTTCCAAGATAGTATGTCTGCAGATAATGTAGACAAAATGATCTGTAACCCTGAGATATCTGTTACAAAACAAACTCCAGAATTTCCAGGCTTAGTGAGAATGTTGAGCACAGGAAATCTGTCAAATTTCAAAATTCCTTTACTGAGAAATAAAATTGAATCCAGAAAAGTGGACTGTATTAGATCATTTGAAAGAGAAACATACAGTCCATTGGAACTTCTTGACAATTCTGCTGCTACACCAGTAAGGCAGAACAGGACCAAGGAGAATTCCCCTTTGGTGTATTCTGACTTTTTCCTGGCCACTGCAAAGGAAAAAGCTTACCAAATCACCAATAACAACTTTGGAAATGATGATTCAGAAAGACTTTCAGATGGAAAAAAAAGACTTGCTGAACATAGTTCTGCATGTACATGGGACTTTCCTAAGAGAGAATTAATGTCACCTACTTCAGAGGGTACTTCTGGTACTGAATTTAGAGAGAGAAGTAATGTGGCTGATCACTCCAGCAAAATAGTTAAACATGCTACTTCATCTGAAGTATTTGTCAATGATGAAAAAAAATTGAAAGAGAAGCCTACACAAAGTTCATCTTCAAACTTTCCAGATGTTCTTAAAGCATATGAAGATGACATTCTTGTGATAGATGTAATTCAGGATGACCCTGACCTTTTTGGAACTACTAATGAAGGGGAGCTTGCACTGGACTGTGAAATTGAAATTAAGAAGCATAATATTCTCACCCCAGTGGAAAATCAGAATTTTACTCCCAAATTCCATAACCTTCAAGAAAATAAGGACTCTAACTATTATCATGGGTATGCAAGGTCAGTCTTTTGTTTTCAATTTAAATTCTGTGTGTAAAATGAGTACTTTCAAACATCATCGTTTAGTCACAGTGTTTCAGGTTTCCTTAAAAACTGCTTTCATGACAGTATAAAAGGTGAAAGTGGGCTTTAAACATGGCAATGCTCAGAAGCCAAATACATCGGCATGTGGTTACTCCATAAGAAACAGAATGTATTACTGATTTTTTAAAGAAGGGGTGCTTAAGCTTTGTGTGGAAGGCAGATTGGGAGCTGGAGGCATGGGCTGCTTATTGACCCCCAGGTTAGACCTTGCACACTGACAATCAAGGCCATGTCATCCAACCCCTGCCATATATTATATATGCTACCAAAATAGCTTTTAGTTGTTAAAGTATTCTGAAACATTTATCTTCATCATTTTGTGTGTAAGTGATCTTGATTTCTCAAAATACTAAAGAATACATTCATCTTGTTCAACTGAATAATTTAAACTAGAATTTGGCTAAGTGTTTACTAGTTTGCTGCATGGTTCTATTTTACATTAATTGTGTGCAGAATAATCAACATTTTGTACTATTCTTGCATTGTTTATGATCATTGTTCATAGTAAACTATGGCAAAGGAAAAATAATGAACAAGTATCTATAAATGACTGCCAGCCATTTATGTAGTATAATCTGTCCATATCAAAGCCTTTAGAGAATTTCAACCTCCACAAACTTCATTTTTTTTCTCTTTATTGTTGCAAGTCTTAATACAAAATGGCCATTTAAAAAAACAGCCTTAGATTGAAGTTGAGAGTCTAGGATGTTCTTTAAAGATGGGAATGCCTCCCTGTGTTTTAATATTCTCTCTGTATATATTCTTATGGAAATTTTCACTAATATCCCCTTAATGTACAGTTTGCAGATATTCAAAATAGTGTTTGTATTCTCCTTTGGGGTTTTTGAGCATGACTGTTTCTTAGTGGGACTTCTTTACATCCATAGGTTTCATGGTTTGGTAATTTTTTGCCTGGAGAGGAATTGTTCTCTCTAACATATCATCCACTTGTGGCAACAAAATAAGGCTTAATTCAGTGTCTTATACATATCTGTGGTCTTCCATATATACTGAGGAATAATAAAGTCAGTGTTGACATCAATGAGCCATTGTGTAATACAGTGGTTAAATAAATTTCAGGGCCTCTGTGAGGCTCTAAAGAGCCTAAAACAAAGACATCACTGCATCAGTTATATTTGGCTTGCATGTTTGAGAATTTTTTTTTTTTTAACAATCATGATCGCTGGAGACTGATTTTTAAATTAATGAGACTCTAGAGGGTAGGGTAATAGGTCCAGTGAAGTATTAGTACATTTTATGAGTACCTGCCACCTTTTCTGAGCCCTGACTCATTCTGTATTGTATTCTATAATGTTCACCTGTGTTGCAGAACTTCATTTGTTCACTCTCCAAATATGACTTGATGGTGTATGAAGAAGAAAAGTTTGCAATTATAAATATAAAAGAAAAATAGATTCTCAACATTAGAAAAACCTTCATTTTTTTTGAGAGGAAGTTTAAGAAATAATAGAAAAGTTCTGGAGATCTGCAACAAACATGTCATACATGGTCACTTTGTAGTTAAAAAGTCTTTTAAATGTTGACCTTGAATGTTGATGCATTACAGAGTGATAGTAACTATAGTGACAAGCATTAATCAGCAGGACTGATAAAAACAATTGTAGTCACTTACAAAAGCAAGAGAAGATGGTTCTGCTGCTCCAGCCACCTGGACTAGAAAACCTGAGTTCAGGAATGGCCAGAAATCCTGGACTTTTCCTACCTTTGCCATATTTGCTTTCCTGTAAGACTTAACTGCAACTTAATTAGGATTCACAAAATCTCCATAAAGTAGATGAATAACAGGTTCATTTTATCAATACTGAAACTGAGGCTTAGAAGTAAAAATATTAAGTGATTGAATGTAAGATACTTGTATTTATTTGAATTCAGACTGTTTTTCTTCCTGAGAGATACTGAATTTATCAGTTTTCAACTAGATACAAAGAAAATCTATGGAATTACAGAACCTTATAAGCTTCCTATGGTTTGCCAGAGGTTATTTATCTTCTTGTGGTGTTCTTGCATCATGCATTTTGTATTGGATGCAAAGTGTATATAGTGTGATTGACAACTGACAATAACTTTTTCTTGTTAAAGAATGTTTCCTAAAAACAAAGAAGGTGAGGATATTTGCTCAATTAGCGTTAAGAAGCTATACTGATACAATATGAGGTTTTGTTGGGGAGGGTCTGTTTTGTTTTTGTTTTATTTTTTTTTTAATACTTGTTAGCTGGAAGCTGTGCCTTTTGTTTGTCCAACAAGCACTTGTGATTGTCCTGGCTTTCAGGTTATATTTACACTCAAGGAAATTAAAGTGAAATATTTTTGCATTGTGGCAGAGAAAAGGCGCTTCCCTGTATTTTACCTATTCTATTCTGGGCCATGCTAGGGGGGTTTAATTTTTATTCTCTTGTTTAGTGTGTTTTGATAATTATTTCTATCGCTGTATCCTCACTGTAATTTATATTCAGAAAGCTATTTTTCATTTTAATATGGAACTTGAGAGTCAGAGTTGAGATTGTAGTGATATTAAAATTTCTGATAGTTTATATTCTATAAACAGTCCCTCTACCTCTCTAGGGCTGGAAAAGAGGACCTCAGGAGCTCCTCTAATCCTGTCTTCTGCTAAAAGCAGGAACATCCCTATCCAAACCGTCCCATACAAGCTTGTCTAACCTATTCTAGAGCCCATAGTACAAAATAGTGGTAGTTTAGCATTTGATGGCTGACATTGCAATTAGCTGTTGCTGTTGAGTGTTTGCTTTTAGTGTCATTTAATAATTTTTTTTATTATGATTTTCAAGCCAGGAGAGGACAGAGTTGTGAAGCATCTTCATTTAGAACATTAATTCTCCAAATTAGGAAATGCGTTAGTGGACACTTGTGATTGTATTTTGGTAAAATTTATTAGGGACTGCCTATTTTCTACCATTTTGTTGCTGTAGAAAAAGAATTTCTTTGTTGCCAAAATCCTGAAGGGCAGTTGGCTTAGTGATATTTAAGAGTGATTTTTAGAGCAAACCACTGATGCAGAGAAATGTGCTGTTACAATTGCTATCGTGCTAGTTCATTTTCTCTCCATTTTTTATAGAGAGAAATTATTGACACTGTAATATTTTTGCTATAATCCAGTAGATCTGGTATCTTTGCACAGGGCTGCTTTAACCTACATGAATCCTATTTTTCCTTTTCTGTGACTATGAAGGTAAAAATCAAGGAATGTGAACCCCTTAATTTTTCATTAGCTGACCTAACATTAGCTGTTTGCACAAGGCATGTCAAATTGCTGCCAACCACTGTCTTTTTTTTTTTTTTAATCCCTTGCCTGCAGTTAATTTGTCCTGACAGTCTTTATGACCTGCAGCAGACTATTTGAACAGCCTATAATCACTATGCTATCTAATCTCCAACCAGTTTTGCCTTAAACTGCATTGCCTTAATTCACAGAACTTCAGAAACTATATTTTTTCCCTATGTCAGTGTTGTCTAACTGGTAGCCTGCAGGCCGCAGACTGTCAGGAGTTCATCTGCAGCTCCCATGCTCCCACCAAGTCACCACTTTCCCCTTTGCTTTGGCTGCAGCATTAACCAGGGTCTCTGAGCTCCCCCCTTCCAGCTTTTACTTCCTGCCCCAGGGCACAATGCTATTCTGCCCTTCTCAAGGTGCCTATGCGGTGTGATACAGTAGGAGAGCCTGTGGCCTGGGAGCTGAAGGTACCAGTGTGCCATGCAGCACGGAGTACCCACGTGAGTGGTGTAGTTCACAGTACATGGTGCTTCTCTTGGTCCACCCCATGGAGCAGGTGGCCCCTAGCAGCTTAAGTTGGACATGCTCTATGTGATTACTGCCATGCTCTATGTGATTACCACAGTTGTCCTAAACTTCAAGTTGCAAGGTTAGTAAAGATACACTGTAAAGTTTCTAATCCTCTATAAATGTGTTATATATGGACCCATTTTTAAGGCTCAATGCTATGAGTCAATCTGTCAGTTTAATGCAATAATAAACCTAGTTTTCTGTGTAAACCTCTATATAACACTTAGGACTATTTTTGGCCTAAAAGTTGAAAAGTGTTTCAGTATCTCAAAATAATGCTTCATAATAGAGGTAGTGTCTAACAGGGTGGCAGATTTTGGATAGTTTTGTTTTACAAAGCAGTCGTGCTTGCTCTGTAGCCTTTTTTGCATTTCACATAAACAATAGAGCAGTAATGTATTATGTGGGTGAGGGGTCCTTCTAACAGAAATCTTTTATCACTTTTTATCAGACAACTCTTAAATGATTTCTGTAAATTACAAACATCCTTTGAAATAAAACCCAGAGATTTTTAGCTTTCCATGAATTCTTGTCAAGCCGTTGAGAATTTTATATTTGAACAAATGTTTGTACAAAATCAAATTTCATATTTTGAGAAACCCTTTACTTCTTGCTAAATTTCTCCATTATTCCATTCCTTGTTTTCCCCCTCTGATTAGTAGCTCTTTGCTGATGTACCTAATGTTGCCCAGTATTCTGTGCAAATTCTTCTGTTGCCTTTTAAAGCTGCCTGCATCCTGAGCAATTCCCCAAATAGCACTTTTACTTGTTCATGGTTTCTAAAAAACAGAATTTTAACTGTAACACTTTTAAAGTAAGTGAAACAATAACAATTAATGTAAACAGTAGTTAGTTACAGGCCTTTGGAATTTATCTACATGGAAGGTGCTATGTGAATGTAAAATTATTATTTTATTTAAAAATTGATGTATTTGGTTCACTAATTCAGTATGTCCAAATGTTCCTTATTTTTTTTTCTATTGTGAGCTAGTGTGACATGTGATACTGACTATTCCCTCTTCCAGTATTTCAGGCTAAGATATAGTGAAGGGATGAATCAAAATTGGAGTACTGGCAATATAAATGTCTTTGCTAGCAAAACTATTAAAGGATGTGTCTGGTAGTATATGGAATTTTCAAGAAGAGCCCAGTGAAAGATGCAAACAAATATTGTGTTTATGGGTAAAAGCAATGAACAAACAAGTTTTAATTTCACGTGGGTAGAATGGATTACTTCGCTTTGTACTAGAATTCTTAAATCCGCTTTTTGTTTAAAACAGAGACAGTCCCATTCAAGAATCTGGAACATTGCAACCTATCGCAGATTCCTGTGATTCCTTGATAACAGGTAAGAATGGAATTTTAGAATGCACAGTTAAAGGAAGAGAGCAGCATATTTATTTTACATCTGCCTTATCCAAAAGGCTCAGAGCAAATTACAATGAACAAGCAACCAAATTTCCTAAACACCCCCCCAAAACTTGAACTCCTAATTCCCCCAATTACCATTCTTTGCTTAAGCCCCCAAAAAAGCAAACTCTGTAGCAGATGCCCGGTGCTTCCAAACATCTGTTTTCATTTAGATATTGCATACTTCTTTCTCTTTCTCCCACATCCTGCCCACCCTCTTCCACTACCCAGTTTCACTCCCTGGGGAGATCCTTTCTCCAGTGTCCTTTCTAAGCCCATCACTCCTTATCTGTGGACCCTCCCAAAATGCACTTACTGCATTTTCTTAAATATAAGACAAGGGTTTTTTTCCACCCTGTTGGCATGGGGGGAACAAGTTACTCTCTTGTATTCACATACAAGGGAACCTCTTTAAAGTGCTTGCTCTACTTGGTATAGAGATACATACTGAAAGGACTCACCATCTTGTAATAGTAAGGTCTGTTTATTTATCATCTTTGTATGGCAACTCATGCAAAGGATATAAATCCTCTTATTAGCAGATAAAAATAGGAGACAAAACTAATCTGAAATTACTTGAGGGACTGGGTGTTTGATCTCTCTTGGTTGGTTTCCTTTTTCTATGAGCAGGAAGAGTTAGAATAGCTGACCAGACTATACTGCTGTGAATTCCTTCCCTTCCCTTCCCTTTGGTCAATTAATTTCCTTAAGTAAAACTGATTTAGCAGTGTGCTTTTGAATGTTTTTTTTCCCTAAGAGCACTCTAATAGACAGCTTACTCATTCTGATATGTGGCTTGCAGGAAATGTATAGTGGAAAATTTCTGTAACTTATTCAGGTTTCTGGACTTCCAGCCTGTTTAAAAGAAACTTGCAGCTGAATAAAAGTACCTTGCCAGCATCAATGAATGACACTTAGATTCATATTCAGTCCATGGTTTCCATTGGTCCCAAAAGCCATTGTTAACCCAGCACTCTGATTGCATTGGGTTTTTTTTTAATATCCTTGGACAGCCTTTTCTGAAATGGGGAACTTCTTGGCTACTGATCTGTGCTGTTTTCAGTTATGTTGACACTATGACCCACATAGGGCAGAGATCTGCAACTTATTACCCATGGAACCATTTCAGCCAGCCCACAGACGTGAGGTGTGGGGGCAATTGTTTCTGCTGCAGTCACTTTCCCATGGCACTGTGGGGAGAAGCAGTGGTATTGGCAGTTTGCCTCATGCTGACTTGGGGAAAAATGCTGGTGACAGCTGGGTCTGACCACTCTGTTGTATACTTTGATTATGGGTTCTTACCTGGATGGCTCCACAGAGTCCCTAGGAAGGATGACTTCCTGGGTGACAAATAACACAGTAAGCATTTTCTGTGACCTGAGGTGTTAGGTCTTTTTTTTCTTTCAAGGAAAGACTTCTGAAGATAGTCGTCATGCAGGTGTGGCTAATGGGAGAGCTCAAAGTGCTGGGCTTGTTGGCCAAGTTAGACTGTAAGGTCACTTGTTCATCCCTTCTGCCAGTTGCAAAAAGAACTTAATTCCCCTAAGTATTAGTATCTTATTAAGCCTGATGCTGTATTAAGAGAGCTTCAAACTCTGGTGTACAAACTTTTACAATCTTGCATGCTACAACAACTATATCAAGCTCTTTCTCTTGAATAGAGACTCTGTACTTTTATAGTGAATGTTTTTGGCGTCATTTTAATAATGTAACTTTAACCTTACTGATTTCTGTTTGGAATATTGCTTTCATAAATCTATTGCCCTGCTTCACGGGGATTTTATAGCACATTGTGCATGGTTAGAATTTTAATTACATTCCCTATCTTATATTTACTTTGTAGGAACTCTTCACACCTTCATGTTGTAATGATTTTATATCGTGAGTTTCACTTACAACAATCCCTAGTGCTTTTTAAATTTTATTGCCATAAAAGTCCTTGTAATAGTGAAGAAAATGTTAGTTTCCTCATACTTCAGTGAGGGAGACTTTACCATGTTGGTTTTTTTTAGCTAACGAAATTAATAAACATGATTCTTCAAGAGGAAGCAGCCCTTTGGGAGGTATAACAGAGGAGTCTTCTGAGGATGGACAACTGACTGAATCAGATGAACACACAAAGGGTTCCAGTGTGGATGAGAAGGTATAAAAGCATGTATATTCTACTGTCATTGTACAATAAATACACAGGCCAGATAAGAATTATATTTGACCATTTATTTTTCTGCTTTTGTTACTTGATGCTTGGATTTCAAAGCTTAACTCTAATTGGACATTACCATATTAATTCCTGTAATATTACTGTCTTTCCAGTACTATAAATTATGTTCTTGTAATAAATACTTATAAATCATTACAAGGCTATTTTTTATTATAAATACAAATACTGTTAAGGTTAGTCTGTATATACTGTACGTAACAAAAACTGGAAACCCAAACATATGAACAGTTAAGGCACCAAATGCCCTTCGCTGCTTCAGAAATTAATGGGTTGGGGGAGAGAGTTCTGAGACAGTAAAGACAGACAAATGTTTGCTTCTTTAAAGACTTCTGCACAGCTTCATGGGTTGGAGGAGGATATGTCTGGCTAATTGGACAGGAGGGATGTAACAAGTTTATTAATTTCTGGCAGCTAAGAAGAGACTTTTAAACTAATCCCCTGTCCAAAAATACCTTCTTTTCTTACCTTTCTTTGACTAGAACTAGGATTTTGGGGCCTTGCTATACATTTTATTTACCCTTTTTGATGTGGGAAGGATGTCGTCCCTTCAATGAGAAGTTTGCTAAGAGGAGATACTCTTGTGTGTTCACTTTTCATTCAGTGGCTCAGGAATCCAGAGGGGTAGGATAGATTGTAAAATTAATCTAGTTGAAATTTGGTAGATATTCAGTGTACATAATTAATGTGCAAGGACTGTGGTTCCTTGATAAGTTGGAGTTGGAAGCAGGGTAAACATAGCTTCACCTACAAAATATAGGGAATGGAATTACAGCTTCTAGTATCTGAACTCTTCTGTTCTTGTTACGTCCTATAGGAAAGAGACACACCACAAAGGAAACCCAAATATACAAGGAAAATGGTGAAATGTGCTAATAATCTTAAGAGTGTATTTTTCCTCTAACATTTTAATACAGTAATCTTGTAATGCAGTAGTATAAAGAAAAAAAATCAGACAATTTGCCCCTTTTCATAGTTAATGAAAAATAGTTTAAATAAATAGTAAATTATCACCTTTAAATAGTTAAGTAAAAACAGTAGATACTATAATGTAAATTATATTTTTATAATAAAAGCTGACCGCGCATGCTTTAACCATTTCACTGATTTGTTAAGTTTTTATGTGGATGTAAAATGTATATAGCATTCCCAGTTCCGTAGGAATGTTTAATGAACAATTGAGTAATTGACATATATTCAAATTATAGTTCTTATTTTACAGGACAGATTTTCAGGCAAATCTTCTGTAAAAGAAGAAAAAGACAGCATTTATGAGAAAAGGTATGTGTGGCAATATTTCTTCGCATAATTTTCACTAATTATTATTAAAGATATAAAATGCATTTTTATCCAAATTCATTAGCCGCCTTACTAATTTTTTTTGCTGCACGCAGTCATGATTGTGTTTAAAAAAAACTGGAACAATTTATTATGTTCACAGAGCTAAACATATTGGAGATGTATAGTTATACTGTTATATGCAGACAGACTAGTGTATGTAATTTTTTTCTGCTGGCAGTTGATTAGCTTAGTTGTGTTTTATACTGGTTTTT
>JAGPOW010000261.1:190164825-190178836 GCA_030014935.1 Caiman crocodilus
TTGATCTATTCAAACCTTTCAAAATGGATATCATGTGAGATGCATTCTGACATAGAAGGATCTTACATAAGGTGTCAAATGATTAAGGATTATCCAGTATATTTATACTAGCTTTTCTGCAGAACTAATATTGTGAGCAAAATGAAAATAATCCACTGGTAAATTATGATTAAATTTTGTAGCTTATAGGAGTCTAAAAACTGCAAGTGTGTATAATAACTGAATTTACTGTAATATAAACAAGGAAGACTTAACTACCTCTCTCTTTCCTAACTGTATTTTTATTATGAAAACATATTTGCACTAAAGCTCTTAAGGTATCCTATAGTTTTAACATTAATATTAAAAAATGAGATGGGTTCAAGTGCTTTATAAGAAAAGATTGCAAATGCAGGGGAAACAGAAAGGCAATATAAGAAATTCTCCAACTGAAGTTGAGGGTCTTTTCAAATCAAGTAGCAGTCTAATTTCTCCAACAGCAGAAGCAGACTAAAAGCTGCTTTTAAAACTTAAATGACATAATGCAAATAACCAGAAGTTTCATAATCAGTTGTTAACTCAGAGTGAATACTAACAGCAGTTAATGAAAGGGCTGGAGTGCAAATCTGAATGTTTCTACGGTGTCAGCAGTTCTATTAGTACTAGACACTTGGGTGCTCTGTTTTTAATGCGAGTTAAAATATAAACATTAGAGTACTGTTGGTGTTTGTATTGGTCTCATTCAGCATTTCCCACAGGAATTTTTTTCTGATGTTCAAACAAATGTGTGTGTTACATTTACAGTATACTATGAATAGGCTACAATAAAAATTCCTTTGCCTAATGAATCAACTTCAACAGAATCTACATTTTTAAATTAAGTATCTAGCATTTTGGCTTGCAGATGTGAATGGATGTTAAGTCATACAGTGATAGTTGAGTCTCTATACAGTTCAGATGTGTCTCTTACAGCTCAGTACTTTCACTGTTTTAGCCATGATCCTCAGAAATTCTTGTCTTGGGTGAAACAAAGCTTCTTATCTGTGTGTATGCAGCCTACCAAGATAGCAATGAACATCAAGTTTTCTAGGGCAAAAGTTTGATTCACAGAATGGTTTCTACTTCAAGAAATACCTTATTCAACATAAGTCAGCTTGCTGGGCTGGCAATAGTCTCTCTGCATCTGGAAATGGTAAATAAAATGCCCTCTGGGTTCTTGATGTCAAGGCACAAAATGTTAGACAGTGAATGACCTGTCACAAAGCTGGACAGGGTCCTTGCTATACATCTTCTCACTTTTCATCTGCTCCCAGATAATGCACAACATAGGAAATAGAGGCTGTTTCTCAGATCTGGCTAATCTAGCATTGTCTTTTTGTGTGCATCTCATAGAGGAGTTCTCTTACTGCAGAATCAGTCCTTTGCCTAGAACCAGACCCATTTTTAAAATGAATGTTTGAGTTAAATTTTTGCTGTTATGGGTCCTAAAAGAGAAGTCAGTAGATGGAACTTACTCTGTCATTGCAAAATCCATAGTTTAACCAGTGAATGATGGCTTTAGAATAGGTTTGTGTGTGTCCTGGTTAAAAAAAAAATCAAATATCTATAGTATAAGATTTTCAGCATGTTCAAAGAAAAGACACTTTGTATAACTCCAAACTTCAAACAGTTGCTTCAGACCTCAACCTTATTCCAACACTTCAAAGTGAGAGGACAATTTTGAAACCTGAGTCAGCTCATGAGAGTCCTATCCAGATGACAGCTCCTGTAGATTTCATATTGCTTATTCATTAGAACAGGCATCCAGAGGGGGTTACTATCTCGAAGATTGGGTGAGGTTTTCTATTTTAAGTTAAAATCTTTTTCTAACACTCCATGTTGTACTTCTCAGATAAGCAATCCCTGCGATTCTCATTCCTTACGTAAGGGCTGTCCAACTTTAAGGAGCAAGGCATCACATGCCCTGCAGGCATAGAATCATAGAAAATTAGGAGAAGTAACTCCAGGAGGTCATCTAATCCAACCCCTTGCTTAAAGCAGGACCACCTCCAATTGGATCATTCCAGAAAAGCTGTGTCCAGAAGGCCTTAAAAACTTCCAAGGATGGAGATTCCACCACCTCTCAAGGTAATCTGTTTCAGTGCTTCACCACTCTCCTAGTGAGAGAGTTTTTCTAATATCCAACCTAAGCCTTCTTTGCTGCAACTTGAGATGACTATTCCTTGTTCTGCCATCTGTCACCACTGAGAACTCCATTTGCTTTGGAGCCACCTTTCAGGTAGTTAAAGGCTGCTATCAAATCCCTACTCAGTCTTCTCTTCTGTAGATTAATAAAACCAATTCTCTCAGCCTCTTCTCAGAAGTCATGTGCCCCAGACCCCTAATCATTTTTGTTGCTCTCTGCTGAACTCTCTCCAGCTTCTCCACTATAGAAAGGATGTGGATGGCCCAGAACTGATTTGGCCTCCAGTGCAGAACAGAATGGAATAATTGCTTCCCTCAGTCTGCTGGCCATGCTTCTACTAATGCAGCCCAGTATAGCACTTGTTTTTTCCTGCAGTAGACTATTGCTCCCCAGTCTAGAACAAAAGCCTACACACAAAGATGTCAATACAAAGTTAAATGCAGGTGTGTGGGTTATATCGGGAACGTTAATAAATACACTTTTGCTGTGGCTTCCAGTTCTAGCAAACATTGCTCCCCCACAGCTCTGCTGCAGTGCTGCATTCATGAGGGACTACCACAAGGTGCATCCATCCGTAACCCAAACTTCCCAATCAATAAGGACATCACTGCCCCCATTGGATAGGCTCAGATCTCTCAAATCCTTCTGGAAACACCATCATAGATCATCTTGGTGTAATAAGAGCATTGAAGAAAAATGGACGGAACCCAAGCATATGCCAGCCTGCCACAGAAATACATCGTTAGCAACCTTACAGTCCCCCAGCCAGGATTTGACCTACCAAAAAAGATTTGGTCCCCCCCTGACAAAAAAAAGATTTGGTCCCATCCAGACACTTGTTGGAAAATGTGGACCCCTAATCTATAAATGGAAAATCAAAGAGAGTCCAGGTTGCGATTGTGGTGCAGTTTTTCAAATGATGCAGCACATTGTGAATGATTGTCTAATTAAATTATTTAATGGCGATTTAAAATCAATCCCTGCAGTTATCCCAAAACAGTTCAATGGCTATCAAATTTAATCTATGAATGTTGTAATCTTAAAATGTCATATGAAAGAGAAGGAGCCCAGCATGCTGTTAACCTTTGCGGCAACAAAGGAACACTGTTGGCTCAAGTTCAGCTTGTTGTCTATTGTAACACCCAGGTCCTTTTCTGCAGAGCTGCTGCTTAGCCATTTGGTTCCCAGCTTGTACGGGTGCATGGGATTCTTCCATTCTAAGTACAGGACTTTGCATTTGTCCTTGTTGAACCTCATGGGATTTCTTTTGGCCCACTTCTCCAATTTGTCAAGTAGTCTCTGGAATCACAAAGTGTCAAGGTGAATCCTAGCCCTACTCTCCAGCATATCTACTACTCCCCCCAATTTGATGTAATTTGTGAACTTGCTTAGGGTGCAATCTATCCCATCTTTCAGATCTGTACTGAAGATATTGAGCAAAACCGGCCCCAGGACCAACCCCTGGGGTGCTCCACCAGCTGCCAACTAGACCTGAGACCATTGATCACTACCCACTGAGCCCAACAATCCAGCCAGCTTTCTATCCACCTTTAGTCAATTCATCCAACCCTATTCTTCAACTTGTTTGCAACAGTGCTGTTGGGACCATATCAAAAGTCTTGCTAAAGTCAAAGTATATCACATTTACTACTGTCTCTGCATGCACAGAGCCAGTTATCTCATCAAAGAAGGCAATCAGGTTGGTTAGGCGTGACCTGTCCTTGGTGAATCCATGATAACTGTTCCTGATCACTTTCTTCTTTTCCAAGTGCTTAGAAATGGATTCCTTGAGGACCTGCTCCGTGATGTTTCCAGGGACTGAAGTGGGGCTGATTGGTCTGTTGTTCCCTGGATCTTTCTTCCTTCCCTTTCTTAAAGATGGGCGCTATATTTGCCCTTTTCCAGTCATCTGGGACCTCCCCCAATCACCACAAAATCCTTGGACACAGGTATTGCGGTAGACATAGCCTTCCTGGACTTCAGGAAGGCCTTCGACACTGTTTCTCACCCCATTCTCATTAAAGAACTAGGAGACTGTGTCACTGATACCTACAGTTAGATGGGTCACTAATTGGCTGGAGAGCCGGGCCGCACCCAGAGAGTGGTGGTGGATGGGTCTTATTCGACCAGGAGGGATGTGGGCAGTGGGGTTCCACAGGGCTTGGTCCTTGGGCCCGCACTGTTCAACATCTTCATCAGCGACTTGGACGAGGAAGTAAAAAGCACCCTGTTCAAATTCGCAGACAACACTAAGATGTGGGGAGAAGTGGGCACACTAGAAGGCTGCAATCAGACCTGGACAAGTTACAGGGGTGGGCAGATGAGAACAGGATGGGTTTCAACACTGACAAGTGCAAGGTATTGCACCTGGGGAGGAAGAGCCAGCAGCATAGCTACAGGGTGGGGAACTCCCTTCTCGTCAGTGCAGAAGCAGAAAAGTATCTTGAAGTCATTATGGATGCCAAAATGAACATGGGCCGACAGTGTGGGGATGCAGTCAGGAAGGCCAGCTATACCTTGTCATGCATCCACAGATGCATCTCAGGCAGGTCCAAGGAGGTGATCCTCCCCCTTTATGCGACACTAGTCAGGCTGCAGTTGGAGTAATGCATCCAGTTCTGGGCACTGCACTTCAGGAGGAATGTGGACAACTTGGAAAGGGTTGAGAGGAGGGCCACCCATATGATCAGGGGCCAGCAGGGCAGGCCCTACAAGGAGAGACTAAGGGACCTGAACCTGTTCAGCCTCCACAAGAGAAGGCTGAGGGGGGACCTAGTAGCTGTTTACAAACTAGTCAGGGGGGACCAGCAGGCATTGGGAGAGTCCGTGTTCCCCTGAGCACTACCAGGAGTGACCAGAAATAATGGTCACAAGCTGGCAGAGGGTAGATTGAGGCTAGACATCAGGAGGCACTACTTCACTGTCAAGGTGGCTAGGATCTGGAACCAATTCTATGAGAAGTAGTGCTGGCTCCTACCCTGGGCATCTTTAAAAGGAGGCTGGATGAATACTTTGCCGGGTTCATTTGATCTCAGTACTCTCCTGCCATGGCGAGGGATCAGACTTGATGATCTGCTAAGGTCCCTTCTGACCCTACCAACTATGAAACTATGAGTTTTCAAAGATAATGGGCATCAGGTCTGCAATCACATTGGCCAACTCCCTTAGTACCCTTGGTTGAATTGCATCCAGCCCCATGGACTTGCACATGTCCAGCTCTTCTAAATGGTCCCTAACCTTTACTTTTATCACTGAGGGCTGCTCACCTTCTCCCGAAACTGTGCTGCCCAGTGTAGTAGTCTGGGAACTGACTTTATCTATGAAGAAAAGGTAAGAAAAGCATTGAGTACTTCAGCCTTCTCATCATCTGTCACTAGGTTGCCTCCCCCATTCAGTAAGGGACCCACACTTTCCCTGACCTTCCTCTTGTTGCTAACTAATTTGTAGAAACCCATCTTGTTATCCTTCACATCCCATGCTAGCTGCAACTTTAGTTGCTCTTTGGCCTGCATACCCAAGCAAAATTCTTACATTGCTCTCTAGTCATCTGTCCAAACTTCTGCTTCTTATAAACTTGCTTTTTGTATTTAAGCTCAGGAAAGAGTTCTCTGCTAAACCCAGCTGGTTGCCTGCCATATTCCCTATTCTTTCTTTACATTGGGATGGTTTGTTCCTGCAGCCTCAATAAGGTTTCTTTTAAACTACAACTAGTTCTCTTGGACTCCTTTCCCCTTCAGACTGGCCTCCCAGGGGATCCTGTCTATCAGTTTCCTGAGGGGAGTCTGTCTGCTTTTCTCAAGTCCAGGGTCCATACTCTGCTGCTCACCTTTCTTTTATCAGGAGCCTGAACTCTATCATCTTGTGGTCATTGCTGCCTATCTTTGCATCTGCTTTTACATCCTCATCATTTCTTCTCTGTTTGTGGTCAAAAAAAAGCACAGACTTTATTTGGTCTCCAACACTTGTACTAGGAAGTTGTCTCCAATGTTCTCCAAAAATTTACTGGATTTCATGTTCACTGCTGTATTGCCTTCCCAGCAGATGTCAAGGTGACTTAAAATCCTTCATGAGAATCAGGGCCTGTGATCTGGAACTTTTGCTACTTGCCTGAAGAAAGCATAATCTACCTCATCCTCCTGGTCTGCTGGTCTGTAGTAGATACCCACCATGACATCACTTTTTTTGCTGTCCCTTTGAACTGCAACCCAGAGACTTTCAGCAGACCTGTCACCAGTTTCATACTGGAGCTCTGAGCAATCGGACAGCTCTTGCATACAGCACAACTCCTCTTCTCCGCTACCTGTCCTTCCTGAAGTTTATACCCATCCCTGACCAATACTCCAGTCGTGTAAGCTATCCTACCAAGTCCCAGAGGATTAGAAGAGGGCCAGTGTCATCCCAGTCTTTAAGAAGGGGAGGAATGAGGATCCAGGGAACTATAGATGGGTTAACCTTACCTCTATCCCAGGGAAAATCCTAGAAATAAATATCAAGAAACACATCTGTGGGAGTCTGCTGGCTAATGTGATGTGGAGGGGATTTATAGCGGGCAGGTCCTGCCTGACTAAACTAGTTTATTTTTAAGATAAGGCCACCAAATGTTTAGATGCAAAAGTCAAGGTAGATGTTATCTATCTAACTTCAAGAAGGCCTTTGACACAGTATCCCATACCATCCTTATTAATAAACTGAGGAAATTTGCAATGGATGATTATATGGTAGAATGGGTAGCAAAGTGGCTCAGGGGTCACATGCTAGAGGGTAGGGGTGGACCCTTGAAAGATATGTGCAGTAGGATCCCTCAAGGCTCAGTTCTGGGGCTGCTGCTGTTCAACATCTTCATCAGTGTTGTGGATGAAGGGGTGGGAAGCACCCTGTCCAAATTTGTGGAGAACACTAAAATATGGGGTGAAGCTAACACCCTGGAGAGGAGGAACCAGATCAAGGCTGACCTCGACAGGTTGGAAGTAGGCAGAGAGCAACAGGATACAATTCAGTAAGGGCAAGTGCAAGGTGCTGCATCTAGGAAGGAAAAACTGCCATCATACTTACAGGCTAGGGGGCGACTTTCTCAGCACCACTGAGACAGAAAGAGATCTTTGAGTTACTGTTGACTCCAGGGTGAACGTGAATAGTCAATGTGACAAAGTAGTCGGCAGAACCAATCGCACCTTTGTCATGCATCCATTCGTGCTTCACAAACAGGTCCAAGGAGGTGATTCTCCCTCTCTGCACAGCACCGGTCAGGCCACAGCTGGAGTACTGTGTCTAGTTCTGGACACCGCAGTTCAAGTGGGATGCGGACACCCTGGAGAGGGTCCAAAGAAGAACCACTCATCTGATTGGAGGCCTGCAGGGAAGGCCCTATGAGGAAAGGCTAATAACTTTTTCAGCATCTCCAAGAGAGGGTTGAGAAGGGACCTTGTGGTGGCATACAAATTCATAGGGGGGGAGCAACATGAAGTAGGCGATGATCTGTTCACCAGGGCATCCCCTGGAATAACAAGAAACAATGGCCATGAGCTGTTGGAGAACAGATTTAGATTGGATATTAGAAAAAAGTTCTTCACAATCAGGGTTCCCAGGATCTGGAATGGGCTTTGAAGGGAAGTGGTACTTGCCCTTGGGGGTCTTCAAGAGGAGACTGGACAGGCACCTAGATGGGATCACATGATCCCATGTTTTGACCCTTTTCTTGCCTGCCAGAGGTAGTGCATCAGACTGGATGGCCCACTGAGGTCCCTTTTGACCCTGGAATCTATGAATCTATGAAAAAAGTCTCTGTTCTTCCAGTCATGTCATAGTCCCTTCACTATACAAGGACTTCCAGTTCTTCCTGCTCGTTTCTTCAGCTCCATGCATTCGGGTACAGACATCTGAGGTAACTAGCCAATTGCCCTACTGTCTTAAGGAGGAATAAGGAGGCCTTCCCTGTTGCCCCCTCCTTTTTGTGCTTCCTCTAGGTCCCCCGCTACCCCACTTACCTCAGGACTTTGGTCTCCATCTCCCAGCAAACCTAGTTTAAAGCCTTCTCACTAGGATAGTGAACTTGTCAGGAAAGGTGTTCTTCCCTCTTCATCAGGTGGATCCTGTCTCTTCCTAGCAATCCTTCTTGGATCCCATGGTTGAAGAAGCTGCCAAATCCCCACCTACACAGCCATGCATTTATCTGCAGGATGTGTCTACATCTGCAAGGGCCATTCACCTTGACCAGAAGGATCTACAAGAATGCCACCTGTACCCCCATCCTTTTCACTCGTGCACACAGAGCCTTGTAGTCACTGTTGATTTGCTCAAGGTCACCCCTGGTGGTATCATTGGATCCCCCATGGATGAGCAGCATGGGATAGTAGTCAGAGGGTTGGACAAGTCTCAGTAATCCTTCTGTGACATCTTGGATCCGGGTAAGCAGCAGACCTCCCAGGACATCAGGTCAGGCTGGCAGATAGATCCCTCCATTCCCTGCAGAAGGGGAGTCTCCAACCACCCCCATCCATTGCTTCCTCTTCATAATGGTGATCTCAATCCTCCCCACCTTAGAGATTTCTGGTCTGGCCTCTTCTACCAATAGATTGCACTCCTTTTTCTCTGTTGCTAGAGCTCCATAATTGTTCTTCAGGCAAACCACTGCAGGTTGGGATGATGACTTCCTTTTGCTGCTAGAAGTCACAATCTTCCAGCTTCCACCTTTCTGGGAGTCCGTGCCTTCCTTCCTTTTTCTAGAACTGCCTCTGGCTGTCCTTCCTTCCTTCCTTCATAGGTTTCCTCCAGTGTGGAATCAGTCAAGTCTTCATGTAAGAGGGTGCTTCAGAGTCTTGCTGCTACTTCCTGTAGCTCTTTCTTTCTCCTTAAGCACACCACCAAAAGGCACTGCTCACATCGCAGGTACTTCCCCCACCTGGCTGACACTGGAAGGAATTCCCTGTTGCACCAAATGTAGCTGTATCACCTCACCCTTAGCTCCCCAACTCTGGGCTTCCCTGGTACTTTAGGCTACACCACCCACCATACCTTATGGGGAAGGGGCAGGAAATGAAATTCAAAGGAGGCAAAGGAGCCCTAAGACCCTAGCTGCTGCTCCAGCCAGAGTGCTGGGAAAAGCAATGGTCAGTTGGATGCCTGGGTGCTGCATGCAGGCCGCTATTTGGATAGCCCTGCATTAAGTAAATTCAAAAGATGCTAATTCTATAAACTCTACGGATGCTTTTGTGGCAGAGGTGATAAAGTATGTAGCAGTTTGTGGGGAAATTTCCCTATAAAGAGAAAAAAATAATCGGAACCTTTCATTCAGTTTAATGGTAGCATTTACAAGAGGCTTATATGTGCTGTGTTCATCCTGCTACTGAATTTGACTTTTGTTTTCTCACCTGCTCACTGCTTTGATATAATTATAGACAATACAAGGTTATTTTCCTCTAAAGAAAAGCTTTGGTGTTATTTGTCAGCCAGTGATACTTTAAAGTGGTTTTTTTTAATTTTTGTTTTACCTAGTGTGTGTTGGATACTTAGAAAATCACTTGTTACATTTGGTTTAAATGATGATTTTCTTTTAATACTTAGCAGTGATTCTGAGTGTGCAGAATTTGTGAGCCCTGATCTTCCACTAGGATTGCAGCTGCCTTGCCTGGAAGTAAAAGCCCATCATGGAAGCACAGTACAGAAACCTGGGATGAATGGTATCGTCTGTATTTGTAAACAACTTGTAATATAATTTTGATTTTGTTTAATGTACTTTAGAAATTAGCCCAAGCTCCCTAAAGATAGCTAGAATTTTACTTGTTTTGTTTTGTTCTGGGTTTTTTTGTTTTTGTTTTTGCACAAGTGAAACAGTTGAGCTCTCTTTTGAAGACTATCTTTCTAAGTTCTCATTCTTGGCTGCATGCATTCAGGTAATTAGGTTGGAATCCTTCAGAAAAGCCATGCTTGTTCTAACTACAGGTGTCTTGTCTTTTCCAGAAACTAGAATATCAGGATCAATAATTTAATCCAACCTCAGTCTCTCTCTGGCTATGTGGGCATAGAATTCTGAGGTCTTTCTAAGGGCAGTGCTTGTATCACAATATTGGCTATTTTCTTTGAGTATTTCTACTACACAGCATTATGATATCACCCATATTTATTGAGATAAATAAGTTTTCAGATCTTGTTATAGTTGTGTAATATCTGTAGACATGAACTGCATTTACAGTTAAGGGCCTTTGTTCATTCATACATTGACTAAATCTCATTATTTTTAAAAAGGTCTTGCATAGACTTTCTCTCCATATGATAACTATGACATTCCCCTAGAGCAGGGGGACTCAGAGTCCAGCCTGCGGGCCAGATTGGGCTTGCAGCAAACTCCAGTTCCCAGCAGCCCCTGCCCATGTCACTGGCTGGTTTCCATGGAGATTCTAGGAGGGGCAGGGCCATGACAGCATTTGGAGGCTGGGGTTTCCCTGAAGACCAATCCAAGCAGTGCTGGCAGGGTGCAAGGCTGGGTGGGGAACTGTTCTGGAGGATTTTGTGGTGGTTGCCAGCATGGTCTCCAGTGGGACCTCCTGGGGTCTTCATGGAAACTGACTGCGGTGACATAGGCAGGGGCTTGAGGAAAATGCAGTCTGGCTGCTGGCTGGATCCACCATTTTGCCCACCACTACCCTAGGGTATATCCGTAGTTTCTTTGATGTGAAAGGCAAAAAATTACAGGGTCTCTTTTACAGATAAGTTGCCCTTTCAAATCTTAGTGCAGCATCTATTTAAGGAACCAGTAATTTTATAATTGTTTACTTAAATGTATTTTGTAAATGTGGGTTATTTAAATTCCGCAATTTGTCAATTGTGCACCTGTCTGGTTTCAAGTTACGCTGCAAATTAAACATAATAATTGGCCCATTAGATAGACTACTGGTTCATCAGTTCCGCAGCATCATATCTTTCACATTTTTAGGGGGAAAAGGCAACTAGAAAATAAGCCTACCATAACAAATGTTTCTTTCTAAATGTGCATTAGTTGTTTTAAAAAGCATGATGGTATATATCCCTTGTAAAAATCTTGATTTTTATTTTTAAAAGGTTTTGGGGTTATTTTAAGCATTACTGCTAGTAAAAGCAGTTGCAGAAGCAGCCAAAACAGCAATAGTAGTGACTTCATAGGGGACTGCCCTTTCTCTGGTATATCCTAGTTGTGAATCTGTGCACAGTATTAGCATTGCATAATGCTACTGCTCTCTTTTCCCACCCCTGCTCCCTCATTGTGACTTTGGGGGGAGAAAAACTGCAAAAAGGACCTAGCCTCAGATTTCAGTTAATAATTCAGCTGCATCCCAGATACTCCTGTGGTCTTCTGAATGCTCAAAACTTCCAACCGTTTTAAATGTTCTTATCTGTCTTCTGCTGATTGGCAGCTTGGTCCAACTTTCCCTTTTCCTCAGTCTTTTAACCTCAGCTTCACTTCACATGTGAACCTATCCTGCCCTCCTCATGTCCCCTTGATTCCTTTTTCTTCAATTTTTTGTTCCATTTAATATATCCTCCCAAAATAATTAAACCAATTAGTTTTGTTTCAGGCCATCAACTTCTTTTTTTGCTTGTGTGTTGCATTGCTTTCCCAGCCTTGGGTGCCTACATATGCTTCGATGTATTCTAATTGGAATGCATTGGAGCAGACTCAGTCTCCTTGATTAAAGCCCCTGCAGGTTTAAAAATGGCCAGTGGGGTGCTTTAACTGACACTTGTCAAATGAGCTTTAGTTGAAGTGGCCCATGGCCATTTTTAAATGTGCAGGGGCTTAATACACATGACACTGGGGTATTTTAATTAGAGCAGCTCTCCAGGAACTGCTCTAATTAAAATGCCCACCCCCAAGCACGTGGATAGGTACCCCGTGTTTCCTATTTGGATTCAACAGTCTTTGTGACAAGGCCTACTACTGCTATTACAGGGTGCCTCAGTTGTCCTTTAGGCATTATCATAATAAACATGACTGCTGAGGCAGGAAGCAGCAATGTTGATTCAGAAATACAGAAGCTACTAACCGAGTGCTAGGGATTAAAGCTTCCAGTAGTTTCAGCTCATTTTCTACCTTTTTTTTCTTGCCTACCTTAAAGAGAATAGACTTTTGCTAAAAAGGGGCAATTTGTAGTTTTTACACAGTTTTAAAGGAGACTAAGAATTACCTGTCTAAGAGACATTATAATACTCATTAAATCACAGGTCTCTTAGATTATTATTTTTGGGTTGTGCCTAATCAAATACTCATTCTGCCTAGTATTGTATTATCTTTAAAACAATGCCCTGTTAATTATGTTCACATTATTAAAAATAAAGACAAGAGGTTTTGTCCCATTTAATATACAGTTCATTTATGTTTTTGTTCTCTGTCATAGATTTCAGATATATAGGCAAGTGCCCACTCTTGCCATTTCCCAATTCTAACTGTTATGAACCATGGAAAATGGACAAAAGTGTACCAGTAAGTTGCTAAATACTTGATAAATTATTATAGTATAGAGTCAATTGTATTTGTTTGAGCATTTAATCAATTCTTAATAAAAATATCTAGCGATTTTATTGGCCTATGTAAGCCAAAGTTTTCACCACCTTTAAAATGTGCAGTCTAATCCAGTGGTTTTTAAACTGTTCCACAAAATCCTATTTTTTGTGATAGGTCATCAAGGGTTTTAAAAAATGATTAGGGCCAATGGTGGAGCAGGCCAGGTCTCTTGGCTCCAAGTCAGCTTGCACAGTCTGCAAAGCGAGAGATAGAGGTTCTCTGGCGAAAGAAGTGATATGAAAGGGTTCTGGTAGGAAGTTTGAAAACCACTGATCTACTAAATAAAACTTCTGAGGATGTTATCAGTGCTGAGAAGAAGGCTGTTCACAATGCACACATGTTGGCTTCTGCTTTATTAGAAAAACAAAATCAAGCAATATGTTCTGCCAGCTTTTGAAAAGAAGCTAAACAGTCCATTTATATTGGTCGCCAAACTGGAACTCAAAGAAGCTAAGTTCAGTTCCCAGCTTAGTAACTTGCTGTGACATCTTGGATGAGCCAGTTCAGCTTTCTATTCATTTCCCCTCCTACTCTTAAATTTTGGGCATATTTTTTGATTGTCAGTTCTTCAGGGCACAGATTCTTACTGTTTTATACCATGCTTAGGACAGTAAGCATTGATCTTTGTTTGATGTAAAACAGAAAGGGGAGGAAAGAGAAAAAGTTGCTGCCTTAAAGTTTTAAAAGATCTTTTCATTGTCTTCTACTGGTCATATACATTTTTATTTTAAAATATAGTTAGTATGGTATTTCCTCTAATATAATGTTAATATGCTTATCTTTTTGGAAAAAAAAAAGGATAAATGACTATTTGACTTTCAGGTTTCCCACTCCATCCAGAAAATCCTGGAGATTGAATTGCCCCGTAAATATTGCAGATTTTACTTCAATACGCTGCGTGGCTGTGAGAGAGCAGAATGTTGGTTTTGGCATATTCCTGAAAAAGGAGATGAAAAGGTAATGGGTTGGGGGCAGGGTTTGAAGGAGGAGAGACGACGGTACATATTTTCATTTATAAAAATCAGAAAATGTTTCTGTATTCAGTTTTGAGCTCAGGCTGAGTTATCTTTAGGATAAATCTACACAACATGAGCTATATGTCCTAGCAAGCATGTCCAACCCACCTGCTTGCTGCATGCTCCAAGCCTGGAAATACACAGATGAAGAGTCACTGAGGACATTCCTTTTATTGGTTACACTTATGACCCTGGTCTCCAGCATGCTTGAGAGCAGCTGTTGGGTCTCACCAAGCAGCCTTCCCAATGTATTCTTGGTTTTGAACAGTGAATAGGAGTGGGTGACTGGGGCATGCT
>JAGPOW010000261.1:190179236-190194618 GCA_030014935.1 Caiman crocodilus
AGAATATTTGCCAGGACATGCTTTTACCGTCACTTACATATACACTTAGAATCTGAGGGCTTCATCTAAAATCTTCAGTCTCCAAAGAAGGAACCCAAAGAATATGCATAAGTACCTTTTAAAAATTGCTTATTGGATCATTGTACTAGAGAAGCTGTTGAAGTTGCACAATTAGATTTTCAAATGATGAGAAACTGGATCTTTGTGCCTACTCTTAGAAATCTCAAGGACATCTGAATGTGATTGTCTCCAAGGACCCAGCTAAAAACACATGAAAATGTGTATACATTTGAAAGGTTTACATTATGACATTCTTTGAAAGATGGATGTAACAATGGTTTAAAGACACTAATCCCTTCATGTAAAGGATTCATCCTCAATGAATAGATTGTCAGAATGAGACTGACTTTATATGCCAGGTATGAAGCATCTTTGCAGTGCTTTCTTGAGCATTGGCAGTATCCAGCTAATTGACACCAATCATGGTTTGGATTTTACTTCAAAGATGCACTAAAATAATATCCAAATGTTAAAAATCCATCCTCCATGAGCTTTTGTGAGCTGCACTGTTTCTATTGAACTCATTGTTTTGCCTCCAAGGCAAACCACTTGGTCTGCCACTTGGTAGCCTGGAAATACTTTAAGTTCTTTACTGAAAACTACTTGTACAAATCAGACCAGTGATCCAGTTATTCAATATCCTGTTTTTCACAAGGA
Organism: Caiman crocodilus; assembly: GCA_030014935.1. Classification (NCBI taxonomy): domain Eukaryota; kingdom Metazoa; phylum Chordata; order Crocodylia; family Alligatoridae; genus Caiman; species Caiman crocodilus. The sequence goes on from JAGPOW010000261.1 coordinate 190,179,954, forward strand.
CCACTGACAGAAGCTGGGGGATAGGTAGACTCAGAAAGGATGTTCCTTCCTCATCTCCATTAATTACTATACAGTTTACAGCCTGAAACAACAGTTTACATCTTAGAACATACTTAACGTAGCAGAATGATATTATTACCCATACCGGTGTCTGATCCTTTTATGAACATCCATTTGTTCTTGAATCAGTAAGACAATGAGATCCACAAGTTACCATTTTTATTTTGAAAAAATGTTTTAAATTTGTTTTCTCTAAGCTTCATTGAATAAATCTTGGTTGGGTACACAGTTTACCCTCCATGTTGTTCCTCATTTGTATACTTCAAGTATAACCATTCTTTTTTTTCTCTAAAGTTTTACTTTTTTCCATTCTCACACAGATAAATAGATAGGTTTTTTCATGTCTCTAATAGCTTCTGTCTTCAAACTTTTTTATTTGGGATATTGTGAGCAGAACTGAATAGAACATTCCTGGACAGAGTATATCACTAATTAATAAAAGGGCATTTCCAGTATCTTTTATAATTTCTTTATACTTGCTAGTGTTTTACTTGGGTCTTTTGCCCAGTAATCAACCAGAGCTGTTTGTTGATATACTTTACCATAATAATATCCAGCTCCTTTATTATAGTGAAATCCAGAAACATGTATGACTGAGTCAAACTCTTCCTTTCTTTATGCATTACCTGGCATTTGTCAACATAGATTTTTGTTAAGCCTGTTGTCATGCTACTCATAAACAGCTTTCTTAAAATAAAAAATCAGTCAGATTTCTCCCAGGACAAAGCCTTTTATTGTGGGATTTTACAAGCCCATTGCCCCACTTGAAGTACCTTTGAAGAACCAAGATAACATTTTTTCCACAGGATGTTCAACGTTAATTTGAGAACTGCCATTTAAGCTACACATATATGTAAACAACTATCCCACATTATTTTTTATGGGTGTCAAAACCTGGAACAGAGTGTCCTGGGATAAACTCATCCTCTGTTTTCATTAGATGCCCATGGAGTTCTTAAGCCTTTTCTAATGCTGACCTCCTTAAATTTTGTCAGCCTCAGATTTTGTTAAACCATTTACCACCTTTGTCGTCGTCTAATAAATGTAAATGCCAAATATCATATGTACACATATAGCAATCCCACCACAACTTTTCTCTGAAAATCAAGCATTTGTTCCTACTTTGGGGCAGAGATTGTTTAGCCAGTTTTCTTATATGGCAATCTGACTTCACAGAATTTAGCCTAATTCTCTTGGCTTAAATAAAGTTGCTTATGAGAGGATATTAATAAAAGTCTAGAGAAAATATATTGGTTTATTGCCTTGTTGACATGCCAAAAGAATTCTAGCAAATTAGAGCTGTGCAATTTTTTCTTCAAAGGACTTGTGCTGTTTGCCATTCTCAGATATAGTATAGTTCAGCACTTCTCAGCCTGAAGATTAGGATTGCTAGAGGTTTGCAGTCGTAGCTGGATGAAAAAGGCTTCTGAACCTTATTTTTATTTGCAACATAGGTTCACAATACAAAAAAACCCTGAGATCCTCTAATCATGGTGTTTTAAATTATGCATTTAAAAATTTTAGGAAAGTAGTACCCAGGACTCATCTTTCACACCTCATTTAAAGATAGATAAAATATTTTGCTGCCCTTGTGTATCTGGGACTGTGGCTGATTTTAATCAAAGATTGCGCATTTTTATTAGCAACTTGGGATGTACATTCCTAGATTCTTTCAGAAGTCTTTGACAAATACCAGATGGCTTATTTTAGTGCTTTCCCCTCTTACACATTAGTCTAACCTGGCTTCATTTTTTATTATATGAAAGAATAGGCCTGTGGTAGGTGTCACCCAGTTCTTTCTTTTGGTGATGTCTGGAGGAAAAGTGATTTTTTTTGCATATTTTTCCTTTTCTTGGTTTGATTTTTATCTTTAATCCCAAATAACATAATACGCCCTACTAACTTCCTCAGAGATTTTCTGCTTTCAGCTGTTTGCTAGTCTCAGATTTGTCCTGTTCCTCTTAATTTTTACCTTAATATTTTAATTACCATAGACTTATCCCTTTCTGTGAGTTTCAGTTGAGAAGCCTCCTTCATTCAGATACCAGGAAAGGATTTTTAAACCAGACTCAACATCAACCCTCTTGTGCGATCAAAACAGCTATTTGACAGGAGAGTGGAGTTGTTAGAGAAAGTACATTCACATTTGATTCTCAAGACAGTAATCTCTGCAGTGTCCAAAAATGTTGGTCTTCTACAAGATGAACAAGGTTTATTCCTTAGACCTTGAGAAGATGGACATGGAGGCTACTCTCTTTTTCTGTCAACCACAAAGATACTCAAAGTCAGCTGCTAATAGCAAATAATTTAATGCTGATTAAATTACCACCTGTCAACAAATCATTGTTACAACAGTCAGCATGTCCCCAAATCAAACCAATCAGGCATGGGTAGGTTCTATGAATTCTGTCTCAAATTGTGGTACGTCTCTTCCAGTATACCAAATGCCCTCATGGAAATTATCACTAGGTTAGTTAGCATTTTGGCCTTGTTCAGTTAGTTCTTCTGTAATCAAAATGTAGCAGATCTATCTGATTGGTGTTTGTTATGCTAAACTGTGCAAACTGATAAGTTTGAAGTCTTGAAGCATTTTTTTATATGAATTTTCAAAGAGGATAAACCTGCAGTTTGTCTGTTGCAATACATATCTATTCTTGACTAATTTGGTGCAAAGGAGAAGTCTTGATAGAAGTAGTAAACCTGGCTGTTTGGAGAAGAATCAGCCAATTGGGCAAATTTCTTTCTGATAACTCACAGTAGTGAAGAACTTCTTAATTTTTATTCCAGTTATTGTAAAAGAAACAAGATAGTTGCTATTAAGCTTCATTGGGCATAGTAGATGTTATCACCTGACTAGATGTTTTAACTGCTGAATTTTGTCCTAAACATCCACATCCTATTTGCATACTTAGACTGATTTGTGAAAAATCTATTAATACTTTCTAAGAGTAGGTATTATTACAAATTAATTCATTTCATATCCCATCTGTTCCTTGTGGAACCCTTTGTAATGTATAACTTTGGCTTGCATGCTTTTCAAGCTGTGGTATATTATAGCTCTATTTCTTTTTTAGTATCATATTATACTTTGCACAGATATGGCTAATTTAACTTATAAAACGTAAGTTGTTCATCAGAAGTATGATTATCAGTTCATTTGCTTCTTACTTAGCTGATTTTTTTATGGTAGTTCCATCTGTTTATTTTGCCCAATAATTTTATTGAATATATTACATTTATTGAAAAAGGAATGTCTCTTGCAAAATTACTGCTGCACTGGTGGTATTCTATTCTTACAGTTATGGTCATCTTTATTGATCCCATGAACTTTCAAGTGAAAACGCAGCAAATAAAGTATTGAGGTCTTGGACTCAACACAATCTTAATTGCATCTTGATCCCAATTTAGGACCTCTAATGAAAACTAATTCTACTGCTGCTTATTTTTAGTCTTAGCAAATCTTAGTTTTACTCTCCCTGAATAATGATTGGTTGACCTTGGACATTTGCCATGCTAATCAGTTGTTCCCATATGATAAATAATTATGTTTGCATCTTTCTCATAAAATTAGGTTTGGGGTTGGACAAATTATCTGCAGAGTCAACAGGGGGAACTTGATAAAGCAGGTGATTTACAAATATCATTTCAGTAGGCAAGATTAAGAAATGCTACTGCGTGGTGTTTCAGTAAAGTTTAACTTATTTCAGACTAGACCCCTTAGCCAGTTTCTTAAACTGGCTGTTTCCATAAATTAAAGACTCCAGCAGGAAAAAAGCCTTTAAAATTTGTTATATTTTCAGATGCTAAAAATGCTATCTCTGTTCATAATTCAGTAAAATTGCATCATGAAGGTGAGTTTGGTCAAAATTCCCCACAGAAATTTGTTTTATATATCAGTTCCTATCTAAATCTATTACAATTAACTCCAAATTTAGACTTGCCCATTTTTACACAGTCCATAGATTCAATTATACCCCTTGTAAATTGAAACAATTAAATCAACGAAAGTCTCATACAAGCTGGAAATGAAGCACACAATTAGGCTCTTTTATGCATGTAATACAGACTTGTCTCTTGATTAAACCTTCTACAACTGGGTTTTCCAAGCAATTTCACTAATATTTGGAACTGTGAAAGCTCCAGATGCAGTCTTGGTATTTTGGGAGTTGATCCAAAGGAGGAGGAAAATAGATTCCAAAAGAAAGCAAACTAATTTACATACTTTAGGCATGTGCTAAAATTTGTTTCGGAAATGCCCTCCACCACCTGGGTTTTTTGATTAAATGAGCTAACCCATTGCCAAGTGATGCTATTTGTTTCAGCAGTCAAAGATCCTATATAAACTTTTTACCAAAGGGACGTACTTGTACCCTGTTCAACTAAAAGGTGGTCCTCGCAATTATTAAAAATTAAATACAAACTATTCTTTTTTAAGCATTTTATTTATAATCACAGTATTGAGATTCTAAAAGTGAAAATTATTTGGTCTTATCCTCAAACTTGCTGTCTGAACACTATTTTAGAGAAGAAAGATTGACTCAAGGAAAAGGAAGGCATAGCATAGGTTTTGACATTGTATGTCTCAAGTCATTAAAAAAGTTGCTCTCAATTTAGACATTTAGGCCACTTTTACACATGCTCCAGGGGTGGAGAGGGCAGCATTTTAATTGGAGTGGATCCAATAGCTGTTAATTAAAATGCTACCACATCTCATGTATCGGCATCCCTACATTTTAAAAGTTTGTTTGATAAACTTTAGTTCATGTGTACCCACCATTTTTAAGTGCAGGGATGCTGATACATGAGATTCAGGAGGCTGCTGGCGCACAGTAATTGCCATGCTTCTGCAGACTTAATTAATAGTCTGCTCTGATGCACTGGAATTCCAGTGTGTTGAAGCGGCCTCTATGCTTGTGTGTAGACACTTCTAAATATCTTTTTTAACTACTATTTTTATAAGTACCATGTAAGACTGTTAATAAAGAATGCAGAAAAAATTATTTAATTTGTCCCCATTACTTACTTTTCATAGTTGATAGCATATGTATGTACATTCAGGTTGACTGTTCCCAAAATAATCTATTCCCCCCCCCCCTTACTTTCCAGTTGAAAATTTTTTTAAAAATGGGGGGAGATAGATAATTGACTATACCCTATTCCCCCTCCCCCCACCACAATAAAGCAAATGTATCTGAAACTACTTTTAATGCTTCAACTGGCAAGATTACAAGATGTAATCTCTTTTGGTTTTTGCCATTTTTGCAAAACGCAGTGTAGTATACATGCATATTGCAAATATTATAGGTGTTTTGTGTTCTGCATGGCAGTTTAAATATTTGAGATAAAGATGTTCAGAAGAGAACTATTTGTGAAGCTTCCTAGAATTTAAATAAAATAATTGAACTTATCAAACCATTTTATCACAGACCAAGTGATTTTTAGGAATTTTTATTAACCTTATGTTACTTTATGGGAGAGCAAAACTTATTCATTGTTCTCAGTTTTATTTCTAGACAGCCTTCTGATTTACAATTTCTGTGTAGATTTTTTTTTATATTACATTTTCATTTTTTTTACACTTGTACATTCCTTTCTTTTTCACCTTTAAATTTACTCTCCTAGAATTAATTACTATTTTCATTTCCAAACTTTTATCTTCTTTATTACAAATCTGTTCAGGGAATTCTGATAAAGGTCTGAGTTAACACATATGTATAATTATGATAACAGCAGTTCCTTTGGAAAAACAACCTATCTAAAGTATCTTAAAGTTAATAGCACTGTTGTGCTCTGGCACTGCTTTTGTCTGAAGACCAGTTAGTTTATCCTGTCACCATGCATAATTTAAACAAGCACAATTATAAAGCTTACTTGCAGTAAAAAGTTTGTCCCATATTCCTGTGTTAGAATACAGCCTAATCTGAACTAATAGAGTTTGCTTTTCTCATTTTTGTCCTTTCTAGATTTGCATGGCAGTACTTCGGACATATATAAATATTAATGAAGCAAGTCTGCTACAACGTGCAGGTATGATATAACACAGTTTTTAAGAGGCATATAATATAAAGAGCCATGAGAAGGTATAATGCTATATAAAATAATAAATAACAGGTTCATTTAATATATGAAGTGTATTGTATATGCATTTTTGTTCAAACTTCTTTAGTAGTTTTGTTATAGACTGATCACAGTAGATATAGTTTTAAATTTATTCTGGGAGAGATCTTTGGTAAAAATGGATTTAAGGTTAGATGAATGAATCAATAGCTTAAATGTAAAAACGTTAGAGGGATGTTGTAACAATTCTAAAACCAAAGATTCGAAACCCAAGAAATTTATAATTAATGCAACACTTAATTGCATTTCATATCTTAACATATTTGTATTTTTATTAAGGCACACAATAAGTCCTTTACTTTGCCATATAGTGATACCGTGCAGACACACAGCTATGACTTGGTTATTTGTGTTTTCACATGCGTTCAATATAATTCATTTTCCCCTTCCTGGCATTGTTACTGGGACTTGAGAAAAGGATAAGAATAATTAAAGGAACTTTACTTGCGAGCATATAAAAGAGATTAGGCCTGCTTCTGAAATCTGATCCTTATTGTATGTGCTCTGTATGCACGTGCAATTAATGTAGCCGAATAAACTCTGAAGTTTGTGCTGGAGTTTATTGCTTCTGGATGCTGCCCTGGCTGGGGGTCAGCCTGCCAACCCAGGGCTGTTCTGATCGGGCTCAGCGTGCTGCACAAGGGCTGGCTGGGGCATGAGGGAGCTTAAATGCAGGGGTAGCCAGTAAGTATCCCCCACACTGGAGCACCGTAACTGCCCCAGCCAATCCCATTAGCATCTGCATGTGCACTGCAATGGAGTCATTTAGTATACTCCATTGTAATACCACCACACGTGTAGATGGTGGCATTTTAATGCAGAGCTAATTAGTTGGTTCTGCAGTAAGCGTTTTGTATAAACATGCCCATAGGGCCTTCTTATTTCTGTAGACCACTTTACAGGTATAGGGACCTGTTATGTGAGAGTAGGTTCAAGGGGAAAGCATTGGGACCCAGAGAACATAAATGTTTATACAGGCGGTCCCCGGTTAACGAACGAGTTACGTTCTTGAGACCATCTTTAAGTCCATTTTGTATGCAAGTCGGAACACATACGTTTTTAATGACCAAGGAGGTGAGGGGAGAAACCAGGCTTCACCTTAGGACAGGATCAGCCAAAAGTGGGGGCGGGTGGGTGGGAAAGAAAAATTGCAGCAGAGCGCAAGCATGGTCCTGGCGTTGCCACGTGGGTGCGGTGCCCAGCGGGACCCCACGCCCCTCCCGGCCTGTGCTGTTCGTAAGTACGGAGTGTCCATAACTCGGACATTTGTTAACCAGGGACCACCTGTAGGAGGGAATAATAGGATTAAATTACATTTATGGTTATCGGTTTTAAAAGAGAACTAAAAGCAGTTTTGGGAATTATAATGTTTCAGTGTCCGCCATTTTTTAATTATCATTGTCTTGTGTGTTAAAGAAGGGGGTTTCAACATTTTTAAATAAGTGTACCCTCAGGGGGAGCAAGCAACATCTGCACTGCCCTGCTCCTGTGAACCAGCAGCATGGGATTGCAGCGCTGCATCCCCACCTGCCCCCACACACCGCCCGGGACCTTTCAAAGTACCCCTGCATTAAAATATATTTCTTACCCAAAGTCCTACTCGGAAGGGAAGAATGACTTTACTGGGAAAGAATTAAAATGAACGGTGGGTGTGGGGTGTTCATTCATATATATCTCTATATATAGATGTATAGAACTGACAGTTTTTTCTCTAACCTTCTGTTATGTGGTAAAATGCTTGGTCGGGGGGTTCAAATAAAGATCATGCTAAAAATCAGGCTCTTAAAAAATATTGTAATGTTGGCTGGAATGCTTATTGACATTGAGACTATACTTTAATTATCTATTAGGAAGAAAGGACAAGTTCTACTGTTTGGGACATTTTAAGCCTATATTGAACAAAGTGTAGCTCTGAGCAGCCCCTGCATCTTTAGGGGGTCTGGACTAAATATAATGTCTCTTTTCTGTGTCTACCTCTTATGTGAAATTGTTGAGTGACTGCAGGGGTTCGTAATAGAACGTGGATAATCTTAAGCACTCTGACTGGTGGTATGGCTAACATAAAATGGATGCATCTAGCACACAGGTCACCATGTGACAGCCATCTCTGTTTTCCTGGGTCATGACTGCGTATTGTACATCTGTAAGGTTATTTTGCAGGTCGTTCCCAGGCCATGCCTGTCAGACTCTGTGTTCTTGCTGGTCATCAACTGGCCAACCAACAGCAATGTAGTTTGGAAGGGCAATCAATGTGTGTAAATGAATGTGCTGCACCTGTTTTGATCTGGGTTAAAATCCAGGACAACTAAACCCATGTCAAATTACACATCTGTCTACAGCCCAAGGAAAACTGTACTGCCAATGACTGAATGTAATATGTTTGGGGGATAATTCCAAAAATTAAATCAATCTGGTTCCTGTTATACTAAATATTTTCTTTTAATTTTCTTTGTTTTCTTGTGTTCATATTAAGAAATAGCTACTGTAATTAAAACCTGCTTCAGGGAATAAGTTGTTTAAAAATATTGGACAATAAGATGAACTGACTGCTCCAATTGATTCTTTCCAGTCCAGATATTTATGAATTACTACAGAGAAGTTACTCCTGGTTTGCATTTTGATTTACAAGTGCTGAATGACCTTCTGATTGCTTTGCTCAAGCATTGCTTGTTGAAGGAAGTATTTCTGCTGTTAAACATTGGTATAATGATTAAAAGGCTGGTGAGTGAAATTGAAATATTTTGAATGACTGATCATGGGGTGATAATTCTTCTATTACTAACCATTCTGTTTTTATTTTGCTATCCAGTTCTTTAATGCAAAACCATATGTAAAGCAGTCATAAACTACTCTTAAGAAAACTCTAAACTGTCTATTGGAAATTAATAAGTCTAATTGGGATTTTTTTTAATATTTGTTTTGTTTAGCCACCTATTGATGTGATTCTGAAAGTGTTTGAACATGTGGCTTCCACAAACATTAGAGAGGCTGTGCCTACATTAATAGATGCCTTTTATAAGGTAGGCCTTTGACTATTCCATTATGTCTTTTTATTTTAAAATTCAAGTTAAAGTATTTTAAAGATAGAATTGAAGTAAGCAGTTGGTTATATTGTTGTAGCTGCTCTCTTTCTAGAGTTTTCCTTTCTTTCCTTGTCTTTTAAATCTTACTTTTTAAATCTTAAATATTTTTCCCATAGTACATTACTACCTATGCCAGTTATTGCTGGAAACCTTTTGAAAAAGCTAAATTTTATGCATATCTTCAATTTCTTCTTTTGATACCACAGCTTTTTGATGCCGGAATGGAGTTTGAGTCTGAACATTTTAACTGTATTGTTAAGTTCCTTCACCAATTGCAAGTTTCCAGTCAGGAAATAAATACTATTTTGAACATAAAATCCAGGTGCGTATTTAAGATTGGGAATTATCTAATAGCTAATATACAAAAGGTATTTAATCATTTTTTCGTGCTTTCATTTATGTAAAGATTAGGTTACATTATTTTAGGATGCTGCTAATTGGAAAATGTGACTCATACTTTTGTACAAAGAAATTTAATCATGGGAACATAAACATAACATTAGACGTTCCATCCAATGTCAGACTAATGGTCCATCTAGCCCAGTAATCCTGTCTCTGAGAGTGGCAGAAATGGATGCTTTAGAGCAGCAGTTCCCAAACTGGGTTGCAACTGCAAATGGGTCACAGCAACAGCAGGTGGGGTCATAATAAAAAGGAATCTGGGTTTTTCACTTGCTGTAGAAAAACACAGATTTTCTCCTTAACAGAGAAGACCAGGTTTTCTCTGTTAAAGGAAAAAATCGTGGATTTCTCTTTTAAAGGAGAAAAATATGGGAAAATTTGAGTTTCCCCTTGCAAGCTGGCAGAGTTCCTGTCTGCAAGGGGCTGCTTGGTGCTGGAGGGAGCAGGGGTGGGCAACTGGAGGCAGGAGGTGCCATATGCATGTGTATCAGCCAGGCAGTAGTGGAGAGTAGGTCCTGCAGCTTCTTCCAAGTTAAGTCTGTGTGGAGGGGCACAGGCAATGTATTAGGGAAAAGGAGGGGCACAGACAATGCAGGAGCAGGAGGACATGTGCCACCTCAAAATTTCTGTGCCTACATCAGTGCAGTGAGGCTACAGTAGGGCTGGGCCATCTCTAGGTGGTGGCAGCAGCTGCCTCCATGGCCCAGTGGATGGTGGTGCAGGACGGAGTGCTGCACCACTGTGGCCACCAAGTTGAGGCACGGCAGCAGCAGCAGTGTGGAGTTATGCCCTATGCTGCTGCCAGGTGGGCAGGGGTCCATGGTGCTCCCTTCTGTGCCATGGACCCCTGTTCCTGTCTGCTGGGCTGCAGAGACCCCCAGGGGGAGGGCAGCCGGGTGGGGGAGCCTCAAACCCACAGTGAACAGCCCACATCCTTCCCCCCTGCCCCATAGGCTCTGTTCCAGGTGTACCATCCACAGGGGAAGGGAAGGGAATTGAAAAAGAGCTTTCTCTACACTCCGCTCCAGCCATAGCAGTTGCCACCACCTCCTGTGAGCAGCAGCCAGGGTTCAGGCGCTGGTTGGGGAGTGGGGGGCTACAGGCAGGAGTGGGGGGTCATGCTGAGGAAAATTTGGGAAGGACTGCTTTAGAAGGAGAGAATTGAACCAGATATAAGAGTATATCCCCTATCGTTACCCTCTCTGGCAGCCACTGTTACTGGTTTAGAGATGCCAGAGGAAACGCTTGCATCTGTTCTGCTCAGGTATTAATAAATCTGTTATTACAAAATATATCATCTGTGAATTTGTCTTGTCCCTTTTTGAATCTGGTTATGCTGCCTGCCTCTACAACCTCCTGTGGCAATGAATTCCACAAGCTTAAAGCTTTCTACACTGCAAAAAAAAACCCAAAACTTTCTCTTAGTTTTAAACCCATTTCCTAATTTCATTGGGTGCCCCCTCATCTGAACATTTTGGGACTTGGTGGAAAGCACTTCACTGTTTGCCTTGTCCACATCTTTCACGATTTTATAGACCTCTCACATCCACCTTCAGTCTTCTGTAGAAATTGGAGAGTCCTAGCCTTTTTGTCTCCTGGTTTGGCAATTGCGCCATACCCTTGATCATCTTGGTTGCATTCTGTCACTTCACACCAACTATATTGAAAGATGCTGTTAATTTTATTAGAAGTGGTAACACCAAGAATAAAGAATCGAAAGATTTGGGTTTTTAGTTCAGATATTAAGGTTTTTCCACAACACTTTTGATCATAAAATTAAATTGGATATAATACTCCCATCAGTGCTCCCAACAGTTTTCTTCATGATTATGGACAAATCACTGAATTGGTGAGAGGCCTTGCACTGATTCTTCTTCTGATTCTTCTTCTCCTATGCCTGCATCCCAAATCCCAACTTCTAAATTTAATCTACTCTGTTTAGCTCACAGAAAGGTTGTGAAATAAATGTTACTTCTTGTGCACTTACTTTCAAGAAGTGAAAGTAAACCACTTCTTGATTCACAGATACCATATGAATTCAAAATACTGTTTTAACAATAAAATTGTAAAAATTTAATTCTGCAGCTTTTCATATTATTTCTTGATAGAAGTATAGAGGTGTCTTTCAACCAAGCAGTTCGGGGTTTGTCAACACAATACATTTATAAAACCTGTGTGAATTAATTGATATCACTTTACAGATAAGGGCAGTGATTTGCAGAGAAGTGATGTGTGCAGTGTGTTGCATTGTCAGTGGCAGAGCCAAAATAAAACTATCACTAGATCACATTTCTTTTGTCTAATTTGACAGAAATTTTTACTTTGGGAACAATTTTTAATCTATAAATAATGAAGTATTTTTGCTGTTTCCTTGTTGGGTTATGGGGTTTTAGAAAGGTAACTCTAGGAATGAAGAAACTGGCTAATTTCAATACAGATACTATAATTAATAGTTTTCTCTTGTCAAAGGTTTCAAGCAAAACAGTTTAAAAAGAACTGGCTTTGTGACATAAATATGGCAATAGCTGAAATTCAGGTACAGTATGAACGCTTATTTCTTTTAAAAGAAACTTCAGAACTAGCTGCATGATGTTCAGTCCTTGATATCCAGTGGAAAGACCTTGTATGTTATAACATGATGGATCAGTAAGGCTTTTCCATGGTTATTTGTAATTTGCCTTAAATTAATTTGGATCTCAAGGCATTTTTTTTCTTGTAGTACTAAGTGGTGCCATTTACCTCTTTAAAACATTTTCTCATTCTCATGTGAACTGAGAAACTATCTGCTAATACTAGGATTCAGAGTCTTAGGTTTAGTAAAGCACTACAAAACCTTTATTACATAATGCAATGAGCTACTGTCATAGTGCTACCATTGAAATAGTGATTGTTAAGGTACCTGTTTTATTTTGTGATTTGGTAAAATAGTGTATTTGTGCTTTTGGTCTGTGATGATACTATACTGTTCCTTACCAGAAATATAAAATAACTTTCACTTCCTATTTAAATGATTCATATACAGAAGCAGTTCTGGAAGGAAACTAATTGGAATGCTTATTAAATATGTATTATTTTTCTTAATAAACATTTTTATTGTTATTGGTGATGCATATATGTTTGCAGTAGCCGTAATAGTGCATGTTTTTAAAATATATATAATTTTTTGGAATAATTCACTTGTTTAATATTCTGCATTTCTTTTCAGGTTTAAATAGAAGTTACTTACTGAATACTTATATGTACACTTATTATGTATGTAGATGTGATTGTAATTGGGTTAACTGAAACTTGGTGGGGTAGTTAATATGACTGGAATATTGTCATGGATGGGCATACCTTGTTCAGGAAGGACAAACAAAGGAAAATGTGATGTTACTTCATGTTTAAAAGTGACATGCACTTGTTCTGAAGTACTGTACAAAGTGTGAGATAGACCTCTTGAAAGTTACTGGGTTAAGATAAAATATGAGAACAATAAAAACAATGTCATTGTGGATATCTGCTGTTGACCACCAAACCAGGAGAAGGAAGAGGAGGAAAATACTTTTTTCAAACAGCATCTGACTAGTATAACCTGGTGCTAATGGAGGCCGGGGCATTTTCATTTGCAGTGACATCTCTTCAGAAGGAAATGCAGCAGTGCAGAGGCAGTACGGCAAGTTTTTGAAGCATATTATTTTTCAATAGAGATAGGGGCCTACAAGAGAAATATGGAGTCCTGGTTGTGGGGAGCACCTCCTATTTTGGAAATAGGAAATAGAGGAGTTCTGTTTGGTTTCTAATCTGAATTAGAATAAGTTTTGAAATACATTTCTGAAGATCGTATTGTTCTCACACATTTTATTGCAATTTTCATTATTTTTGAGTGTGCAGTACAAGTGTACCCCAGTTCTCCCTCTGTTATAGGCTCTGTCATTCCCTTCCAGTCCACTTGCCTGATGCACCATGCTGCTTCAACTCCCTAGCTGGATTGTATTGTATGCTCCTGCCTGCAGGAATGCCTCTGACTTGGGGGAAGAAGGTACCAAAACACAAGTTCACTGAGACTCCCATTTTCCCTAAGCCTGGCTTTGTTGCCACACAGTCATGCTCAGTAAAGGAAAAATCAGATCATGTTAGTTGGATAATTTCAGGACTTCTGTTTCAATTTTCATTGACTGGCTGGGGTGGCCTATAAAATCTGGGACTGTCCCAGCCAAACCAGGATGTACAGTCACCCTAACAAAAGACCATCCTGGCTAAGCAGCAGACTCTTTCAGGAGCTGAAATTTAAAAAGCATTGTGGAAAAAATGGAAGCTTAATCCTGTTACTAGGGATGAAGATAAAGTGTAGCATAGGCATATAATAAAAAAAAAATCAAGATGAGGCAAAAATTGAGAAAACTAGCAAAGGAAATAAAGGGCAGCAACAAAAGCATTCTACAAGTATGTCAAAAGTAAGAGGAAGTATAAGGAAAGTGTAGGTCACTTACTGATCACAAATTGCTATCTGATAATGGATGATGCAGAAGAATTTAATGCAGGGGTTTCAAACTCATCCAGCCCTGTGGGCCAGATGAGTGGAATGGGGTACAGCCCCTGGACTGGATCAGGTTTTAGTTGATTCTAGATCCTAAGTAACAGCTCATTTATCAACCATTTTGGTCCTCTGCATCTTTTCAAGTGCATCTGGAGCATTCTTCTTTGGCAGTGCGCTTTGGCTAAACAATGAAATGGTTTGAGCCACTTTGTAGGTGTCCTCTAGCCAGCCTGTTTCAACTGTTTCCTATGTGCCACCCTCACTAGGGGTAGGTTTACCAACTTTATGAGATGGGTTACCAGGGAGCTCCACCACAGAGGAGTTTGTTGAGCCACCTGTGCTAATTTTGTTGGACATTCTGCACCACCCAAGCTCATCTAAGGTGTCATAGTATCTAGGGTCAGAAGGGGCCTAAAGCAGGCCATCTAGTCTGACCCCCCCGCCAATGGCAGGAATGAGTGCCAGGGTCACAGGACCCCAGCCA
>JAGPOW010000261.1:190194718-190233533 GCA_030014935.1 Caiman crocodilus
CTTGAGCTGGCCAGCAATTTGGAGGTCCAGCTCCTCCCTCTGGTTGGGTGGTCTGTAGCAGACACCCACCATTAAGTCCCTTTCCCCTCGTCCTCCTTGTAGCCTGACCCAAATTGATTCCGCCTTGTCCTCAGTCGCCCCCAGGTTGACGCTCGATGCAGAGAAATGCTCTTTGACATAGAGCGCAACCCCTCCGCCTCTTTTCCCCATCCTGTCCTTCCTGAAAAGGGCATATCCATCGATGCCTACAGCCCAGTCATGGGTCGGGTCCCACCAGGTTTCCATGAGCCCAACTGACTTACCTGGCTCAGCGGCAGAGCGTCCTCTCCTCTCCCGGCAGGCCCATCCCCTGGCAAAGCTAGTGTCACTGCCCATCACTGATGTAGTAAAGGATCCAGTAAAACTCAGAAGTGGTCCTACCTACTAATAAAAATATGGACAGGGTTCCTTTGAAAGGAGTTAGAGCTCTTACATCCTGTCTTTTCCTCTTTAGTTGTTGTGACAGCTAACAAGAATGCAGTTATGCAAGTCCGTCCATAAGGACAAGCAACCAGAGAGGGCTGGACCTTGTTGGAAAATGGTTCTATTTTTTCTTAAGTTTGTACTCTGGACTTTTAGGGGCAGAACCAGAGGTAAGACCCTGCTGACAGCAGTAGAATGCTTTGCACAAACCTTCATTTCACAGATTGTACCTGACTTTAAAAGATCTGTTTTCATCCATAGTAGGAAGAACTGTACTAGTTCAACCAACGTGGCAAAATGGGCATGACTTATCTAGCTGCAGTTGGTCAAGGAACATTTCTCTTGACCCGTTTTCTATTGTAGATGCACATTCCTGTTGGAAGTCAAACATGTCAGTCTCTCTGCAGTCTCAGTCAGGATTCATCCAGCAGCTATCTTTACCCACCAAGCACCAGTAGAGGAGAAGCCCATTTCCTCACCAACTGCCCTCAGATTCCTCAGAGGCTTCGCTGTAGCCCTTCTTCATGTAAGGGACCTTGTCATGCAATTCAACCTGAACTTGGTCTTGACATCCTCTTGGGGCAGCTGTTTGGACCCTTGAGGACTGCTCATTGTTCTACCTGTCTATGAAGATGGCATTCTTAGGGGAAAATATCTAAGCAAGGTAAGTTATAAGCTGTTAGGGTAGATCCTTCCCATGATATCTTCTGTCTGGATGTGGTAATCTTGAGGACACATTCAAAGTTGTCATACCTGGTCTCTGAATTCTACCTGAGCTCTCAGATTATTTTACCGGGGGTCTTCCCTAAGCTTCATTCTGCAGCAGCTAACCTTTACACTACTTAAACATCAATAATTTTAATTTATTTTTTATTTAAACTGGATCAGACCTTTCTGAAAAATCTTTGCTGCCATTTATCACTATAGCTTTTGACTCCATAAGTGACATCTGCAAGGCAGATACCTGAAGCTTGACAACATATTTTTACCAAGTATTATGCAACCTGGGAAGCAACATATGGTAGAACAGTCCTTCAGTCACTGTTTGTATGGGAAACTTCAAGACCTCCCTCCAAGTATGTATGGGCACATATGTGGGCAGTTACTCAAAGAAGAAAAATTACAGTAATTGGAGTTTGCATTTAACTCCTTTCCTCCTTACTGTTTTCTTGCACAACACATTTTAAGAGGGAGATGAGTAGGAAGCACACCCTGCCCTTTATTCTTTTGGGTGTGAAATACTATGAACACTGCTAAAACAACAGATCTGTAGTCCAATGCATAAAGCATGATGCACTTCAACACAGTGAATATGCATATGAGTAATTATTTTAAAGAATTCCAGTTATTGATAAGTAACAGTATTCAATTTTTTTAAAAGCTTGAAAATGGAATATCTGTAATATGAAAGTATGCAGTTGTACTTTGAATCCGACTTTGGGATGCTGTTGGAAAAAAGATATTTAATATTTTTCCAATGTTATGTAATAAGTTAGACTCGTAATCAGATTTTGAGATGCAGAAAACTAGCAGTTTTGTACAGTGCAGGAAAGATAAAAACCATAAATTTTGACATGGCTAAGTAAAAGATTATTTAACTAACTTTTATACGCAGTTGCAGTTTATATGTTTTTGGAGAAGAGCAATATTAAACAAATACAAAATGGAAACTAATTTGAATAGAAACTGCAGAAAAAGATTTGACTGAACAGCAGGTTGAACAGTACTTTTTAGTTTGACAGTAGCAGAATACAATAATGGAATGGTACACACTATGGAATTTGGTACATTTCACTGAAATGACTAATATTTAAATGACAGAGTGAAGAAAACAGGATTGGAAGACAAGATAGTTAAACAGGAATTAATAGAATCTTAAAGGAAATTGGAATTATACATGTGAATTCTTGAAATAATGCAAAATGTAGAAAGCTAAATGGATGTATTATAAAAATTAATGTCTCTAAAGACAGATCATGTATCTGTAAACCTTAAGACAAGATACTGCATCTTAAATTCCCTCAGTGATGCATTTTAACTTGTTAATGGTTCATCAATAAGGGTGTTTAGAAGTTTAGGTAGCTTGTTGAAAATATTATAGAAAATATTTATTAGCTGCATTTTGACTCCCTAGAAGTCATGACAGCTATACTTTCCAAGTTTTATAGTGTTTCCTGTTCATTTTCATAAACTTCCCTTGCTCTTCAAACAGCTGTTCCTTAGTTTTCTTTGCGTTAAACTGTATTTAGACAGTTGTGGCCTGTATCTTAGTGCAGTATTCTCGATGCCTTTTGTTTTAGCACATCTTACTATTTGAGGGGTAGGGTAGTGTGTCTAAAAACAATTCCATTCATTTCCCATCTTTTGAAGAGTATAAGAACATACTTCTCTTTAGTAGAAAGTATTTTTTTTTCTTAACTTCAGCATGATCCCAAAAATATACTGATTAAAAAAATCTGTGCAGTTTTTGTCTTTGGAGGTGTATTTTCAATAAATTTCAGAAAAACTTGTGAAATTTCTGAAATTGTTATCAAGATAGTGGTTAAGAGTCCTCATTCAAGCTGAGCTACATCAGAAAATTAAAAGTTTTTTGAGAGGCAGGAAGTTTACTCAGAGTGAAATGATTCCTGCATTACCTTAATCAAAAGTGTCAAAAGTTAAAATAAATAAAAATTGCCCCTTATGAAAAGTGGTATAAAACATCAAAGATAAATACATATCTCCTGTAGAATACAAAACATTCAAAGGAAGGAATCATAATGCTGGGGAGAGTGGGCAGAAATTATGATTTGAGCAAGCTTGTTTATGTTTATTCTGGCTTTTTAACAGCACTGTAAAGAAAAAAGCGACTGGTCCAGTTTGGGAACTTTATATATAAATGTTCGAATGGGATGTCAAAATTTTGGTGACCTTCAAAAATTAACTCTCTGTATTGCTGAAATACTAACACGAGACTCCACAGAAGAGAGACCAGGAGTTCCTTTTTGTGAGTTTGCTGAAACAGGTAAAACTAAAATCACAAGTATGTTTTATGTATTGTTTGATATTTAACAAACACCTGTTCAGCAGAGAGAATGAAAGGAAACTGGAATTATGTGCTGACTGTTCTCTTACCCTTTATTTCAGCATCTCCTGTTGCATGTACAACTAACCACACAAGCTCAGTAGTAGCCAAACTCCCTGCATCACTGAAAAAACGAGGAAAAGGAAATCTTAATCAAGCTACCTCTCACTTTAATCAAGCTACCCCTTAAAAATCAATAGGTCTTGTAACATGACTTAAAAGTAGGATAGCTATATGTCCTCGTTCCACTGAGATAGTCCTGAATGTCATAGGCTGCCCTGGCCAGTTGGTGAGAATTGAAGTAGACATCCCAGACGGGCACCACCCTGCCTGCACATGCCCAGCATGGCTCCTCCTAAGCAGGCTGGGCTGAGCACCACTCCTGCCTGGGGAAGGGATCAGCGAGGGCAGGGATGAGGCTGGAGCTAGGGTTCAGTTACCTGGGTGGAGCACACCAGGGGAGGGCAGGACAGAATGGAGGTCTGCAATCAGGCTCCATCCCCCACGTGCAGACACTAGAGCTGGCTGAGAGCAGCCTCTGGGCTTTGCCAACCAGTGCTACGTGGCCACAGCACTTCCGCCCTGCTTCCAGCAGCCTCGTGCCTGGCCATTGCCAAGGCCCAGGTTGCAAGTGGAAGCCTCAGACAGCTGCCAGTAGCTGCATAGGGGCACTGGGTGGCTGCACAATGCAGGTTGTTAAGAGCCCAGGGAGCACCATGCAAAGGCTTCTCCCAGCCAGGTCCAGCCCCTCTGTGTGGGGGAGGGAGCCTGACCACAAGCCTCTGTACTATCCCACCCCACTCTGCCATCAGGGCTCCTGGGAGCCACAGTCAGGGTTGTGTGTATATGTCTGTGGGGTAATGGGTGCAGCAGCAGGATGGGAAATGTATGTGCACCTTCCTCCACATCCTTGACTTCACTAAAGTTATTATGGTCACTGTACCTAAAATATGCAAGCTGTGGTTTAATCACTCTAATGATAGAAGTCGGGCCCAGAATTGAAAAGTGTCTGGTGAGAATGTTCTACTCTAATCATGCAAATTGGAGTACCTCTCACTTTTTAATAACTAAAAGAGCAGTAGTTCTGGCTTATGAGTATGCATGCCGAAGTCATTAAGGACTTAATCGTGCAAAGCAAGTAGCTTGAGTTATACCTAAAAATGAACTCTGACCTGCAAGAGTTTCTGGAGCATCTGTGTAATATGTTTTACACATAAACTGCATGACTAAAGAGGAAACTGTTTAGTAGCATGCAGTTAGAAATGAATTAAAGATCTGCAAGTGTTGGGACCCCACCTTTCCTTCAAATCTTTGTATCTGCTTCTTGTGTTGTATGATATTAAAATTTCAATGCTGGGCTGCAGCCTGAAGTTTAATTTGTGTTTTGAATTAAGTATTTTTCTGCCAACATTAAGGTAGTGAACCCAATTAAATGGAGACATCTCATCTCAATTATTGGTTTGGCCTTCTTAAGGATTGTCATACTTGCTAATCGCCTATAGTCAGACGTAATCATAAAGGGGAAATTTCTACTAGTAGCTTTATTGTTACTTCAAACTGACCCATTGGGGGTCAAATGAGCTTTAGATAAAGCTCCCCTCTTTCCATTTTTAAGCGCGGGGTCACTGATACACAAGATGTTGCTGGAGTGCAGCAATTACCACGCTCCAACTGACTCTACTAATTAGAGCATGTCGGAACAACCTCACTACTCATGTATAGGTGCCAGTTATATCTGTGTAATGATCTTAACTTCAGCACTTTAAAGGGTATGTTGAGAATTGAAGAACAGAGGGCCATTGGAGAAGGAGGAAATACCTCCGGGCCAGAATGAGAGAGTAAGGGTATGTTGCCCAAACTTCTCTTCAGAGTATCTTAATACTACTTTTTTTTCATTATACAAACACTGATACAAAAGCAGCCTTTAGTCAGTGGAATATAAGCCAGTCCACATCTTGTTGCAAGATGAAGTATCCAAACTGAAATGACATGTACACTTGGATCAGGAAATAGAAGAGTTGTAGGGTATCACTGAAGTAGTCCCTGAACCCATTTTTGAGTTTCTTTGGGGTTGGTAGTTTGGCCTGGCAGTTCATGCCTCAGCTGCTTGGTACAGCATAGAGAAAATGGATTTTTAATTTCAGCAGGATCCCAAAATGTCTGAATAATAAAATCTGTCCTGTTTTGCCTTGATGAGAGAGACTGCCAAGATGTATTTTCACTAAGAAGTTCAGACCATCTTGTGAACTTCGTGAAGGGTTTATCAAAGATAGTGATTAATAGTCTTCATCCAAGATGAACTATATTAGAAAAGCTTTTGGAAGCAAGAGAGAGACTAAATTGAAACTTTAAAAACAAAAATATAGAATTATATGCCCCTTAGGTGAAGCAATGGGTATTTCAATTATCTTTCCATCATTGTTAACATTACCTCTTGTTCATCTAAGCATGCATCTCAGACAGTGAGAGCTTGATGACTGCATTAGCCAGATTTGTTGAATTAGAAGCTCCTAACTAGGGATCATCAGTATGTTAATGGCATTGCATACCTAAACACCTTTTCATTTCTCTTGGGAGACTTCTATATGCATTGAACAGATGGTGAGTTATTTGCTAGGATATTTCAGAGAAAAAGACTGTAGGTAATGTTTGTTGTAATGCTTTTCTACCTCTTTCCTAAATAAGGTGGTCCTCTTTTCCAGAGCAGTTGTTTCATCAGGTGTCAATATAAACTTGCAAGTGAATCTAAATATTATTTTTAAAAGTGGGCATTATCTAAAGAGCAGATAGATGTATGGTATTTTAAAGCCCTGAGCCAGTGTAAATTTCTCCCTGATATTTTCCTAAGTAAACTGTCCATATCTTGTGCTGTCCCCCAGGAAAAATGTTTATTTATCTGTTCCACCACCACCACCTCATAGTTGAGGCACCATAAAAGTTACCCATGCCACACAGCTCTTCATGATAGGTCTGTTTTTATCCTGATACAGTTTATGTCAGTGTAAATATGTTGTATGTCTGGACTTACGATCCTGAGGTGTTAAGCACATGAATAAATTTCCAATAATTTACTAACTTTGCTGCATCTTTTGCTTATCAGTTGAGATGCAAGTTTTTTGTTTTCCTGTTCAATATTTAGTTGATTCCTGTTCAATATTTAGATACACAACATAAAAATGCAACACACTTTGTGTCAGTAGCAACAAAACAAAATGTGGTTTCTGATTTTTTTTTTTTTTTTTTTTTTTTTTTTTTACAGGTGAAAATAGTACAGAATATTTATTTGTAGTTTATACATTATGCTATTAATTTGGAAACTTAGTTGTGGGTTTTTTTGGTTGGTTGGTTGATGGTTTGGGGTTTTTATAAGCTTGTCATAAGAATGTAGGGCACCTCCACACGTGCTGCAAGGCTGCTCCGACACGCTGTAATTAATGGAGCCTGCTGGAGCATTGTAATTATTGGACTCCAGCTCTGCTCTCAGAGCTGCCCTTATTAAAGTGCCCCTCCTCCCCCTCCCCCCATTCCCAGAGCACATGTCTAAATGCCCATAAGCACCATGTTGGGTTACATCCAGTATCCTATCTCCAACAGTGGAAGGAGTGGATGCTTTAGGGGGAAGGTAGTGAACTAGGTGTACTTAAACCAGTAGTTTTTTAAACTGGAGTTTAAAACCACTGGAGTTTCACAATAGGTCATCAGGGGTTCCACAAAGAGATTGGGGATTATGGGTAGGCCAGCTGGTCAGCTATTAAGATAGGAGTAGGGGTTCCACAGCACGAGTTATTATGAAGGTATTCTGTGATTTTTAGGAAGTTTTAAAAACCACTGATCTAGAGTGATCTATTCCCTACTCATTACCATCCCTGACATCCACCATTATTGATTTGGAAATGCCAAAGGATACAGCTCAAACTGTTCTGTGTAATGGCTCCAATGTCCATTCATTTGTCTAGTCCCCTTTTGAACCTTGCTATGCTATCTTCTTCTACATCCCTCCCCTTGTTTAGTGAGTTCCAAAAGTTAAGGACACACTACATTAAAAAAAAAAAAAAAAACACTTGTAAACCTGTCACCTAATTCCATTGGATACACCCTAATTCTGCTATTTTGGGACTTGCTGAATAACAGTTTCCTGTTCACCTGGTCCACAGCCTTCATGGTGTTATAGTCCTCTATCATATTCCTCCTCTCCCAGCCTTCTCTTTTCCAAACTGAAGAGTCCTAGTGTTTTTAATCTCTTCTGACATGGAAATTGATTCATAACTCTATAATCATTTTGGTTTTATAACTTTTATTTTACTACATGCTTTTTGAGATGTGACTACCAGAACCACGCATATTATTCAAGATGTGGGTGCACCATGGATTTGCATGATGTTTTCTGTTTTGTTTCCATTACAGTCTGATGATGCCCAACATTTTATTGGCATTTTTGTGGTCACTGCTGTGCATAAAGCTGATGTTTTTAGACAGTTCTCAACAGTGACTTCATGGTCTCTTTCCCCAAGTCATAACAGCTGGGTCAAAACCCAGACTTGTGTATGTAGAATTAAGTTTACTTTTCCCTATGTGCACTACTGTGCAGCTGTTGACAGTGAAGTTCCTCTGTTGTTTTTTTGCCCACTTAGCTTGGTTAGATCTTTCTGCAGCTCCTCCCCGTTAGTTTGATACATGACTACCTAGAATAATTTAGTAGCATCTACAAAATAATTGAGTTTCACTGTGCACCCCATTTCCCCAATGTTGAACAAAACTGTCCAGCACAGGTCCCTGTGGGACCCCATTTTTTACTTCCCTCCATCCTAAATAGAAACTGCGTAGTCCTACCTTTTGCATCCTGTCTTTTAACCATCTCTTAGTCCAGGAAAGGACCTTCCTTCCAATCCCATAGGAGCTCAGTTTATTAAAAAAAAGCCTTTGGGAGAGTCCTTGTTGAAAACTATTTGAAAATCCAAATAGGTTATGTCAACTGGCTCTACCTTGTCTGTGTGCTTGTTAACACCCTCAATGTTCACCTTCAAAATTCATTAAGATGAAAATGATTATCATCCTTGAAAAACTAATTTAGTTAAGGAAGCAATTCCCCACATCTGTACTAATGATAAATTTTGTCAATTGATACCTTGATTTCTGACACTGAAGATTTCTTTGTAATGATAACGTGCATTCCAAATTACTTGGAAAAGCATTTCTTTTAAAACTCCAGATAACTTCTAGATGTGGTTTTTCATGTCCGTCAAAAGTTATCTAGTGGGATGGCATGTTATCAGAGTTCATTTATTGATTCTGAATTTTCCAAATGGTTTAATTCTTTTAAGGGCTAAAGGCCTCTGTAAGAGTCAGTTATTAAAAATACTTTCCAACTGTTAAATATTTTGGAATTAGTTTTGCCTACCATCATTCTTTTCAGAGCAGTTTCATAATCACTTCTTCCTGTCAGTGATTATGAAAAATGGGATAGCGCATCATACTGACACTGGGATATTGAGCTTCTTATGCTAGGATATTGGTACCAGTCTATTCCAGGATTTTGTTAGCTGCAAAAACTTATATGATAGATGTTTGATTCAACCGTTGTTAAATGACTTGACAGTCATGGCTTAATTTCATGCTTTCAAAGTAAAAACCTGCTATCACAGTTGGCAGGCTTGGCTCATACTCTTAGTTTTGGACAGATCCTGAACCATCACCTTGGTTATTTTGGCATTATCTCTCAAACATGGTTGAGAAGCAGTAGTACATAATTTGAGGGATACTGTAATAATGCCTTCCTAATACTAGGCCTGTGGCTGGACTTCATTTCCCAGTGATGCCAGTATGATAAGCTGTCAAAAGTACAACTCACTTAAAAATAATAGAAACATATGTAATCACCTATTTAGGCATCTTATTGTCATGTGTAACAAACTTTGAATAGCCATTAATAGATGAATTACTTTGTTTTTATATTCATAACACATTCTGGCATTTAATACCAATACCAGATGTTTAACAAATGTTTTATATACTTGAGAAATAGTGTCTTGCAGAATTTTATTTTTTTTTTCAGATGTGAGTTTACATTCTTAAAAATCAACAATCAGTCATTTTTTTTGTTTGTTTCTCCCCCCTCCCCCAGTTATCAAAAATCCACAACATAATGAAGGAGACAAAATTTTTCTGGGAAGAATTGGGATCAGTGTTATGTATTCTTATCACAGAGTACTGCAGTGGTCAAAGGTATGCTGGATTATAATGGATGGGAAGAATGTTCTGGTTTATTTAAAATTTAAATACACGTATTTCTCTAGCTGAAAAGGTTCACTTAAAAAGGACAGCCACTACATTTCTTTTTATTATTATTCTGGTTAAGTTGACTTCAAGATCCAGTTTAAAAAATAATGTTAAAGTTGTTGTCTGAAAAGGAATTCTAAAATTGGCATGTTAGGGTATTGTAACATTCAAATTCCATATTAAATATGTTCAAGTATAAAAATGTTAAACAACCCAGCTTTACGTTTTGGGATCCCAAATTGATGTTTATTTGCCTATTATTATCTGCAATAAAGAATCTGTAGCCTGAAGTGTTGACAAATGTTCAGTTAAAGGCACAATGGGATCTGGTCCACTGACAACATGTTTAGCTTAAGACACAATGGGAACCAGCCACAAAGTTATTGCATATACTTTGTGTAATAATAACTTTGTGGCTTATTTCATCATATCATTCATTGTATGAATGTGTGACATTGGGTTACTACTTGAGATGTGATTAACAAGTTAATCAAGTTAAGTTGGCTAATTTATGCCTTAGTTTTACAAACCTGTAAAACTTGGTTCTCTGAGTTTCACAGGAGTAGTTGATTCATCTTAAAAGAGCCATTCTGTTATTGATGCACAGAAAGAAACACATTATTGTCTACAATTCAGAGCTTAAAGAAAATATTTACAAATATTTTTAATAAGTTTTATTTTCAAAAATGTAAATGTAGGCTTCAACTTTTTGTCCCTTTCCAATTAGACTTAATATTAAACAAATATTAGAAGAATAACAGATTTTATTCTTTAGAGAAGTAACTTTGCCCCAAGATCCAAATAGATGTATATATTTTTTCCTTATATAGAATGGAAACTGCAGGTTAAAATGTCACATTCCTTGCCACGAAAAGGCAGTGTTATACCAAGATGGTTTATACTAAAGGTGTGAACATGCACTTAACATAGCTTCAAAAGGGAAGGCAGATCTGTAGCAATATAAGTAGCTAAAATGTTTAATCTTTAACTCTACTTCATAGAGGGTCAAAATTGGAGCAGTTTAGCTCAGTTATTGCTAAAAGATCAGGGGGCAGTGCTAAGTGCCTAGGACAGAGTCCCAACATGCAGAGGGCAGTGCCAGGCTCCCTGGGACTCAACCCTGGTGCACAGAGGGTGGTGCCTCACCCTTAAGACCCAATCCCAGATTGTGGAACAGGGAAGAGGCAGTGCCAGGCCCCAGGGCACGATCAAGCATGGCACTCAGCTGGTCTGTAGGGCCAAAAGATTTGAGCACTGCTGTCGTAAGTAGTTTGAGCAGATAAAAAGTCAAAACTTTGCTATTATTCATCTGGTTGACAGTCAGTGTTTAATTCTGGTACTAAAACAAAAAAAACCCTCCAGAATATATGCTGTAAAACACTATATTACTATTAAACTTTGAAAAAAACTGAACTTTAAAGTTTTAAAATGCTTAACTTTATCTGGAAGCAAAGATTTCATTTTGCATTTTGTTGAACATCACTGGTAAACAATATTGAAAAAGTAAAAAAAATGCTGTTTTAATTAATTAGGTTGCATATAAAGATACTAATGCTTATGTATCTAATAAAATGGTAATGGATTCTCTTTAAGATAAACCTGGTTTCAGAAGTTGGACAGTTGGCTAATATTGCTCTACTTTTCTCTTTTTTAGTAATACACGTTTTCTCTATCCATTGCTATTTCTGGTTTTATATATGGTTTTTTTCTTCCCCACATTTGCATTAGGGCAGGAAGGTTTTGGATAAATTACATGAGTTTCAAATATATTTCACAAGCTTAAAAGGACTTACTGGTCCTGAGAGGTTAGCATCAAGATGCCAAATCGTTAATGTTGCTGCAGAAATATTTCTTAAAAGTGGAAGTCTAGATGGAGCCACATGGGTATTAAGAGGTAACCTAAGCTTCATTAAAAAATCAAGATTTGTCATTAAATAAACTTAAATATGCTGGTATAGATACCTTGGTATTTAAACTATCCCCTTTGTGAAATATTTTAGTTGGCGTCTACATGATAGGTGAAAGGTAATACACTAACACTGAGTATGCCATAAGGAAATGTAGCCCACCTTGAATATTAATATTGTTCCCTATCCATATAAGAAATATGCTAAATAGTCACTAAAGTAAGAAATATCACCTTTGTTTGACTAAATTCATTCACAAGTTACCATTCAGGTTGTTTTTTAAAAATATATCAGAATGCTCTGTAGTCTGGCTGCTCCCTCTCCTATGCACATTGACCGCTATACTGTCACCACATTTAGTACCTACAGATTTACAAGAGCTCGGTCAGTGCCATAGGGTATCCCTGAAGAGTCTGACTCAGAATGACAATTGTGTATATTGAGATATGAGGTTAAAGTTGGGATATTCTAATACATTTTATGTCTTCCATAAGACTGTCTACAGTTGTTCCACTTGTACCACATTTACTGGCCTTGACCTGTAAAGAGAGAGAGATGTGACAGTCACTGTAAAACAAAGAGGTGAACAGTAAAGTGATAGTGAGGATCTAAAATTAGTATGTCAGGTTATTGTTGGTAAAAGTGTTATATGACACTCTACAGAGTTCACAGTCATTATCACGAAATTATCGTGTACCAACACATTAACATATATTCCAAGATGGGTTTTTTTTTTGAGAAACAGATGTTCATGATTAGTTAAATAGCTCATTTTTCTGTGAAGTTTTGAAATTTGTCTTCCATATCAGTTTCCAGTATATTTTCATGGTCCCATATTTATTATTTTTAATTTTGGTTCAAAACAATAATAATTGGGTTTTTCATTCCAGATTCAGAATGGGTAATAGATACAACGGTGTGGCCCTGCGATAGAATGGATGTCCTCAGTCGACACAATCTGCTATGTGCCCTTGCATGCGAATATTTGACTAAAAGCCAGTATAGGCAAACATTTGAAATTTTGCAGAATCTACCAGGTTTCCAAACTTGTTCTGGTAAGTTAAGAAAGTTAAAATAATCATAGGTAAATTAAAAGACAGAATTGATACTAAATACAGCTTCTATTTGACCTGTTCTTTGTACTTCAGGTTCAGATTTATTGGAGTAGAATTTTCTGTAGAGGAGACAAGTGATAGATAATCTAAATAATTGTACTTTGAGGCTTTTATTTTATTAAAGGAAATGTGTGCACAAATAACTCTAAATATGGTTTTGCATATTTTACCTCCCTTCTCCCAGTTCTCTGCTGTTTCTCATTCTCTGAGGAATGAAAGAAGTGAGACTTTCCTGAATATCTTTTTAAGGACCTTGAGCAGTCTATGAAGAGAAATAGAGTTAAGGGCATTAAGAAATTGATTGATAACAAAAAAAATAACTATTTAATCACCACCACCTACTACTCCCAAGAAAACCTGTAGAAAGTAAAAAAAACCTGCTTCTCCTATTTCCTCTGTTCTATTGACTTCCTTTTGCTTTACCCACGTGGGTAATGAAACTCCATTGCTCGTGTCTTCCCTGCATTGTATTTAGAGAGGGAATACATTTTCAGTTCTTCAGTTGTTAGAAAACCAGTCTTGTTATGTAGCTTTTCTAATAAGAAGTACTTAGATAAGGGGTTGGAACCAATGTAAGCAGCCTCATTGCGACACTGGAGAGCCATGCTTCCTTTCACTCCCTTGCTCTGACCCAGTACATCTTGAATTCTCTTTTGCACAGCTTCAGCTGGGAGGGATAAGCATGGTTCTAGCCCAGAATAGTTTACAACCATGGGTTAATGCATTCTAATGGGAGATGAGAAATTGAGGTTTGAATGCCCTCAACTTGAGTGAATATGTGACTGCAGAGTTTGGTTCAGACCACAGGTTGGATAGTGAGTTCGTATATTATGTGGACTCGGAGATCAGGTTCCTCAAGTAGTAATCAGTATTGCCTAGTTTGAGTACCCTGAAAAGGGCTGCATGAGATGGATGGTGAGCTTTTCAGTCCTGCAAAATGGTGCAGCTCTGGGCATGTACAGAAGCCAAACTTTAGACATGGTGAAAACTAGCACAGACAGACTTTTAGGCATCTAAGAGCTTGGGAATCTCAAGGATTGCAGTTTTGGAATTAAGAAGTGAGTCTCGACCTTCAGCAGCATTTTTTTAATTCAAACTGGTACCTTTCTCCATTGATACTACTTCCCACTGTAAGTAGAATGTATGTTACCAGGGTCTGCATGAAGAAATCTTGTCACAAGAAAAAAAAGTATCATTATCACAAAGTATTTCACTTTGATTTTTAACATTTTGTTGATTTAAGCCAACTGCTCTGGTGTAAGATTGGACTGTAGTTTAAGTAATAAGAAGCCATCAATCAATTAAGATTTATTTTGATGGAATAAAGTAATCTGTATTCCTTGTGTCATTACAGATACTCTGGATGTTTCCCAATACAGCCTTCTTTTTAACAAACTTCTAGATGCCTGTATTGAGAGTAAAAGCCTGGGAGTATCTTCTTCTGTAATAGATTTCATGCTTTCAAAGAATGTTCCTATTGATTTTACTTTACTGAGAGGATTAATTACAACATTGGGAAGGAGCTGTTTATGGCTTAAAGCCAGGACCTATTACAAAAGTAAGTTACCCTGGAATTGGTATTCGGTGCTTATGATCCTTGCATACATTATATTAATAAAAATATTATTATTGATAGAAATGGTTAAGTATAATACAGGAAATCAAATACACTGTTTGTGATAAGTTTGTTAGAAAAATGTCTTTAATGAGTGTGGCTACTGACAACACAAACATTTAGCAGACTAAATTGAGGGTCATATTCAAGGATAGGCTCTTATGTGCCTTGAAGTGAGGTGAAAAAGAGAGCTAAAGAGTCCTGTAAGTTAAGGGCCAACCAGAAGAAATAATCTAACCTATCTCAAGGATGGCTTTTAAGTTGCAAGGGGTCAAGGCTGGTACTTTGGTACTTTTAAATGCAGCAGTACTCCCTCTACAAACTAAATAAAGGCCAGACAACACAAGTGCACAGACATTCCAGAATTTTCTTTTAGAAGAAAAAATGGTTGTTCCAGGAGAAAAATAGCCCAATGCTAGCCAGTTAAAAGTCACTCCTGAGAGAATACACATTTCTATACTTTCCCACAGCTTAACTCTCCCCAGGGATCAGGAAGAATGGAGCTGTGGGAAGGAATTTTCCACTACTAGAACTAAATGTTTATTATGTTGTTAATGTCTAGGCATAAACCTCCTTCACCACAGCTTATCATTCCAGGTCTCGGTGTTGTGCGGTTCTCCAGATAACCTAGCTTGTCTGCCTTTATTTCGGGTTCTCCCAACTCTGACTGAAGTGTAGACTTTAGCTCTGGCTCTCTAACGCTTTCCTCCCCGACAGTCCTTTACCTCTCAGAAATGATGAGACTGTATATATAGTAAGGTCCATTCAGCTCCTTGGGATGAGAGAAACTCACAGGTAACTTGCAAGTTGCTGGAAGGCAAGGGGTTAAAATGCTTAGTGCTTAGTTGTAACAAAAAGGTTAGCTTTAATAGAAATGTTGGATCCATAGCATGATAGCAAATGCACCATGTACATATTTATAGATAAAAGTAATAGTGGCAGAATAAATGTGAGGATACACTTGCTGTTGCAGTAAGAGCTGTGTATTAAACATTTGAATTGAAATCCCACTGTAAATAACTTTTCCAAAGCGCTCAATTCTAAAGAAAGTAAAGGGCTTCAGTGTTCCACACAGTAAATGGCAAAATCTGTTCAAATGCATTGCCTCTCCTAGCATCCCAGGCTATACATAAATGCATCAAATGCATAATAGTCTAGTGTTTAATAATGCTAACTTTTGAATTTTATACATGTACTTTCAGGTGCTTTATCATTGGGTTGCTATCCACCACTGGAAGGAAATTTGTATCGCAAACTTCTGCTGATTCCTTCTTACATGTCTGAAGTTGAGATGCTGTTGGCTATTGAAATATTCCTTGTTTCAAACGCAAGTAATATTCAGAGTCCAGGTGCTACTAGTCAGACACTTCAAATCATACTGAAAAGGTTTGTTGGACATTTTTAGAATTTTTTTTATGTCTGATCAGTGTTATAATTATGTGATATTTGAGGGGAGGGGAAGTAAATTTGTTTGTTTTCCATTAACTCTTAATTAGGAGAAAATAATTTTACAAAGTAGTTTCAGAGGTTTACTCTGGTTCTCAAAGGCAGTAAATAATACATTTTAGAACTTCGGGAAACAAATCCACTAGCAATCACCTGAAAAATACTTGGAAAACAAGAATATTTCAAGTGATTTATAATATGCAACATAGTAACAATGTATAATATAATAAAAAAGAACAAGATTGCCTGATTGCTCATTGTATACAATCTTGTAGTTAGCCTTGTATTGTAGTGAATCTGAAGAGTAAGGTTAAATTAAAAAACATAGCACCTTTTTTGAAGGAAATCTCTTGGCTTTCTCTATTCTTGTGTTGCCCAGTTAGTCTTGAACACTTTCATCTGAGATGCCTCATTATTAGTTTCAATTTTGAACTGGTATTGTGAGGCATATGGCAATCTTTCTCTCAGTTCCACTGTTCTCTAGACAAAACTAAAGCTTTCCTTTCTCTTACTCGGTCTCTTTTAGTAACTTGGAACTGCACTTTGTTCTCAAGACCAGGTGTCTTGAATTAAACCTTTAGGTCTTCCCTGTGCATCCACCTCTTCCAGATTATTCTCAAGAGTTAATACTTTAAGACCCACCCTACCCACTCATTTTTTCAAATTATGGGAACTTTGAGCCTCTAGCATCAAGGTGCAGAACTACACAGAAAAGTCTTGTCTTGTTGGGGTGAAGGAAAGCAGGAACTTCTCATGCTTGGAAGACTTGTTGGATTCTTTCTGGTTGGGAGTACATGCTTTTCCACAACTGAGAGAAATAGCTAACAAAGCTACCTCTCATGTTCCAGAACCAGCTGTAGCTAGATGCTTCTCAAGTTTTAATTATAGGGTATAGTGTAATACAGGGGTAGTTAACCCACGGTACATGTGGCATGGGAAGCTGCTGTGTGTGACACCTGAGCCCCAGGCACCTTCATTCTGGCACCACAAGTGAAGAGACTATTAGGTACGCCATCTCTGGGGAGCTGGGGTCAGAGGCACTTAGAAAGAATAGAGGCATAACTTGTAGTATGACTGCCAGAAAGGTTGGCCACCACCTCTTTGTTGTGTATGATAGTGTTATAGTGAGATGTTGTTTGCCTTAGATGACCCTAAGGCTTTCAAATCACAAATTTTTCAGTGCATTGAAAAGATGTATACTTTACTGGGATATATTTTCAGGCATATATCCACATTAGATTTTTGGTGTGCATGGGAGAGATTTACTGTATCAGAGTCTGTGATCTGCTATGCCTTCACTCCTTACAGGAGGAAGGACCAGTAAAATCAAAAGCACACTTGGTTCCCTCACATTCAGCTGTCCACTCCTGCCTTCCTTTGGAAGTAGCTGGGTCAGCCTCTGCCCAAGATACCTGCAAATAAACCTGTGATGCCCTCTGCCTCCCCAGCCTTAGCAAGCACTTTTGATATTGGGTTTAAGATGGCCTTCACAACAGAACTCTAAAAAAAGAAAGCTCCTACACATTACCATCCATTATAAAAGATTTCTCTGGTTCAAAAGTATGCTTTCTGATGTCAGTAGTACCAAAGATTGTTGTACACTCCATATCGATGTTAATGCCAGCAAATGTGACAGAAGCTGCCAGAGCTCCTTTTGATTTAAATTAGAAAAATGAAAACAAGAAACAGATCCCCAAAAGGACTCCTTGGAGAAAAAAGGGTCATTGTTCACTACCAGCCATGCATATCACATTTGAAGATTACTTATTAGTCTCATCAGCTATTTCAGCTCATACATCTCCTTAACTTGAGGCCCCAGTACCAACTGAATTGGATTATTCACCAGTGTACATACTATGATGAATATTGCAATCATTTTTGTCTATGGAACTTTCCTTGAGACTTTTGGCTATGCCTCTACCATTTCATTCTGTACAGCAGTTATATTCAGCTGTCTTGGTTCAGAATATCCTTGAGAGATGATAGGAGCTGACTACAAATTATTCAGATTTCCTTCAAGAAGCCTATATGTCATCTGTGAAAGCACAGTCCACCTGGAAAAAACTTGCAGGAATCCCTCTTTGTGGCCTTACATTCAGGAATCTATGATGGCTGAGCTTAGCATGGCAAGATCTAACACTGGTGATATCATTGGCTCTAATGGCCTTCCTAGTACCAAAGGAGCATCCTTCAATACTAGTAGCAGCACTGGTCTCTGTTTCAGTTACTGTTACATTTGGAAGAAAATACCGTGCATTGAACAAAAGGGAAAAAGAAATGGGCTAGCCACCAGTTCATGATCACGCAAAAGCTTCTCTCATGAAGATGAAATTGGTATCAAATTGGTGCTTTTTTCTGATGAGCTGAAGTGGTTTAATGAGCTTGAGAGAAGTAGCTGTTAGAACTATGGGAAAAGTCTCCAGCTTCAAATGTTGGAAACATCCATCCCTCACTCTGTTGATATTCTGGAATGCCAGTCAAAAGACAAGGCTGAGTTACCTTCTATTTCAGGTCTCCTATTTTTGCTCAATCCTTATCTAGGTTACTAGATGTATTACAGTGCCTCTTGACAGATGCTAGATCTGTCTCCACAGCCAAGGAATTGGTGAAAATGGCAAGATGCATCTTTCTGTACCTCTGAGTGGAGTGGCCATGAATGTAATAAACTCCCTGTTTCCCCACTCCCGTTAAGGAAGGGTAATATCCTGGTTGCTCTGACAGATAGTTATCCTGCTTCATTGCTATTGATGGTGAGCTGTCAAGAAGCCCTACCTTAAAAAAAAAAAAAAAAAAACTCTCCCCCCCTACACTTTAGAACTTGAATGATCCTGGTTTGAACTCCTTGCTGAAGAAAGAAAGAGAAGCTGTAATGTATTTAATTAGAGGATAGTAGCTTAGCGAGAAGTCTGTCCTAAGCAGTATATGGGGTGGTAATAGATTACTAGAGGTGTGGCTGTTGGCATAAGTAGTCTTGTCTGCGAGATGTAGCAGAAGTTTGCACTACTAGCACAGTCCTTCCCAATCCAACCCTGTATGCCCCTCCCAGAAACAGATATGCAGGGTATTTGGGATTGTCCTGCACACTTCTTTGCACATGAGTGCAGATCAGGGAGAGCTGTGGCAGACTGGGCATTTCTGCAGCCATGAGCATATACTCTTACTACAGCCCTTCCCAGTCTGGCTCCACATAAGGCCCAAAGCTTGTTGCACCAGGCTGCAGTGGTGGCAGCAGCAATCCAGTTGAGAAACACTGAGGTAAGCTGATGTAGTACAAAAGTGGTTTTCAGTTGGGCTGCTGCCAACTTCAAAAAAGTTATGGAGGGTTGCTTTGAGTCTAGAAAGGTTGAGAACCTGCCCTAGAAGAAGAAAAATAGGTGACACATAGGTGGTGTTCTTTCAGTTTCTTCTGTACATTTATTTTATCTAGCCACTGCCTTCCCTTCTGCTTTGGAGCTACTTTCTCTTGTACTTCAGAAGTCCATGGATTAGGGATAAGAAATTGTAGGTAGTTGTTGGGTGTACATTCGGTTATAGATGCAGCCAGTTATTGTACTTTGAATGCAAACACATTGCTGTACCCTGTAATGGATGCTGCTGTTCTGCACAGTAATTCCAGAGGTATCAAATCTATTAAGTAAGCATGTTCAAAGGTCATTGTAACTAACTGGTAAGTATCCCCTCTGAAAGCAAGTATCTCTCTGCTGAACTTTGCATGATATTTTCAAATAATACTTCTCCAAAAACCTGATTTACTAAAATTCTGATACTCCATGAAACACTTGTGATAGTAAATTTACTTACGCCACAGTATTGTGCTGTTCTAATTATTGACATATTCACTGTGTTCATACCTAGTAAAATAAAGAATTACTTTCTTGGTTTTCAGTGGGCTTGTATCCACCTTGCTTGACCACTGTCTAACCAGCTGTCCAGTCTCAATTGTTTGTTATTCATTGGTTAGAAATGGAACCATTTTTCCTGTGATAACAAGCCTGCTGTCTTTTCTAAAGCTTGCTTAAAACACCCCTCTTTCTCTGGTATTGCTGAAGTTTTGTCACTTAAGGTGCTGACAGATGTTCAGGCCTCTGTTGTAAGTCATAGTGCTTTACATAAAATGCCATGAGTTGGAGCCCCCCTCCCTTGCCCACCTCTGGACACAATGGAGTTCACTTGTTGTGTTGACCAGGGGGGATCAGCTTCACCTGCAGGTGATCAGCAAGCCAAAAAGGAGCTGCCCCTTTCCATAGCCCTGCCCTACCCCTTCCCACTACAGGACAGTGGGGGCAGATAGATTGGAGCCCCCCCATCTTGTAGCCAATCCCCAGCTGCCTGACTGCAAGCATATTACTCCTTTGGGACTATCTGGGTTGCAAGAATGTCACCCAGTCCTAAAGGAGTGACATGCTCACAATAAAATGTAGCCACCAGCTCCTGGCTTCTGACCAGACCAATACAGGTGGATCTGGGCTGAAAGCAGGTGTCTCTGCAGACTCCAAGTGACACATGCTGCATTCCAGAAATCCTCTTCAACGAGGGCTGGAGGGGAAGGACTGCATGCATGGCTGTGAGTGAGCTCTTTCACAAGCTGTCAGCTTGCCCATCATGAGCTGGAGGGCAAGGGGTGGATCAGAGCTCCCCCCAAGCCTGGCTCCCCTGGTTGTGAGGGTGGTGGAGCTCTTGGGCTGCATCAGTGCAGCCCCAAACATGCAAAAAAATTAACAGTAGGGAGCACAAGTTCCCGAAGGCACGCTAGAGCAGAGCACCTTCATCTGTTACCTCATTTGAGGAGGGTTAATTTTTCACACAATCGGCCACTTCAAAAGCACTCTTCAGCTGTGCATGCCTGTCATGGCTATAGAGCACTTACAGGGGAAGAAGGGGACAGCAATTTTAGTATGCATCTTATGCCATTAATCTGTGAAGGCATACTATATCGAATTGCAGGTGATACTGGTTTCTAGGGATATACCTTGTAATAACATTACCTCTTCGGAGGTAAGAGTGCTGAGGAGTGTCCACCCTTTTTGGCTGAGATCAGGACTTCAAGAAATTGTTTTGTATTTGCTGAAAAGAATATCTCCAGTTCTGGGGTGGCTGTCATGCTTCGCCGTGGACTAGGGTTTGAATTTGGGGAGAAATATGGCAGTACTTGAATTGTGAATTGTAAAATTGCTCATGTGAACTGTAAAAATGAGACAAGTCATACTAGCATCTGCTGTTGCACTATACTAACATCTGCTGTTGCACTACATTTAGTGAAAGTGGTCTTTAAATCCCACTTGTGTTTTTGGGTTTGACTTCTGCTCATTGGGCCTTAAATGTGTATGTACATGGGTTCTGATAGACCCCTTTGGGCCTCAGTTTGTCCCAAATGAAGGATACCAAAATAGTATTGGCAACAGATTTCACTGTTGCAACAATTGTGTGGTTCTGTGTTCCCTCTTCCTACCCCTCTCCCTCTTTCTTTAAACATAAGGAATAAAATATTTACTCTTAACATTTAAACAATCACCAGTATAATGTTTTACCTCATGCTGAAGTGGATGGGGTACTTGAAAACTTTTTTTAGAGCTATTGTTTCTGGGACTGCAGATTCAGGTAGACATCTCTGCATTGATTACACTCAGATTATATTTTGAGGTTTCCTCTACAAATATAATAATTGAATATTGATTCTTTTTCAAAAAAGTTCAGAAATTGGATTCTTCACTGATTGTCCACCTAGTTGACTATGTATGTAAGTTTCATTCACATGTGCAAAATCAGATTCTTTTAGACTAGCAGTATCCATTTGTGCTCGTTGTTTAAAAAGAAAAAAAGCCAGTAGCATATTACATTGTATTAACAGGAGTTAACAGAAGGATAAAGTAGTGCCATAGCCAAGAATCCAGATGCAAATTGCCAGACTTGGCCAGAAGCAAGAGGATTCAAACTCCTTCCCTGACTCATTGTGCCAAGTCTTTTCCAAATTTTCCAGTACAAAAACATTTCTTTGATCTGACAGGACCAAACTGCCTCTAGCACTATACTGGGACTCACGCTCGGTACTAAGACTGGCTTCTGCCAATCTGCTTTCAGCACCAGCTTCACCTTTCTTAATTCTGGTAATGTCCTCAACACTGGCCATTTCTGGTACCAGTCTATCAGGAGTCTGCCTTGTTAAACCAACCGAGATGTGGCCTTCATTCACCTGAACTGACACCATATAGACCCATAACTTTAAATTAACCAGCTACAGATTGTCTAGCAGTTTACAATATGCATTTGGAGATGCAAGCACAAGGGTTCTTGTTTACCAATTGTTTGATAACTTAGTAAGTAAACTATCACATGAATAAGATGGATCTTTTACATGCCATGACATTTGTACTCTGTGAAAACTCTCTTACAGATGTGAAGAACATAAGGTGCAAAGTAAAGATGATTATCGAACAGCAATGGACAGAGTAATTCTAGCTGCTCGTATATCTGATCCAAAGCTTTTTCTTAAGCACATGACGATGAACGTTAATATGGAACAAGTTTACAGTTTGGAACATAATTCTGCTATAAAATGGCTGAAGGAAAACATGAAATGGGCTGGAAAAGTCTGGCTTTTTCAGTAGCTATTAGTTGGTAATGATTTTTTTTGAACTGTTGAAGTAATCATTGTTGAAAATAATAAATATCAATAAAGACTGTTTCCACTGTGTTTATACCCTATGTCTTATTGATTCACAGCAACATTTGTAAGGTTTCAAGCCGTAAGTTATTCTTGAAATGATTACAGATTATTTTCATAGGTGGAAAACACAATAATAGAATAACATTTTTTTAGAGGCAAGTACCATTGCAGGTTCCCACAGTGGGGTATGTTTAGACTCTAGTGATAACATTAAAAATACCAAAACTTTTGAACTGTTTCTTTTATTAAAATAACAATAACATTGTTATTCTAAATGGAAGCCCATACGCCTGTCAACAGTGCTTATATATGTATATAGTTCAATGTTTTCAGGCTGGATATTTTATAGTCAGCAGTATCTTAGTGTGGCACATATCCACTTCACCTCTTTTTTGTTTTTTTTACTCTTTTGGGAAACAATCTAGCTGCTCCCCAGTTTCCTTATACAACCTGTATTATGTGCCAGATTATCTTGCTTCCCTGAGCTATTAATGCTTTTTTGTATAAAGCTTATTTTAGTGCAGTGTTAGGCTCCTTTCAGTTCTTCCTGAATTAATTTTTTGTACATTTTCTGGTTTTATTGTTTTTAATTTGTCAGACCCCCCATACCTCTTGCACCCTGCCTTCTAAGGTGGTTGTATCTTATCTGTGTGTTCCAATTCAGACCCTAGTTTCCTCAGTCCAAAACTTTTGGAGATTATATTCCCTTCAAATCAGTTCCTGTAGCTATTTCATCTTATATTGCTGACTGACTTGACAGTGTACCTCTTTACACAAATCAGGAAGATAAATCCCTCAAAGTGCATAGAGCTCTTGAAAATAAAAGTTATAATCTGCTCTGTCAGCCAATATAAAATGTTTCATAAAACTTAAGAGTTTCTGATACAAATAGGTGTTTCCAGAGGTGACTCTGGTGCAGTGGACTCACTTCAGTGCTATCTTCATCATTTTAACTTTCCTGGGACTGTGATTCTTCCACCATTCCTTAGCAGCACCATGGCCTTTGATAGATCACTGCCACCAACTGTCTTGATACTGATGTCCATCTAATCACAGATGACTATTTACTTAGCATGAGCTTAAGTTCTTCTACTCTTGGTTAATAAATATCAGCAGCATATGCGTCTAGTTCCTTGGTAGTGACAGCTTATCTGGATCTGTTAACAGTCTCTTACTACAATGGATCTCTCAGGAGCATTTACCACTTGAGCCTTCAGCCTTGTTAGAACTTTAATTATTTTCAGAATGCTTTTTACATTTATAGTACTGAAACTTTATAAAGTGTTTATGGAAGAAGTACCTTCTACATCAACCAGTTTAGTACTACCTTTATCTGAGGACAAATTCTAATTCATACTCTTGAGTTCGAAGTCAATAAACAGTTTTCCAATATGATTATGCAACTCTCTTTCCTCTATCCTTCCCATTCCATGAAAGATTCCAGGCTGTAAACCCACCACCAATATGACAGCAGTTCTTATAGGCACTCAGCTTGCTGTACCAATGGCTGTAGCACTGTTTGGATTTGTGGGGACTGAATTACTACAGAAGGTGCAACTGCCTGGCATATTCCTAACTAAAATTATCTCTGTACTATCCCAAATGCAAGAGCAGTCAAAAATATTCCCCACTTCTTCATTAGGTCCATATAGTGGAACATTCCAACCCAGTCAACATTTTGTTATTATGTCTAGATAATGCTGTAGTATTAAACAAAGTTAGTTTAACTCTTGAAAAGAGTTTGCAAAGTCCTTCAGGTCTAATGAGGAGAGTACCACCTATTCTGGATATCTCTGCTGAGAAGGAAGGAGAAAAACTACACACAGCTGGGCATTCTAAGAATCCTGATGTTGGGCTGTTTTGCCAATACAGTAAATTACTAATTATTAGACCCCACCGGAGTTGTGATAAACACTTGAGCATCAAGTTGAAAATTTCCAGACAAGCAAGTATTGGATAACAGCTGCCAGATCTGAACACCTCGCATCTGGTACTGAGATCTTTAATGGTCTCAGCTATTAATGGGAGTTCTTAACAGGGTCAACAGAGACCTCCTAAAGAGAGTGAGTGCTGAACTGTGTCTGTCTCTTCAGCAGGAAATTGTATTCGATATTAGTCTGCAACTGAGAATTTTAGACCAACAAACAGTGCTATCAGAATATGATTATGCGAACTTTTGAGTCTTCCTCACATTAGTTTTCTTTTTTTATTATTATGTTACCGGTTTGGCATTGTATTCACAAATCTGTAAAACTGAAGTGTAATTATCCAGTTCTGCTATAGAAGCAATCTTAGAT
The DNA here is from genome assembly GCA_030014935.1 of Caiman crocodilus. Classification (NCBI taxonomy): domain Eukaryota; kingdom Metazoa; phylum Chordata; order Crocodylia; family Alligatoridae; genus Caiman; species Caiman crocodilus. The sequence continues at coordinate 190,219,565 of JAGPOW010000261.1, forward strand.
ATACCTGATTTAATTAAAGGTTCAGTTTATTTCCTATATAAGAATTAAATAGATCTTATCAGAGCTGCATGTCTGGGCAAAGAGCCAAAAAGCTCTGGGAAAACTGAGCAAAAGCTGAAGATGGAGTAGAATAGTGTTGAATGGTCATAAAATTGATGTAGCTTATGGGCATCATAAACAAAATTATAAAAAGATTGCACCTGTCTTTCCCATAGTAACTTTGCTGGATCTAGTCCTTAAATCATAAGGAGAATCTCTAAGTGGGTGCCATTGGTGGAAGTTTTTAAATTAGTGCTTTTTTTTTTTTTATCCCAGGTTACTTTTGATTGTAGAAGATTTGATTCTAGATCTCTCAATACTGCTAAATGTTCCCTTTTTTAGTTTCTAGCTAACCTTCAATAGGAGAATTTTGTGAATATGGGCCTCTGTATGATCATGAATAACTGTTTATGGAAGATGAGTACCAAACCCTTGCTCACTCTTTCTCTCTGGGAATCTGTTAAAGCTCTGCTGACTAATGTTTCTTGAAAAAAGTTCAATGTTTATGGAGTACGAGGTCATACCTGGAATCTCTTTTCAGTCGGAACAAAAAAAAATTGTGGAAACATTACCACAATTTATTATAAGTAATACAGATTCATTTTTTTCTTTTTTTTTTTTTTCCTTCTTTTTCAAAAGACTGAAGGAAGCTGGGAAGTAGAGATGTAATAGAGTAAATTTATAGTTGTGTATTGTGGATCTATGAAGCAGTGTGCAAAAGAGCAGTGTTTTGATCTTTCTTGTTCTGGATCTGGGGCTGTTTATTGTATTTAAATATTTTCTATTGTATAAGAAGGTTAATCTCATGTGTGTTTAATCTTTCTGCACAAGTATTTTTATAGTTATCAGTGTTGTCGTTCATTGTTCTAATATAATAAAAGCCTTAGTGTGTGTTTGTAATGCTCCAGCCCAACTGTGCCTGGGCTGCTGAGAGGGAGCACATAGATTAGCTCCAGTGGCCCTGAGCATTACAGACAAAGGGGGTGAGGGAGCTGTGACATGACCCCCCCACCCCCAACAACAGCCGGCAGGGAGGGGGAAGCTGTGGTGAAGAAGGAGTTGCTGGTGGCAGTGCTGCCATTCCCCCACTGCCACTGCCCAGCCTGAACAGCAGACAGAGGGGGAAGGGAGGCAAGGTGTCTAACAGCCTCCATGTGCAAACTCTCCTCTCCTCTTGTTCCTGGGAGCAGCAGAGGGTGGGGCAAAGGCCAAGCTCCCCTCCCCAATCCTTCTTGGTGGGATCCTGGGGGGATGGCCCATGGGGCTAGACAAAGGGTTGGGTAGTATACAGGGCCAGAGCAGTGAAATTGCAGGGTGGTGGCACTCTGTCCCCTCTGCCACCCCTCTGGTCATTCTTGATGGGTAACTTGCTAGTATTAAAATATTTATTTACTGTATATACCCCTCATTTTTAAGAAGAGGCATCACTTTTGAGAGGTGGATAGAAGACATGGGGACTTAACTACCCAAGAACTAGTTCACAAACAAAATTGGACATGATGTAATGAGTAGAAAACACAGTATGGAAGAGGTGGAAATAAAATAAATTCAACAATTATATTGTGGTGGGCAAAATATGGACTGCAGACCAGATCCAGTCTCCCAGGCAATTTCACCCAGCATGCTGGTGCCTCACTCCCATCCTTGGGCACAGAAGGGCCCCTGCCCAGCCATCATGCACAGCTTCTGGGTGGGGCTGCTGCTTCTGCCACTGGGGGACCTGCTTGGCTTCCCCAGCCTCCAGTGGCTCCTTGCCCTGTTGCAAGGCTTAAGAAGTGGCAGGGATTGGAAAGTGAGGGGGGACCTGTCTCTGGGATGGAGTATGGAGCTCAGAGCCTGTGTCCAGGGGGGTGATGGAGCTTGGGTGGGCAGGGTGTGGGGTTTATGGGGCTGGGAGAGTGTGGAGGGACCCACCCCCTTCCTTGGTGCACAGTTCGCACTGCTGGCAGCAGCAACAAGCAGCTGGCCCTTGGGGTGCTCATGGCCTGCATAGGTTGTGGCACAGCTCCCATCAGTTTTGGAAGCTGCATGTGGTGGCAAAAAGCAGAGCCAGGGTGACCACCCCCCTCCCAAGTACTTCTGGTGGCAAAGGTCAGGGGTTAGAGGGCACAACTTCCATTTCAAGATGGTGCAGCCCTCAATAGCTCACGGAAACTCATTAAGCAGCCTTCCAGCCAAAATAATTGCCCACCCCTGGATTACATAGTTATTCTGTGATGGCTAGTCCACCAGAATGAAACCAAATTTTAAGGAGGTTAAATTAATTGCAAAACAACTTCTATCCTATGCATGGTGTATAGCTCTAGAGATCAGATCAGGGGAGGGCATGACAAGAATATAGGAAGTGGTATAGAAAAAAGTTTGTAGACTGGAAGATTGCCTACCAACCAGGAGAGTGACTTGCCACTTCAGGTAATTCTGAATTGCGTATGCATTACCACTTAAGTTACTGCACTTTGTAGCTTTCAGTTCAGATTAAGAGAATTACTGTAAATTAAAGAGATATTTAAATGTCTCAGAACCCAACAATTACAGAAATAGTCATTAAATAGTCATTATTCAAGTATCTAGGTGTTCATATAAAAAAGGGTGAAACCAAAATATTTGCTGATAGATCCACAAGATGCCTTCTTGAACTAAAGTTCAAGAGACAGCAAGAAATGTTTTTTCTCCTGAAAAGTTTACTGAAATCAGGATTTGGAAACCATGGTGCATTGCCTGAGAGTTGTCATGCAAGTGCCAACTACCTTCAGTCTCTTCTACAAATTGGACTGCCTCACTGGATTATAAATATATTCCCTTTTTGCTGATCATTGCAGGGCAGCATGGGAACCATGGAAAGATAGGCTTAGAAGAAAATGGAGATATTATGAACCCAAATGACCACTAAAAAAAAAATTATTTTGGGTAAATATCCCACCTCAAGTGATCTGTTCATCTCTCAAGAGGTAGCAGATGCTTTGTATGATTTGTCTGTATTTGGGGTGTTACCTGGTAATTACCTCTGGAAATAGACAAACATGAAACTGCAAATGTAAAATTGTTAGATTAATTAAATTATTTTTTTGCAGACACACTCCTGTAGAGCCCTCGTACATACACGGCTTAGCCAGCATGGTTTCTATGAAGGAGCAAAAAACACTGCAGTGCATTCTCAGGATTGTTACATGAATTCCCATGAGGGCCATGGGCAGTAACCCATTTAAACCTTCACTTGATGGTTCCCGCACCAGCTTGGATCCTGTGCTCTAAGAGAGTCTAGGACCTGATCCTCCAATTCCACACCATGCCCACCTAGCCCAGGGGGCCAGGATTGGGGGCCAGTGCCCTGTGCTTGCTCTATCCACTGGGACCAGGCACCCAGCCGCATGTGCCAAGATTGGGCCCTGGGGCTCCATGCCACCCCTGCATGCTGGTCCTTGGTGCTTCCCCCTTGCTGGCACATGCATGCCCAGCCATCCCACCAACAGGCCTAGACATGTGGGAGGCAGGAGAGGGGTGCTGTTCCTCTGCCACCACATTTTTGGCCCGGTGAGGTGCCCTGCAGGCTGAACAATGCCAGGGGCCAGATCGGGCACTGAGTCCCCCTGATACGGGTCCTAGGCGAGGTAGGAAAGCCAGCAGTCTTCACAGGGCCATCAGCTGTGTTTGGCGTGTTGCAATCCAGAACGGCCTGGCCAAGCCGCCTGGTCTGCAAGCGCTCCGTTTCTGCACCGCCTCCTCGCTTCTCGGGGCCGGCTGCCACCTTTGCCACGAGCCCCGGCTTCGGGCTAGAAGGCAGCACTGGGGGCGGGGATGGAGCCGGGGAATCGCCAGCGCCTGGTGTTGACCCGCGTTTAGAAGACAGAGAAGGCCGAGGGACTGCCCGGCGCCCCCGGCGAGCAGCAGTCGCCTCGGAGCCGGCCCGCGAGCCCCTGGCTGAGGGCGTCCCGCCCCTGGGGTCTCCCATGCTGGGGGGTGACGTCACGAAGGAGCCTTAAGATGCTGCTACCTCCAACTGCAACTGGTGGGAGGAGTGGCAGGGTGCATGCGCAGCCGCGCGCTTTTCCCCCCTCCCCCGCGAAGTACTCCGATGTTGGCTCTGTGGAAGGACGCAGTGACGTAACGGAAGCTGGAGCATTCAGCTGCCACTGGATCCACTAGGAGCTCCTCATCCGAGCCTGCTTTTCTTCCCCCGCACTCCAATCCTTTCCACTTCCGGTACTCTGATGCCAGCTCGGGGGAGGGGGCTTACGTCATGGAAGGAGTGTTTGGCTGTTACAGCTTCCAACAGCATGCGGCCGGCGAGGCGGCTGGGCAGTGCGCATGCGGAGCTGCGCGTGTTTTCCCCCACTTCCCCTACTTCCTGTAGCCACGGGCTGGTTGGGAACAGGACGCACGGGGGCGCTGCAGCCGTTGGCCCCGCCCCCTGTCGCGGGGCGGGGCGGGGTCCCTGCGGAGCGGGCCCTCCGGTAAGAACGTTGCTCGGGGAGCGTTGCTGTGAGCGAGTCAGTCGGGAAGGTGTCGCTGGGCGGGGGGGAGCCTTGTCTTCTGGGCCCTGGCGGGGCCGGGGCTGAGGCTTGGGCTCCTTGGCCGTTGCTGCTGCGCGGGACTCAGGACGCTCTGGCGCAGTGTCCCGCATAAGTGCGCACCTGGCTGCCTGGTCGGCCTCGCTATCGCTGCGTGGTCCGTTTCCCGGGGGACGGTGGGGACCGGTCTCCCTTTACTGCGTGCTTCGGCCGCTCAATGTGTGCAACGTGAGGCGGCCGGTTGGATGTAGCCTAAGCCCCTTCTGGAGGACTGTAAATCTCCCTTTGATAAGGGAGGCCCTTGGGGACTCCCCAGCTGATTTTTGGGGGGCAAATAAAAAGGAAACAGGAAGGGGAGCGAGGTCCTGGGTTCCTGCAAGGGACTCAAAGAGGACACAGAGCAGACTGGCAGTGATTGCTGCCCCCTGAAGGAGGGGAGGGAGCCTGTGGATGCTGACCAACAGGTAAACTGCACAGAGACCTGAGCAGAGGAGCAGCAGGCAGACAGCCCCAAACTCGCCTGCGTTCCCCTGGCCAGAGCCGCCTTCCTGGTCTTGTAGCTAGCCAGCTTGGCCAGGGCTTGGAGGAAGTCAATCAGGAGATCCTGGGGCTTGTTGGGGCCACAGATGGGGAATAAATAACAAAAAGGTACAGGAAGAAGTGCAGCCAGGACCACAGCAGTAACACGTAGTGGGGGCCTCGGACAAAATTCCCTTTGGAAAAGCCTAAATTGTTATCTTCCTTGACTCACCAGGACTCGTTCCATGTTGCCTGCATGTTGAAACATGCAAACATTTCCTTTTGATGCAGATAGTACTGGAGCAACATTGTAGGCTGGATGGTCCAGAAATGACAGCAGAGGCAAGGCTTTCCCAAGGCACTGTCTTTTATTGGGCCATCTTTGTAGCTGGGAGAGAGTTTAGACGAGCTTGAGAATGCAAGAAAATTGTCCTCTTAGGTCTGATTGTGGTGAGCTAGGCTCAGCACCATGTGTGAAATACAAGGAAAATTGTGCTTGGCTTTAGTAAAACACACCTGTTCAGCAGAGTTCAGGTTAAGTCAGTCCAGATATGGGTATGCTTTCTCAATAATCCATTTATTCTGTGTTTTGAAAACAATAGTATCCTATGGTTGACTTGTGTTTGGACCTGAAGAGGAACATTTTGTATCTGAAAGCTTGTCTTACTCTCTCCCAACTACAAAGGTGGTCCAATAAAAGATGGCACCCTAAGAAATCACAGAATCAAAAAATGTGGGTTGGGAGGGACCTCAGGAGGTCACATCTAGTCCAACCCCCTGCTCAAAGCAGGACCATCCCCCCACCTAGATCATCCCAGCCAAGGCTTTGTCTAGCTGGGTCTTAAAAACCTCTAAGGGTAGAGATTCCACTGCCTCTCTGGGTAACCTGTTCCACTACCCTCCAGCTTCACTACCCTCCAGTGAGAGAGTCCTTCCTAATATTTAACCTAAACTTGCTTTGCTGCAACTTGAGACAGTTTCTCCATCCTCTATCATAATTTCTGAACCATCCTGGCTACAACATTGCTTATGCACTACCTAAGTAAGAGAATTTTTATTTATTTTAACATTTCCATTTTTTGCACATTCGTGGTTCATGTCATTTGTACTGAGATGGGCGTAACCTAGAATGTTCAGCTGTATGGTTCAGCAGGCTGCTCAGGGAGCTCACCAGCCCAGGCAAGTTCAGTTAAATGTGGGACACTGAGAACAGGAACACAGTGTTAGGTAGGCTTTATGTAACCTGATTTGCTACTCTGCTTGAAAAAGGCCCAATTGTTTAAAAAATTCCATTAATAGTTTGTTTATTTTTACTTTACTGATTTTATTTGTGTGTCTCTTGGTCTTGAAAGTTGAAAACCAAGGCTTAGTAACTACATGATACCAAATATTCACTTGGTTATTTAATAATAATAATGTACACAATGATGTCTTGTTCTCCAAGATCTTAGTATTAGAAGTGGAACACAAGTAAAATTGTTTTTGGCTTCAGTAAAATACTTCTGTTAAGTAGGGTTCAGATGAAGTAATTCCAAATATGTTGTTCTTTTTCAATAATCCATTAACTCTGTGTAAAAAAATAATAATAAATTTTTTTTTTTAATTTTATATATATATTATGTATTATCTTAAAACACTTGTGTAAAGTGTCACTGTTGGTTAGTAAGACTGTGGGGATAACCAATGGGGGTTTTCCATTGCCAGCACAAATCCCTCTAAGCGTAATTTAACAACCAAATCGAACTGTGTATTGCATAACTGTAAGACTAAATGAAACTTTTCAAGAAAAGACAACTGCTAAGGCACAAAGAAAGAATGGGTCCTCTTGATATTCAGTTAGCTAAAAAATAGGAACTGCAAAAGCAGTAATTTTATATTGGGACTGTTGTAGTTCCTGCATCCTCCTAAGTCTGCTTTACTTGCCCTTTATAAAGTGTCTGTGATGTAAAGGTTAAGAAAATTGTTTATTTTTCCTGACTTTTCATTTTGCCCAATATTTGAATGCTTGGTGAGTGCCACAGAGGAAGAGCTAGGGATCCATCTAGTCCAGTGACCTTTCTCTGACAGCAGCCAATGCCAGATATTTTGGAGTAGAGGTTTCAAATTCTTTAAGGGCTGGATCCATCCTGGGCACAAAGAAGACTGTGAGCATTCAGAGGCATCTCTGGTTGCAACCCTGAGCATGCAGCTGCAGCTCCAGTTCTGACTCAAAGCACATGGCCAGGGATATAGGACTGTGACAGTAGCAACAGGTGACACAACAGGAGGGTAACTGGGCCTTTGTTTACTCTCCTGCTACCAGTGACCTTGTTTACCAGGCCCTGAGGGCCTGGATTCTGCAACAGGCCACTGTTTCCTCTTTCTTCCCACAGCCATGCTTCCTTCCTACTGGCCCACCAGTAGTCAGGCAGATCAGGTAAGAGGAGCTCTACAGGTTTAATATTTCCTGTTTTAGAAGAAGGTAGAAGACCTACTGCAATATATCTAGTTTTGAGAGAATTTCCTACTAAGCTTGATAATTTAAATGTTGGCTTCTTCCCTGATTTATGACTTGTTGATATTTCTTTTGAACTCTTGGGTTTGGGATTTGTTTGTTTAGGTTTTTTTTTCCTTTTTTCAGTTGGTTGATTTATTTAGTAGTTGCTGCGATAACGATGGTTATTCTTATAATCTGTGTACAAATGGTTAGCATAATTTGTTTTCGATTATCTTAAACTGATTTCAATGATGTCTCTGTGTCAAGGAGTTGCATTGTATAAGTATTTTCTGATACTAATTTTGTGGCTGACATGTTTTTAAAGGGACAACATCAATTTGAAAACTTCGTCTAAAAATTTTGATCCTACTCTTAACTTTATTAACATCTAGTATTATTATAGCTATTGGAAGTTTGTGTGGAAAAACATTTTTGCTATATCTCTTTTTTTGTTTATTATCTGGATTTGTTAGTACTGTTGTCAGTTAATCTTAAATTGAAAGCTAGTTTCTATAAGGACACAAAATCATGGTTTCCAAACATTTTGGAGTAATGGGCTGTTGTCATCCCTCAATTTCTTGGAGACTCCATCTGTCCTTATCAAACTTGTATTTGAAAAGAGATAATGAATCTGGTGCAATCAGTGAATCAGTTACCAGGCCTTGCAGACCACAATTGGGGAATCTCTTCCATGAAGAATTGACAATGTATTCCCTTTTTAATAAATATCATTCTTTTGTATGTTTCTTTAAGCGAGTCAGTGGATGTCTGAAAGTTGACTTGAGCATAAGCATTGAGATGTTTGGCCATTTGAGAACTGTGAGGAGGTAAGGTCATTTGCCAGATAAATCCAGTGTTAAAAAATTGCCTGTTTGTGACTTGAATTTGTATAATGATGATTGTTTTTGTATTTAATACTTTCATTTAGTTCTTTGGCTCAGTCAGTAAGTTACATAACCTTTCACACTATTATAATTGCAATTAAGGATTCTAAAAAAACTTCGCAATTGTGCAGTGAGTAAGAGAGTAGTCGGACACAAGGGAAACAAAACAAAGTTTTGAAATGGGTTTGTTGTGCAGAAGAAAGTGGCATGCCTAAGCTAAAATAAAATAATTAAATGTTACTGAATTAAAAGCCAGCACTTCAGAAAGAGCAAATATAGCAAGAATAAAGTGACCCATTTTTAACAGTTTTCCAGACTACAAGAAAATGTTAAATTTCACAGTAGTAGTACACCCCTTCTTTCAGAAATCAATAAACTAGTCTGTCCTTCAACCCTATTGCATAATATCTTGTCATAGAGATTGTATTTCATAATATCTTTCACAATGCTCAGACTGTCCTTCACTGAGCAGTAATGACCTTGTTTTTGGTTATGAATCACTGTCTCCTTATCTTCCTTGATCTGAGTCAAATTCCTGGAACAAACAATTTCTCCTTGAACAAGACACCTTCTTAAAATTGTTCTTTCCTAAATTAATTTCAGTTCTGTCTTTATTTTGTTCCTTTGTTCCAGTCTCAGGTCCGTCTTTTACTTTTATGTATGTTTATCCTTCTGTCATGCCAGCTAATTTTGGCCTGTGAGTGTTCTCTTTTTGATCTAGTTCAGAATAGATTTTTGGCTAGAATCCCGAGCCTGCATCTTGCAATCATGAGATTATTACTTGGATAGGAAACAAAACAACTGAAGATGGCCCTATAATTCATATTTACTCACTAAGGTAGTGGACAGAAGTTATTACCCTGTTCCAAAGTAGGCAGTCAGCTACTTTGGAAAAACTTCCAAAACTTGCATATTTCCCAGAAAGAACTGTGATAGGTGGGAACAGGGAGGAGTAAAGAGAAGTTTGCATAATCCCCTTACTGGACTCACCAGTTAGGAAGGAGTATAATGCTGATGCGGAATTTCATTGTAGATTATCTTTTAAGGTCTCATAGGTTTCCAGCTGGTAGGTATCTGATTAAATGTGATTTCTGGTTACTGGAAGCAAAACTTTTTCTCTCCTTTTGGCTTCTACCTGCTTCCTTTCAGCAAAGGAAGCATGTAGCAGGAAAGAGGGGTTTTTTATTTTTCAGTTCTTGAAGTCTTAGTACTTTGTGTCCCTATGTCTAAGTTCTGATGCAGAACTTAATAAAGCATATAATTAAAGACCCATCATATTACAGTCTGATTCCCTTCTTTGTTTCCTCCAAGCAAATGGAATTAGCCTCAGTATTTTGCCTCATGGATAACTCCAGAGCCTTTCTGTAGTTCAGAGATAATACTAGCAACAAGAGTTATAGCATGAAATCAATGCAGTCCTTCACCCTTTCCTTAGTCTGATGTCCTGGGTAGCAGAAATTAAGCTGACCAGACTTGGTATTTTTGATCTGCTGCTTCACAAAACAAGAACATGCATAAGAGGTGATCAAGATATATGTCAATACAAAATGTTTCTTTGATCTAGACTTGGTTCCCATTTTTACTGTTTGTTTTTAAAACCAGAAGGACCTGGAGTTTAGTCGTTTGTTATAAATGAGAAGTGTACATTCCTCAAAGAAATTGATGGCATAGGTTACAACAGACGTGGTCTTTGGAGCAGGATCAGCTGTGTACGGATGTATCCTGGCACCGTTCATTTGCTTCACTGGGCTCCACAAATGTTGCCTGTTGTCCCACAGGATGGGCCCCCTGATCCTCCTGGGACTTCAGGGGTTTGATCCTGTGGGATGACTGCAAATGGGGGAACCCCAGCAGGGGATTCCCCAGGCACATCTATCACATTGCCATGCCCCAACCTGAGGTGCACCTCTGCAAATTCCTACAGGGTAATCTCTAGGGCACAGCAGGTTGGGCCCCTGAAGGGCCAGGAGCCACCTGCCCAGGGCAGCTGGAGAGTGTAAGCAGCTCTGGGTTGCTCATACTCTTCTGTCAGAGGTCTGCTGCAAAAAAAAAAAAAAGCAGCAAAAATGTTTACCCCATTGTCATGGCCACAATTTTGGAATTTGTGGTCTGACAAAGCGCGTAGATGTGTTTGCTTGAACTTTGTGTCATTATAAAAAAAAATTATGGTGGCAAAAAGGTGACTTCTGTTTGTAGCATAGCCCACCTTCCTTTGTCAAGGAAAGCTTTCTGCTTGTCATGGGCAAATTATTTTTTTTTCAAGCCCTGCTAATTCATTTTTGTTTTAGTAAAGGATGGGTGAATGTCAGCCTCAGTTGCTGTTACATTTCTAACTAAAGGAATAGAAATACAGACAAGAAGATAAGGTAAGGGTCACTATCTCAACTTAAGAACTTTTAACCCTTGTTTTTAAGAAGTTGTTGAAAATAATATTAAAAGTTCATATTAAGATCTGAGATTGGACAATACAATCAGAATTTTAATACTGGTGGATAGAAGTTCAATCACATGACTAAATCTGCCAAATGGTGCAGTGTTTGGAGGTTCTAACTATTATGAGTATATGAACAACATATTTTTAATCTGACACTTCTTTTTGCAAAATCATTAAAAAAAAAAGATATGTTTCCCGAATACTGAATCGGGTAGCCAGCTCTATATTGTGCTGTTTTTCCCCCTTTTATACAAATTTGAATTAACTGAGATTTACCGCAGTATTCATTTGCAAAGGCATTTTGCATGTGCAGTAAATGTTGATTGATCTTCCTTTTCCTTGCCTTGCAAAATTGTCATGAAAATTTAACAACCCAGGCCAAAAGTAATCTGTTAGGCAACTTCTACCATTATAGTAATGGCAGACAAAAAAAATTAATGTGCCATCTATTCCTCAGTAAAATTCTTCACCCAAAGAAATTGCCTGAATAGAATTTTATCATGGTATTTTCTTAATTAGTTTTTATATGATCATCACTTTTATGTGAAATATGCAACTTTGTTCTTATTCTTCATGTATTTACATGTCTCAGTTCAGTTAGCTTCTGGCTATTCTGTAACTGTGTCTAGTGTTTTGAAGTGCAGTTTAATGAGATATATATAAGTTGGTACTGCTTTACAAACCTGTACTCTGCTTCTTGGGTTTAAACCAATTGTGAACGTTGATCAAAGGGACAGTGATTTGCAGTGCTAAATTAATTAGAACATTATGAAATCAATTCAAAAGAAGAAATCGTACTATAAAATTATTACGTACTCCACAACTTTGTTTTTATGGCTACTGGCCTTTATACTTAATACACTAACTCAGATAGCAAACTTTGAACCACGGTTAGAAAATTTAGTGATTCTTTACCCTGAATATGGTTTTTCCTCCTGTGTCTCTCTTCTATTATGCAAATCTGCTTTCTCCCAGTTCCTGAATGTTGCCATAACTTGTCCCTACTTCTACTCTCCTTCCTGACAGTCTTCTGGAGAGATCAGTGTGGTCTTGTGACTTTTTAGGTTGGGAAACTATTGTTAACTGCTGTTGCAACCTGTTTCTTTTTACATCAGTTAAAAATTATGATTCTGATGGCTCGGCTCTAACTCTCTTCATTCTTCCTTCCGTTGACCTAACTTCTTGCCCTCTTAGCCTTGAAAATTCTCCTTTAACTTTACCTAATTGAAGTTTGTTCCTTCACACTGGTGTTTAATCCAGCTAGGATTTCTTCATCCAAAAGCTCTCTCCTCATATCTGACTTTAAACAATCCACCTATTACCAAAAGCAGGTCCCAGTTAACATGTCCTTTCTTCTACTGCTTTCTTTCATCCTTCCTTTCCTTAATTTCAGATAACTTTTTTTTTTTTTTAATCTTTTACTCTGGTCTGTCTGTTTACATCTTTTTTTAAACCAGAAATAATGCTTTTTTTGTTATCATATTCTTCATCCGTGAATATCAGAGTGCTTTACAAGTACCATGCTTTCAGCTTGAAGATTTGAAACTGTTGATGGACATTGCCTTTCAGAAACAACAGTTCAAACACCAGAGGCAGATATGTCCAATTTAATTCAGTCACTAGTATTTAATCACACGAATTTGTGGGAGCTTTATGTTTGAGCATATTTTAAGAAGAGATAGAGAGAGACTGTTATCCTACTCTTTAAATGGTTCTAATCAGAGCCATTAGCAGCCAGCATCTCTGAAACACTATAACCTCATTCTGTTTAAATGGGATTTTGTAGATCCCAGGGGATGAAAATCCAGTGTTCAGGCTTCTGATGCATCTTTTTAATGTGATATAGATTTTATATTGAGTGTTTACACCATTCTAGGTATATTTCTTTTATGTAATGTATATCACCACTTTGTCATTTAGTGGATTACTTAATGCATAAAACTTCTATTATTTTGTTAGGCTGTGTCTGGAGAAAATATTGCTGCAGTGGATACTTCAAGCAAGAGCTTTGTCAGGGGCTGATGCCATCAATGCTCTCAGACCTTTCTATTTTGCTGTGCATCCTGATTTCTTTGGCCAGCATCCTAGAGAGAGGGTAAAAATGTTAAGTTTTTTTTTGACAGGCTTCCAGATTAGCATCACTGGACAAATAATGACTGTTTTTTTACACTTTTAATCAACCTCTGTTCTTCAGCTGTTTTGGACGCTAAAGTGTGTAATGTTAAGCATTGTTTTATACTTTAATTTATCATACCTCATTTTAACTATTTATTCAATGAAGACAGTTGATGAATTTCTGATAGGCAACAAGAGTATTTATATTTATAAATTACTTGTATATAATTACCCCTGCCTATCGGAAATGCGTTGTGTTTTGTTGCCATGGAAATGTTCCTTTTTTGATTATATTGAAATATGAAAAATTTTCATAATTGTAATGTGTTCTGATTAGAAGTCAACCCTGCTTTTAGAGGTTGAACTTTGGGGAAAACAGTTTTTTTTTTTTCCCTGACTTTAAGTAGGTAACTACAAGTAAAGGCTTTGAACTGCTATTGCTCTTGTGAGATTCCCCTCCTCCTCCTCCTCCCCTTCCCCCCCGAAGAATCAAATAACCAAGGAAAGGAGCTAAGGGGTTAAATGCACTTAAAATACTAAAATAAAAACCACGCTGAAACAAATTCTGACTTGGTATGTTTATTGCATGCACAAGAATACTGCAAGTACAAAAGTTGAAACTTTCAAGGATCTTATTACACGTCAACCTCACATATAGATTGAGAGAATTTTTTATGATTCTTTTGGAGGAATTAGAAAGGTGAGCTTATGATCAGAAGCTATTGCAAAACTAATACTCTTCCTATTTGTTTTAAAAGAAGTTAATATGAAATAAGCAAACAAAAGTGTATTTACAACAGTTCTTAACTTTTTTCCTTTGTTACAGGAAATCAATGAAAACTCTCTGAAGAGGCTAAATGGTTATTTAGAGAATATACAGAAACCAGGATATAAACCTTTTACACCAACTCGTCTCACATTTTATGTGAGAGAGAGAGAGCACAATTCTTCCAGTGTCCAAGAATCCCTCAGTCCTTCAGGTGACTTTTTTTTT
>JAGPOW010000261.1:190238832-190255018 GCA_030014935.1 Caiman crocodilus
AGCACACCTACAGCCTAGGGAATGACCTGCTGGGTGGCACAGAAGTGGAAAGGGATCTTGGAGTCCTAGTGGACTCCAAGATGAACATGAGTCAGCAGTATGACGAAGCCATCAGAAAAGCCAATGGCACTTTATCATGCATCAGCAGATGCATGATGAATAGATCCAAGGAGGTGATACTCCCTCTCTATCGGGTGCTGGTCAGACCGCAGTTGGAGTACTGCGTGCAATTCTGGGTGCCACACTTCAAGAGGGATGCGGATAACCTGGAGAGAGTTCAGAGAAGGGCCACTCTTATGGTTAAGGGCGTGCAGACCAAGCCCTACAAGGAGATACTAGGGAACCTGGACCTATTCAGCCTCTGTAAGAGAAGGTTGAGAGATGACCTTGTGGCTGCCTGTAAGTTCATCATGGGGGCACAGAAGGGAATTGGTGAGGTTTTATTCATCAAGGTGCCCCTAGGGGTTACAAGAAATAATGGCCACAAGCTAGCAGAGAGCAGATTTAGACTGGACATGAGAAAGAACTTTTTCACAGTTAGAGTGGCCAAGGTCTGGAATGGGCTCCCAAGGGAGGTGGCGCTCTCCCCTACCCTGGGGGTCTTCAAGAGGAGGTTAGATAAGTATCTAGCTGGGGTCATTTAGACCCAGCACTCTTTCCTGCCTATGCAGGGGATTGGACTCGATGATCTATTGAGGTCCCTTCCAACCCTAACATCTATGAATCTATAGATCTTACGACCTCATTTACCAGTGGAGGCCAGCACCTGTTGGCTGCCAGCCAACAAATTTAAAATGCATCGCTGATCGCTGGGTAGACTGGCAGGTTCTCTGGCCCCCTCCCAGTCAGGTTGGCATTGTTTAGCACAAGAGGGAGCATAAGCCCCTCATCCAGTATGTGATGCTAGTCATATAGGCAGAAGGAGCAGGTTTCCCCCCTCTCTCAGGAATGTATCTAGCTCAGGGTCATATGAAGAAATGGGGCAGAAGAGTGACCATGGTAACTAAATTGTCAGGTAGCAGAGTTTTGGAGAGAGACAAGGATGGTATTCTGCCACAGTCTGTACTATGTATAAGTAGGTGCCGAAGCGCTGCTTAAAACTGTGTTTATGGATTACCTGTGCTGGAATTTGCAGCAATTGCAAAAAAGATAGAATACATCAATTCTGGATGGACTAAATCTGTGGGTATTTTATACAAATTACTATAGCTACGTTTATTTCAAATTTACCCCTCACTTCCACATGCTCAGAGGAAGCAGGGTGTAAGTGACAGGAAGTGAAGGACCGGGCCTACAGGTGAATGAAGTTGCAGGGGCAGAAGGAAAAGAGGCCACCTGACACCCCAAATTTAATTTACCTACTGTAGCAGAGGAAGGGGGACAAATTCAAGGCAGACCTCCAATAATTAGATTCTATACCTGGAAAATTATATCAATTTTTTCCATATATAGAATCTAATTATTGTGGGGTCATTGTAAATGGGATAGTCTTATTCAAGTAAATAACACTCAGAAATATTTGGTTAAATGGTTCTGTGAAAATCTCTCATAACTATAGATTGAGGGTTTTGTTTAGTGTTTTTTTTTTAAGTTCTAACCAGTATTACATGCGCTGCTTGTGCTTCATGTGCTGTGTAGCAGGGCAGGAAGCATGACTGTAGGGAACCTGCAATCTGATCCTATTGCATCTTTACTTTTAACATGTCAGGGACAGAGAGAAGTTTAGGCACATTAGTCACTTCTCTGTCACTTGATTTGGAATTTCACTGAGCTTTGTTGATTCACCTCAGTGGAAGTCAATCTTCAGTGCTTTTAAAACTTACTGAAAAGAGCATCTCTTTGCTACATGTTATCCTTGGGGCAACAGTAGAACACCTGCTGACGTATTTTTCTAGATATGTGGCATGTATTCCCTCTGCTATTTCTTGTTTTAGCCTGGGTCCCTGCAGCTTTTAAAAATAGCCTATGACCACATTCACCATTTTGCACAGATAGGTATAAGTGCTGTGGTCTCAGTGAAGTCCAAGATTGAATGTTGTGAGATGATCAGAAGTCATTGTGAACCCCTAGGCTCCAGAATGAGTTCCTTCTTGTAAATTCTGGAGAACCTAGCTGCAAAAGTCATGTAAGGTTTCAGTTTACAGTAAGCCAGATTTGATAACCTCTGTTATGCCTCAAGACTGAGTTGGTATTGCCTCCAATGGTGTAGATCTGGTGAGTTAGGACCCCTTGCTCACTTTCCAACTCATGAAAGCTGACAGCTGGATACCTTGTATAAGGGTTGCTGTATTACTTAGAAACTTGGTGATCAGCAAATAGTGGAGTTTATTGAAACTGACTCCATGGTCCAGTGAATCTTTGCTTTATCATAATGCTCAAACTCATACTGTCCCAGTATGTCATATTAGACTTTATTTGACTGCCATCAAGAGACATAAAAAAAAATAAAACAATGTTTTATCCGTGAGATCTCTTAGATTCTGCTTTCTAAAAAGCTTACAAACCTGGAGCTTTGGAGACCTTGTTTGTTCAGGGATCTACCTATTTATACCACAGCAGAAATGTAACATTAAAAATAGCCTGTTTTTAAATAAATCTCATGTTCCCTGGTACCTTGAAATAGCTTTTACTGTTAACAATAATGTTTGTAACTTATCATGCAGCCTATCTGAGAAAAATGGCATTGTACATCTGGCTATTGTTCTCATTTTCCAGTTCCTGGCTAGAGAATAATGAAGAAAGTGCAATAAAAAAGCTGAAGAACAGCTTGCCACGTAGGAAAGAATTAGAGCGTTTAAAAAGTGAACTCTGTCATCAGCTACAGCTCTCTGATATCAGGTAATGAAATTCAGGAGACCTAAATTCATGTGATCCAAACAAGTATTTTTTGCAGTTTGGTAAAACCACACAATTACATTAAAAGAAGTAGTACCATGAGCTTAGTCCATCACAATATCTTTGTTATGTGTGCTTAAAAAGTGGTATTTCTCTATTTTTTCAGAACAGTTCTAAAGGATTTAAAAATTGCATTTACATTTTACTCTATTAATCCTAGTCTTACAAGGCAGGACCTGGGTATTGCTTAAAAAATAAGCAGGTGCTTAGCTACTTTGCTGACTAAGATTACTTTCCTGAATTGTGGCTTATTCTTGTTTAGTTTAATTAGTTTGGCAGTAAATACCTACACCTTCTCTCTCAATTCTGCATTTTACGCAACTTTTGACTTACTGACACCCTGTGAAGATTTTTAAAAGTGGTATTGCAATCCAAAATAAGGGAAACAAGGTAAAATAAAGCATAGAAAAGAGCCTGTCTTTTAAAGTTGCTAAAATATTCTCTTTAATTTCTTTACTCCAAAATTATTTCTCAGAAAATACAACTTGTTTAAAACTGGAGAAGAGAAATGTAGCTTTTCAGGATATATTTTTAAATTTGTTCTTTATGCAGTTACACAGTTTGTTTAGGATATTTCTTGAGTTAAATCTTTCTAGAGCTTTCTTGAACATTGACTTTAATTAACTTGTTTTGGTCATGTTTATATATAATACAAGTTATTAAAAATATTGTTCATCTATAGGAACCAAAACAAGCTAATTAAATACTGAATTTATACTTTTGTATATAAAATTTTCTTCCACAATTTATCAAAATAGTGTAATTCTACACTGGCACATTTTAACTTTAAAATGACTTAGAACAAAATAAAGCTCAGTTTAGATATCTCTCTTACTGGCAGTGTAATTATATTTGAAAAGAAACTGCTATATGTGTCTGTTTGGGTCAATGCTAGAATGTGCATAGTATTAGAAGTAAGAAGAGACCTAGAATTTTGCATTGTCTGAGAATGTGAAAGAACCCTGAGTTCTGCAGTTCTAAGGGCCAAAGCAGCCTTGATTGTATAACATCAGTCTGATATCAGATGCATCTGCATTATGCTAGATAATGTTATAAGCATGTCGGCATGATAGTTCTTGTGCCCTTGATACCAAGGCTAGGTACAGACAGTCAAAAAGCCTGAGGCTGAATTGATTCCGTCTTTGCAGGTTAGTCTAAGCTGCGCAGATTGTGTCAGTTAGCAAATAGACATGCATTCACTTTTGATTCAGAAAATGAAGCCACATGCCTGCAGTGGCTTAAGCCAGGGGGCACTAGAGCATGCCTGCCAGCAATTGTCAAAGGGGAGGGAATAAAGAAGCCCTCCAAGGCTCTCACCCCATCCCTGCTGTAGCAGGTGGGGTGTAACCAGGTACCAGCCCAGGGCTAGCATGCTGGAATGTGGGGGTTTAAAACCCTTCCCTGGCCACTATGGACACCAGTCTGGGTCTGCGGGGGGCGGGGAACGCAGTACCTTCCAGGCTTCTGCCTGCCCCACTCCCCTCCCCACTTGAGAGTAGGGAGCAGTTGCTGCCAGCCTAAGGAGTGGGGTAGGGGAAAAAGGTAGTGGCATTGAATTCATAAAAGCTTGAACAAGAATAGTCCTTTCTCTGAAGCAAGCATCTATTGGACACAGCACTTTGTAAACTCAAAGCACAACAGAACAACCAGAAACCTTTGCCTGTTCTAAAATACAACTCAGTAAAACACAGAGAGCACTTACAACTTGGTCTAACTTAAAATGAAATGTAATAAACCAAAAAGATAAGAAAGACTTAAATAAGTCTTGCGTAAACCTGAGGGATTCCTTTCTTAGATATTCCCGTCTTCCAGCTTTTACAGGTGCTGCTTTATAATGTAAATGTGGTTCTCTGATTTCTTTGTTACACTAGCTTATGCTGTCTGCAACCCTCTCCTGTTCCTCGTCTCCACCACATACATGTGATGATTGTGCCAGGTCTTTGCCAACACCTCCCACCTCGAAGTCTGCTCCTGCAGGGCTTGGAGCCACCACTGAGCTGAGGAAGGGGGGATTAAAGCCCCTCCCAGACCCCTGCCTAGGTTTGCCTGGGAGGTGGGGGGCAGTCCCTATCTAGCAGTTGGGCCAAATAACGGACTATGCACTGAGTATCTCAGTAAAGGGTCAAAAAAGGAAGTAGTCCTTCCCCTTGTGGAACAGAGTAACAGTAACGTGTAAGTGTGGCTATTTTAACTGTACAATGATAGTAGCCCTGTTGATGGGACCACTTGTAAAGTAATTTATCTTTGCAAAATAAAAAGTTTTGTGTTGCAGCAGTGGTCACAATACTAATCTTACCTTCACCTGAGAAACCAGTAATTTATAAATAACTAGTTTGTATTTAGTACCCATTTGCTTATAAAGAAAATGCTCATTGCTTCTCAAAATGTTTTTTTTCTATCCATTACTTTTTATGTTTAAGTGTTTTATTTGGAGAGGTGTAGGGCTTTTGTATTTGCTTTTTCCCATTTCATATCTATCACAGAGTTGGCACCTGCTTTGAGAAAAATTGTAAAAAAGTTGGCCAAATGGTTTATGTACAGTGTTTAATAGCATATTACTCAGACCACTTTACACATTCCCCACCAGGGAACATCCAGGGGGATGTTTGCTACTTATTGCTCTTGAAGAAGGGTGAATTTTATATTAAGTTATAGAAAAATAGATCGGTCTGAAAGGGACTTTCAGGTCATCTATTCCAACCCCCTATCTAAGTATCCCAATCTTGTGATTATTATCTGCATTTTTAGTGCCCAAATATGCCAAGAACATAAATAATAAATGAATTATATCTCTTTATAATACTGAGATTGAAATAATATTTTCAGTTTCATTTTATTTAGATGGCAAAGAAGTTGGGATATTGCTCATCGTTGTAGCCAGCTGCACAGTTTAAGTCGTTTAGCTCACCAGAGACCAGAAGTTCTAATGAATGTTAAAGGTATGTTTCTTGTTACTTTTCTCTTCCTTATGTCAGTGCAATAATATAACCATGAATCTTAGACTTTACACTTGTGATATTCTTAAAAAAAGTGCCAGAGCTACTTGAAATTATCAGCAATATGCTGCAGTTTTAAAAGTAGTTACTTTAAATGCTCCTCCTGTTTAAATGACATTAGAATCAATTGATGCCTTACCTTTCAAATAACTTCAAGAATTACTGGATAGATGGATGGAAGCATTAAACTTGTTTGTGTCAACTTTGGGGGGCAAATTCTATGCTACCATACTCTAAAAAGAATGACAAATTCCACATGTATCCTAAACTGGACAAAAATACTTTTACCAGAACCAGAGTTTTCCTAGCACAGGAACTCTAGGAAAAATCCCAATTTTTCCTTGGGCTAAGGAGACAAAAGACATGGACAAATGGACCACTTACACTGTTGTGAAAGGGGTAAATGGAGGGACTTACCGTAGTGGAAAAAAAAATACGTTACGGTTTTGTCTGCCTGCTCTACCCCTTGGTAAGTAAAAGCAAATCTTCAGTAATTCACTGTTTTATTCAGGATAAATGAATTGTGGTAGTTTAAAGTGTAGTCATATGTAACAAAACATTTCAAAAGCCTTTGAAATGTTCCACAGGTGGATAATACTTACTTAAAATAACTCATATAAAGATTTAATTTTTCCATACTTGTGCATAGAGAGGGAGACATAGTGAGCGAACAATCAGCTTTATATGTGGCTACAAGTGTGCAGTCTAGTAAGAATAGAAATTAGACTCCCTTTCCCCACCCTGCTTACCTCTCCTCTCCTGCTCTAATTTCCTCTACCCTCTTCCTCCCATGAAGGGGAGTGGAAAGCAAAGTGCATTTGTTGTAGCCTCCTCTAGTGCCTACTGGTTGGCACTAGAAAAGCATTTCTGAACCTGTGGGTGGTGATCCAAAAGTTGATCCAAAAGTGGGTTGCAAAAATATGTGAAGGGGTCACAAACAAACTTTAAGAATGGATCAACAGACTTTAAAAATTGATTGTCCTTTAAAAGAGAAAATCATGGAAATGGTGGCTTTTCCCTTGCAGACTGTCAGAGTTCCAGTATTTGGCAATCAGGTGTATGTACCTTTTTACCAGTCAGTTCTTAACACAATCTTGATTATTTCTTCCCCACCTTTAGACTGAATTACCTAAAGGGGTAATTTTATTGTTATTCTCCAGCATTTGTGTCCTTCACTTTTGAAAGAATAAAGAAGACTCAAATTTTAGGGTGCATGTATTAATGTATCTATTTATTAATGTATCGTGCAGAGCCTTGTGGGGAGTGGTAGTGGGCCTGGTGGTTTGGGTAAGATTAACCATTTATTATTTGCATGAAATAAAGTTACTCTAAGCTACTAATCCTCTCTCAGTGTACATTATCTTCCGTGTGCATTGTTTAAAAGTGACATTGTCCAAAAAAGTCTATAAAATAAAATTTTGTATAGCTAAATTGCAAATCTGCCTAAAGCATAGGGAGAGTGAGAGAGTAAATAATAAACTGTTTTTTACTGGGGGCAAAAATCCTTGAGTTTGAGCTTTCAGAATGATCTGGTCTTTACATGGTAAGAATTAACACACAAACTTATTACTCATTTTTGGTTATCCTGAAAAGATTTTTTTGTTCTGAAATGCAATGATCCAATTAAGGCTTGAATAGTTGAAAAGCAGTAAAAAATAATTGTGGAAAGTAACTAAAGAACTGTTTCATCACTTTAGGATACACAGTTATATTTACAGATTGTTCAGGTCTGAGTGCAACAGGCCACATAATGCTTGGGACCATGGATGTTCATCACCACTGGACCAAAGTAAGAACATTTCATAGTAAAGAATAATCATTTTGTATTTATGTCACTCTGTATACATGAATTTGTTTTCATCTTTGTGTAACCAAAAAGTCGTAAATAACTGTTGAGTGATGATGCAAATGTAGTTAAAATATTCAGCCTGATCTTATGTATTGCATTCTAACATAATCTATTTTTGTAGGTGTTCATAATAACCATGATCTTTATTGCCAGGCTTTTTCAGTTTCCAGAAGTAAATCAACTCTGTGTTCCATATCAAGGACAAACAGATTGGTTATTTCACCATCTGGAAAGTAATACGAACTAGCGCTCTTTTAATGATTAGTCACAGATCTTGGCTGCTGGAGGAGGAGTACATGTTTGGTGGAAGAAAGGCATAGAAAATGGAGACAATAGGATACCATGTTAAAAAAAGATCTGCAATATTATTTGATCAAGTGTTCTAGTTTTCATAGAACAAAGATCACATTTTTTAGTTCTGATGATCAAGAAAATTCCTTTGGTACTTCTCTCTAAAATATGCATGAACTGAAACAATGGATTTTGTACTGTAGTAAGAGTCTGCTCCTTTTGCATTCATGAAGCTCTGAACAGTAGTCTGAAACTATTTTGGAATTTTTGTAGAATAATGGTCCTCTACCTTTGTTGACCTATAGGCAACAATGCTGAGCAACTGACACATCAGGTTTTGCTGCTGTTCAACTTAAGGTTTAGCTTTCTTATTTTTGTTCCCAAGTAGCATTGGAGGATTTTGTAGGCAACATTTCCCACAAACAATTGGTTTGTTGAAGATCACTGATCTAGACTGTATCAGCAATATTTTCGGTGCTCTGTTGCCTAGTTTTTATATACCGCTTGTCTCTGCCTGAATAGATGAGGTTTCATAATTGGTAGGTATGTAACAAATTATGGAGATTGCAACTTATTAGCTATAGACTTGTTGCCTTGTCATCCACAAGCTAGAGTAGACCTGATTTATTCCCAAGTCTTCTGATAGAACTTTTTAATTTATTTTTTATTGTTATGAGATGCTGCTGGAGGGTTTTATTTTTGTTTTATGTTTTCAACACCCTTGACAAATATAGCCAGCACCATGGTCTGATGCAGTTGCATCATCAAAAAATACTAACTACATCTCCACTAGGAAAGCTTGCTACGATAGCTATATCAGCAAACCCTTGTATATATAGAGATGGCCTCAAATTATAACTGCTTTGGGATAAGAACTCTCGCACATGGACAGAGCTCCTCACACTGAGGCCCAATCTTGGTTGTAGCCTTTTGGTGTTACTGCAAGATAAATATTTAAAATATTCTAAGGTTAACAGTTCTTTTGCTGAAAATAGTCACTAGCTTTTGGTAATTTGTGGATTTTTATTTTTCATTTGAGTTCCATGTTTGCACTGTTAATTTTTGTTGTTCCTTTAGAGTTTGTTCTTTGGTGAACCAAATCGGTATTTTGATGTTTTAAAGGAAATTATATTGTTTTATATGTAACATAAGAAATATTTGTATTCTGTATATACAGATCTTTGAGATATTGCCAAACTATAAGAAACTTCAAAAAAAGCTGCTCCTTCTGGAGGACCGGATAAGCCATCTACTAGGAGGCATACAAATAACATACATTGAAGAGCTTCAGCCACTTTTGACTCTAGAAGAGTATTACACTACTCTTGATGCTTTCTATACTAGATTACTGAATAGTAGACTACTTTTTCACCCTCGTAGTCTGCGGGGCTTGAAAATGATTCTAGAAAGGTAAGCATCTGTGAGATAAGTAGACATCAGCCTTTTATTCCTTTTATTCCTCGTGCCAATTATTGCTTTAAGAAATAACCAATTGTAATATAAATCTAATTTGTTGCATTTTTATTTCTAATGCATTTCACATTTTTCATCTTCTGTTGGAATATCTTAATGGTCTACAACAAGAGAATAAAGGTTGCATGGCTTGTCAACAATATGTATACAGTAACCATAATTCTGTTGATGGTAATGAAATCACAGTTATCTGTTTCTAAATGTTTTAAATAATTTTGCTTGAGTGGTTAGTTACGTAGGAGAAAATTGTGCCCTTTCGATACAAGGACACTTGTATCTTTCTAAACTCATCTTTACTGTACTTAACTTAGTTAAATAGGTTGTTTGTTCATTCTCTTGGGCACACAGTCAGCTTTATACATGGGTACAAGCATCCAGTCTAGTGAAGACAGAAATTTTACACAAGGCATCTGTATTTTATGATATGTTTATATGACCAATGTAATATGATGCCTACAAGAGAGCAGTGGGCTAGCACTCATTTACAAAGCCAGCTTTTCATTTTTGTACATAGCAAACTGATATAGCAGACCAGGGTACATTAATATGCAAGATCATTACACAGATTTAGACACAGGATTCCAGAAATACAGTTGGTGTTTGAAAAGGCAGTGCTGAAAGTAGGATTTGAATATCTTAATGTTCTTAATCTAATTTAGAAAATCATCTGAAATTTATGTCTTTGTTTAAATATCTGAGAAATTACCTTGAAAAATAGCTGGTTTTGTGAATTAATAATTTATCTTGAGTCTGCAGAAAGGGATTAAATTGCATCTTTTTTAGTTGTCTTTGCAGATTTGTTCTCCTGTAATTTGAAAAATTAAAACACTTAATATTTCATCCTTATTCATTAAACCTTTATTTGTTAATAATTATTTTCAGCTCATTAT
This sequence comes from Caiman crocodilus, assembly GCA_030014935.1. Classification (NCBI taxonomy): domain Eukaryota; kingdom Metazoa; phylum Chordata; order Crocodylia; family Alligatoridae; genus Caiman; species Caiman crocodilus. The sequence goes on from JAGPOW010000261.1 coordinate 190,249,227, forward strand.
TTCAGAATTCTAACCTTTAAATTGCCTTATCCTCTGTTATAAAATTATAAATATTTTAGTAAAAGGGTAAGTAACGAGATACATCTGTGTTTAACTTTTTATGTTTTATTACAGTGATAGGTATGCCCCAAGCTTGCATGAACTTGGACATTTTAGCATCCCAGCAGTTTGTGATCCAGCAGCCCTTCAGTGGTTCATTATTACCAAAGCACAAGAAGCAAGAGAGAAGCTGAAAAAAAAAGAAGAGTAAGTATTCTTGTCACATTTACATCAGTAGCAACAGTGCATCTTTTTGTTTCCTTTAGGTTTTTAAAAGCAACTTTCCTGCAGCAAACAGAGAGATTCAGTGATTGCCAAAATGAAGCATATTTGGAGATATTTACTAATACAAGTGTTTGGTTTTTTTTATTCAGGCAACTATAGAAACAAAACTCCAACACAGGAGGAATATACAAGAATTGAATGAGATTGATATTATTGCATATATTTACAACATGAAAGTGGAGGTTCTAATTTATAAGATGATAATTACATATGTAAACATAGCATTAAGTAAGCTTCATTGATATTTAAAGAAGCTAGCTATAATATCTGGCTTTGTCTTCTGCATAGGTCAGGAATAAAATCCATATTTCTAAGTCTATCAATCTTGTCTCTTTTCTAATAATCTAATTCAGGGCTGTCCAATTCATGGTTGACCAAAACAATCTAGTAACTAAAAAAAAGAAGGAAAACAGAAAGCAAAAAACCTTTTTTCACTAAGTAAACTTCCTTTACTGAGGCATTTAACAGATAAACTAGCAGTTCCAAAGTGTTACTACTCTGGTTACTTCCCCTTAGAATATATGAACCTCTGGTTATAGTCATGACATATGGAAAAAGGAGCCTTTTTCTCCACAGCCTCTTCAGCATTATGCATCATCATCAGAAAATGTGCATTGGATCCTAGTTGGAGACAGATACTGTCTGTGGAGTATTGTATACAATTTATGTCTCAAACCCATGGAAAATAACTATCCCTGTTCCCATGTTTATCACCATTGTACATACCGGTATTTTAAATATTACCTGTAATATTGTTTATTTAAAAACTTATAGATCTTCAATATGGATTAAACCAGCTGTCAGCAACCTTTTGCAACTTGGGTCAGAGGTGGGTAGGTAGGTGGGCTCTAGGAAAAGGCTGCTGTTACCACTGCTTCTCCCCACAGTGGCATGGGAAGAGCTCCCCATTGCCGAAGTCCAAACACCACCGAAGCTCCACATCTTTGAACCAAGATCAAAAAAGTCCTTGGGCTGTATTCCTACAAGATATAGGTTGCTGAACCCTGGCTTAAACAGAAATTTGTTTTAAAATAGCTGAAATTTGTTTTCTCTTACTTATCTGGCAAGATCTGAATTAAAAATTGTGATCTTTCTCCAGAAATGTTTGGGAAGCTAGGTAAGAAATGCAGCTCTGCACTCTTAATCAGGAAAAAATCAAAACCCAGTTCTTCAATTTGCTTTCTGATATTTAAAATTCACCTTACATTGTAGGACTACAGGCTTAAACATCCTTTGTTGCCTGTTCAGAGTTCCAGTTGGCTTCAAAACTGAGGAACTTGTTGGGGGGTCACAGTTTAAATTTGTAGAGGTACCATACATCTGTTAGGCATACACATCCATACATCTGGATTTTTGAGATTTTTTTTTTTTTTTTAAGAAAGGCACATAGTGGGCATTTTGGTATATTCTCCAAAGTAGTGGTGTGTCAACTTTATGGAACATATAAAAATGCTTAGAAGTACAGGTTTGGAATGAGTTACTTCTGTTCATTGCTGATGCATTCACGTGTACAGTATAACTTCAGTCGAGGGTGATTAAATAATAAAAGTACAATTTTTCTCTGGTCTTTTAAAAGATATATCTACGTACCTTCTCTTCTCAGAGAACTTGGATTTTTGTCATTTTTGCTTTTTGTATTCCATTTTGTCCAAGGTAAATGGAAAATAATACTCTCTGAGCTTAGTCCCGAGTTTAGGATTCTGTGTTCCTCTTGAAAGAGGTAGAATATTACTATCACGTAAAATAGTGCAGATGGCTACACTTTTTTTGTTTGATATCAAATATTTTAGATCACATGCAGGATACTGAATAATGGCTTTGAAAAGAGGATAAAGAGGAATTTATTCCCAGTAGCTTAGCTTTTAAGTTCTGTTTTAATGTCAAGCATTTTGATCCTTAAGGTACCAGGAAAATGAAGCCCCTCCCCCCCTTTCCACTCACACACTTGCCCCACTCCCTCCACACCAGCCCCACAGGTGCCTGCTGCATAACTACCACCCTCTACACCACTTACTTTAACCTTGCAACTCTGACTCCATTTGAAGCCCTTCTCTGGCCCAGTCCAGGGAGCACTGAGTATGTGCTGCCTCTGGCCCCAGTCTGGCCAGGCAGCAGTTGTTGCAGTGATGGCAGCTTCAGCCCTAGCTCAAGAGCTGGAGCCAAAGCTGCTCACCACCAACTCCTTCCCTTCTCCCCCCCATAACTTCTACTTTAATTTAAGATGGAGGGACTTTTCCCCATGGCGGGGCACACCTTGTCTTAGATTCGAGTAAAGATGGTAAGTTACAAATATTGTAAATATATACGTTACCAGTATACAATATTCCGAATATAGATTAAATCATTTAATCTGTAATGTTTCCAAAATGTGTCCTCCATTTGTAGTTATGTAACTTCATTTTTGCGCGGAGTTCATATAATAGTGCAAATAAATGTTAAAATATACATATACAAAAGTCTTTTCAGTATATCTAAACATGAAAATCTTGAAATCTTTACGCATTTTTGTATATACATAGGTATAATACTTGTATCTTTCAAAAACAGATTTTTTAAAAGAGGGTAAGCACTAATTTAATCATTCTGTTTTATCATTATTTCTTACTTACTGGCTGCTTTTTTATTATTCCAGGCTGATGGCAATGGAAAAGGAGCTAATTAGTACTTCCACTGAAAAATTTTCCCTGAAACAGCTGTATAAGGAGCCCAGCGTTTCCAGTGCACAGATGATAAATTGTTGTAAGCGACTGCTGGAAGAATCACTACCATATCTACAAGGCATGCACCTCTGCGTTTCACACTTTTACTCTGTCTTGCAGGATGGAGATCTTTGTATCCCTTGGAACTGGAAAAGCTGAGGACTTGTCTGTTACCAATATGAATATGTTTATTTTCTGTAAGAAGCTATAAATGCAAATTAGATTATTTTTAGTGTAAATTTATTTAAATCTGTATTTTGATATCAGTATTCAATCCAACACTTTCTGTAACTGCTGCTCAGAAAATAGAACTGGAGTTCTAGACTGTTGCTGATTAATGTCCAGTATCTCCAGGTCTTGCACAGTTTCTATACTTATCTACAAATCCCAGCATGGAGTAAGGGTCATTAAAAGGATATTTTTTTATAGTAATTTAAGCAAAACTTTTGAATTAAATCTGAAGGTTGCAAAAATGTGTATGGATTTTTTTTAAATATATATATACATATGGCTGTCCTAGAGTATATGTTCCTAGATATATAAGAGATTATATGTACCTCTAAAAATAGGTACTAGGTATTATCTATACCAGAAATTACTGAACTGAAAAACTGACATACTAAGCTGGGGATAGCAAAAGCTGTGGATTCATAATTCTCAGTTCTTTCATATATCATTAGTTATCTGGTGCCAATATTAAAGTTTCATACTGCAGTACAAAAAAGGGAAAAATCATTTAGTATATTTTACTTTTCAAATAAATTCAATACTCTGATTTTTATTTATTTCAGGTGTTTATTTTAAATATCAATCTAATATTAACGCCTAAGAACATCTACTTACACTTCAAAAATATTTGGAGATACATTTGCAAAGTGATAATCACTGTACATAATTTTTATCTTCTTACTTGCTTGAGTAGTCTACCTGCAGTCTAGGGAAGGAAGGCATTTATGTTAGGGTTATTTATAAATAAAGTAAGTACTCAAGAAGGTAAGAGATTCGAAAGACATTCCGAAGAGTTAGACAGGCAGGCCTTGGTAACTTGAATAACTTGGTAACTTGAATAACGAGATAAAATTTGAGAGCTGATTTCCTGAGAGAATGTTAGCAACGCTAGAAAGTTCTTGTTTCATTGTAATGCACACTAAAAACAGTGAATTGAGTTCCACCTTTTTTGAAAAATCAACAGAGAAGAAATAGACAGTTGACGTGTCTAGACTTCATCTTTGAAAAAAGCTAAAAATAGTATAAGCAATAGAAAAGGAATTATATGATTTCTACATATGTCTTGTTTGTTACAAGCAGATTTTTTTTTTTTTAAGGTTGTCTGGCTATACCAATTTTTAGTCACTTTTAACGTTGCCAAATTTAAATTGTGTTTGGACTAACATTTTTCCATGCTAATTGTCCAAATTCACCTGCAGACTAATCTTTTTATTAACATTGCAGTTTGAAAGGTTCCGCTATTTTGGGAACAAGGTTAAGGAAAAATATCTGTTGCAAATTTAAAATAATATTAAATAAATGCTCTTAAGATTCTTTGAAATACTTTAAGTACACTAAGAATGTTAGCATTCAAAATGGAGGTTGTTCTTTGTGCTACAGATACTTTTTGGCATCCTTTTGGAAAACAGCCAGATCTCATGTGACCACAACAGGAAGTAAAGGGAGAGGAACTGGGATTGGCTGGCCAAGATGACAAACAGGAAGGGCAGGCCTGGAAGTGTACTAGAAGCTGTTTATATGGGGTGAAACCTAGTCATCTTGAGAAATGAGAAACTGGTGGAAGCTGGGACTAGGTGGGAAGTGGCAATAGAGAAGCTGGGAAAGAAGTAGGGAGATCTGATAAGGAGAGAGAGTGAATGTGTGTGTGTGATGGAAGCGTGGGGAGAACAGGCTGGCTGAGCAAAAAGGGGTGGGACAAGGGCAGAGGCACTAAAACTCAGATTATCTCCCAGTCCAGACACTCTTTCCTGGCTCCTCATTCGGGATAAGAATAGAGGCAGATCAGATGAGAAGCTGGGGGTAAGAACATGGGCCTGAAAAATAGGGGGCTGGATGCTCAGAAAGGTTCTGGGCATTGTGTGGATAGAGATGAGGCTCAGTGCTTAAATCTGAAGGGAAGGCTGGGACTGGCTATGCAGGTAGTATGGGGCAGGACTCGGATGAGGATTGTTTGAAAGGGATGGGGCCAAATAAATTTAATTTTGGGAAGAACAGACAGACGTCTATTCCCATCAGGAACATAACTTCAGACTGGAATCAAACCCAGGGTTCCTGAGTCTTTGTTCCACTGCCATCAGCAAAATCCACTGGCAGAGTGTGTGTCTCATCTTCTAACGTTAACTCATGCAAGAGCTGAAAATTAGTTATTACTATTGGTTACTCTGTTAGATGAAGTGGCGGAGGTTGTGCAGTGAATCAAAAGATTCCAGCCATGTTGGTGACCTATGCTGGTGGGTGTCAGACCAAAGGAATTTTTACTTGGTTCACTTTGCCTACATTTTTTTTTTTTTGTTTTAAAATTTCAAAAACAATGTTGAAAGAATGCTATGATTGCCTGTGCAACTTTAGTTTAGCCCCCTTATGTTCATGTAGTTTATAATTAAAGGCATGCTCATAATAGGAAGGCACAAATCAACCTCTATCCTGCAAACTTCAGTCGTTGACTTTGCAGCCTTTATGTTCTTTTAACATTGTTTTTTTTGTGTAGGATAAACGGGACGTCCCGATTAAATAGGATATCCAGGGGTCAAAAAAAAAAAA
>JAGPOW010000261.1:190266040-190283210 GCA_030014935.1 Caiman crocodilus
AAAATTTGAAAGTGGTATTTTTAAAAGCAGTTAAATTGATTTTATTCAGCTCCTACTGAAGTTATAATATACATTGACATATGTAGAACTAGAGTTAGTTAAACAAAGACTCAGTGGGCATGTCTACATGTACATTAATGTACCATAGGTTCTGCACGTTAAGTTTAGTACCTGTAGTAACAGATACTAACTGAATATGCAGTAACTGGCACTGCTGCGCAGGAGCACCAGCACATGCCATTTTAGTGATGCTGATGTACAATAGGCTAATTCTGCTGCACAATAGTGCAATGGCATAGCTTTTACATGCTAATGCACAGTAGAATTAGTCTACTGAGCATTTAGCATCTCACGTAGACGCACCCAGTTTGGAAAAACCCATGTTCACAGCATGCATGGAAGATGGATAACAAAATGCTTCTTAGAAGTTTTTCAACATAGTGCATTTATGAAAGTTTATGAAAATTCTTATGTTGGGCCAACTAAAGCAGAGGAGGCATGTTTTAAAAAAAAACCACTTCTCTGCTCATTCTTTCAGCAAGAATCTTTCTGGGTGTGGTAATCTTTGAATGCTAAGTTGTCTATAACCTTTCTTATTATAGAAATACCTATATGTTTTTCAGTTTTAACAGGCCTGGTTAAGAGAAGAGCTCTTCAAACAAATCCCACATAATAAAATAGCTGCATGACAGTTATCACTACAAAGATTTTATATGATATTTTCATTAGCAATAGTTTCCTAATTCTGAAAGAACCATTACAAAATAAAAATCTAAGCACAGAAGCCCCAAACCAAAATCATATGAGCATCCTCAGAAATAAGCATCCTCAAATTATCTTGTTATTCAGCAGCACGTTATACAGAGAAATCTCTTGACTTCTTTCCATGATTATTAAAAAAGTCTATACGTTGAAGTATAATGCGAAATATCTACTAAATTTTCCTTCTAAAGAGGTGATATGTTGTATTACTACAAATCAGTTCCTTTCTTTTAAAGTTGGGTGTTCTACAGCTTGCTATAGTTTAATATGGTTTTACTTAGGCCTAGTACTTAATAGTATGCAATGGTCTGTGCTATATACTTAAGTACTAGGATTATACAAGAATTACTTAATTGGAGCAGACAAGGTTCTTTGGGTGAATTTGATATCTTTTATTAGACCAACCCAAATGGTTGGAGAATAGTTATTAAGCAAGTTTTCGGGTTCAAAAACCCTTTGTCAGGCTAAGAAAGCTTCAGCAGTTGGTGTGTGCTCTTCCTGGATGGAATTAATAATTGGGGGGCTTTCTGTTTTGTTTTGTTTTATTAATTTTCAAAGAGTTTCACAAACAAACCTGTCCTCACAACATATTGGTGAGGTACATTTTATAATATTTCTCATTTACAAAGGTGTCTGAACAGAGATGTTATCTGACTTGTCCAATATCTCAGAGCGAGAGAATAGGTATTTGAGCTCATATTAGAGATCAGGAGTTACTAGCTACCAATTTAGCTCTCATATCTAGACCAGGTCCCTCTTTCCGACTTCAGACATCTCATTGCCCAGATTGAAGGATTTCTATGTCCCTATATGAACCTTTAAAGGCCTCTTTAAAATATGCTTTCAAGATGCAGCCAACAACTTTCTTGATGAGAGAGAACTATTCTAATTTGTCTAAAACTTTTATTATTTCCTGTGAAGTCTAGTCCAGTGGCTCTCAACCTTTAAGACTCAAGACACCTGTCAGCTCTTCATTTTCACTCCATTTCTGACTACAGAAAAATAATAGAGCAATTCTTCTGTTGCAAATAACTCAGAAAGATCAGCCGGTCAGCATGTTTTTAACATTATGAATTCCTGTTTGAAATCTCTGGATTTATCTGCTGAATCATGCTTGCACACCTAACAGTGCTAACATTGCATGATACCATACCTCACCTCTGATACTGTACAGCACCTCTGAAAGGATGTAAAGGTATGCCAGGGTACCATGGTGTTGAGAATCACTGGTCCACTCACTCTTCTTTTTTAAGCCTCTGCATCCATGGATGTATGCCAAGGAAATCTAAACACTCCTGAGTTCTAATCTTATCTCTGACAATTTATGTACACTATGGTATTAGGTAAAATCAGTTAATTTCTGTGCTTTGTAGAATTTGCCTAAGTATATTTAGAATTATGGGTAGTAGATGAGTCCCTCTTCTGTAAATTAGATTACAGAATTTAATTAGGGTACAGATGGAGGCTTACAAAAAAATTGTTTTTTGTAGTCTCAATGTTGAAGCTGATTCCTCTGTGTGGTGGAGACTATGCCATGAAGCGAGACTTACCAGAAGATGGAGATGGATGCCGCTGAAGACCAGACGTGCGGCTGGAACAACAGGGCTGTGGTGAAAAAAAACACTGTGCCAAAGACGGTAGAAAAAAAGTTACAATGAGTCAAGAGAGAGCCAGGGCCAGAACTGGCACTGGCATGGACCCACTTTATGGTAGTGTGCTGGTGCCAATTCACTGGCCATCCCCCTGGAGGGGACATAAAAACCCCACCAAACCAGGAACAGAGAGGACCAGAAGTGAATCCTCTAGTGGTCCCAGAACAGCCCAGAGCTGTTTGCAGCCCCAATGAGGGAAGGTGGTGGCAGCCTCAGGAGGAGGCAGACAGAAATAAGCTAAGCACAGGAGGCCTAGCTACCTACCTGAAACAGAGCAGTGGATCTCAGACACAGCCAGCCAGGAATGGGACAACAGTGAACCTGAGGAAAGAAAGACAGATGTATCCATGGACTGTAGTGGATGCAAGCCAGAGAGAGACAAGAGCACACCAGGAAACAAAGTAACCCAGGGCTGGTAAAAATTTCAGGCCAGTTACCGTATGGCCTAAATCTGAATGACGTACCATCTGAACTGGACTTTTCTAACTTGAAAGGGCAAAACAAAACGTTTACTGTGACAAGCCCTAGTTGTGGTTTACAATTAATATCCATGGTTGATGTAAGGCAGGGTGTAGGAGAGGCAGAGCCCCAAAACAGGAAGCCAGACAGAAAGATAGAAGAAGAGAACCAGGAAAAGCAGGATGTAAAACCATCTTCCTAATAACAAGCTCATTCCAACAAGACGTGGCAGATGAGAATCCCTGAGGACCATCCAAGACATCTAACCTAACAACAAGCTGTCAACCACCTGAAAAATGTGTAAAAGCAAAAGGTGCTTGTGAGCGGCATGGGAGGTTACACTCAGTGTTCAGATTCCTGCTACAGGTGAAATATTTGTACTCAGAACAATTAATAAAAGTTTGTGTCCAGTTGTTAATAGTCCTAAATTGGCCAGGATTCTCCTGTCATATATTGTTTTATATAAATTTATTTTGCATACAGAATAAAATTTCATTTTCCTTGAGTAACGATCATTCAAAATGTTCTTCTCATCATTACTATTGTACAATTATTTTACTTGCATCCTTGATGACTGTGTAACAGATCAATAATGCTGAAGGAATGCTGCATGCACACACTATTTGGTTAAAAGAAATTACTGTTTTCCCAACTTCTAAAATTCATATGATACCTTAAACTAAAACAACTGTGTATGGTCACTTTCCTGGGAATTTTCAGTGTTAGTTTTAAAATTATGTGAGAGCATGGCATGCATCTTTAAATCTGGAGGTGTGAGCATTTAAAACATGTCAGGCAAAATAGAATAATTTCAAGTTTATCTTGTATTTCCCTTTTGCTTTATTTTTCATTATAATCATTCTACTACCCAGGTCATAACCCTGGGATTGTCTTCTTTTTTAAAGACGAGCATATCTGGAGTCAAATTTTTTCACATAACTTTAATCATAGCCTGCCTTATTAAAAATTAATTTAACAGCCCTTTAAGACCCAACTATGAAGGTAGCAAACAAGCATCTCAGTTATATAGTCTTCAATTATTCATTAAGGACTATGGGGATTTCTTGGAATGTATAACTGCTTTTTGCTTTTCTAAAGATACTAATGCCAGCAACAGGGATATGCTGCTTAGTTTAACAAAAATGGACATCATTTCCCTGTTGGGTTTCTGCTTGAATTGTATAATATTTTGTTGCATTTAATAATATTTTTCATAAATTCTACTTGGGATAGAAAAAATGGAGGAATGAAGAAAGGTATTGTTTTATTTTGAATAAATTTTTTGCCAATAGGAATTTTAATGCATCTTCTTGTTCCCTTTATGTGTAATAAAAATAGTTTTACACATGAATTACTTGCAAGTGAACGTTGTGAATCATTTCTATCAGACACCGTTCTCTAGGTCTTTGCAATCCCAGTCAAGTTCTTGGCATACTTGATGGTTTACTTTTTAATTTTTTTATAAAGCAAAGTAATTTTCTTAAATAATCTTCTTTAACTATGGATATTGCTTCTGCATAACTTTTTTAAAGAGTCTCATTCTGCCTCATATGCACCATATTTACACTAGTATAACTCTAAACTTGTCTACATGGGTAAATATAATTAGTTATGCAGGGATATTGAAATCAGTTATAACCCTACATCTGGACACTTATTTCAATAAAAGGGTATGAACATATAATAATATAAGGGTATTTGCTGAAAGGTAAAAATGGGGTAGGGTTGTTCAGCACATCAGCTGCTCTTTAATAATTGCCTGTGTACATGCTGATACCTCAGGGTAAATGGAAACTAAAATTCAGTGGCTGAGGCATTAATGAAGAGAAATAAGTGAAAAAAGTTCAAGTATCTAGGGTCAACTGTTTAGCAGAATGCAGAGTTAGACAAAAGTTGAAGCATCAACTAACAACAGGGTGGACAAACTGGAAATTGGTGACAGGAGTGTTATGCAACAGGAGAGTATCAGTGAAGCTGAAGGGGAAAGTCTACAAGATGTGTGCGTCCAGTGCTATTGTATGGAGCAGAGACATGGCCCCTGAAGGAGTCAGGAAAGGAGTCTAAATGTGACAGAGATGAGAATGCTCCAATGGATGTGTGGAGTGATGAAGATGGATAAAGTGAGAAATATTTACAGCAAATGACTGGTGAAGGTAGTGGAAGCATCTTAGAAAGTACGAGAAAGAAAACTGTCATGGTATGGTATTGCTCAAAGGAGTCTGGAAGAACACATAAGTGTTATAGGACACTTTTTTTGTCCCTAGTGATCCTGCAAGTTGTCCTCCTGGACACGCCTGCCATGGGAGAAAAAAATAAATATACTAAAGGGAACAAATGATTCAAGTACAACAATAGGTACCTAGCGTGCTGATCTCCAATGCAGAGCTCCACCACCCCTCATACCCTCTCCATGCCCAACCTAGCTTAGAGCCCAGAGATCTTACTCTTCTGGTAATTGTAAGCTCCACATCCTGCTTATCTCTGCAGCAGGTCTGCTCTACCATCAGCTCTATCTTCTCTTGACTCCTGTGAGGACAGTCTTCCTCTTCTTTTTGGGGTTACTTGTAGCTGTGCCCTCTGGCAGTCCTTAGAGGGGATCTGGTCCCCAATAATCAGTATCCCCCTCTCTCCTGTAGCCCTTTGTGACAGTGTAAAGGAGAGACACTTTACATCTTTCTCCCTCTCTCTTTCTAAAGTTGCCCCATTCCCAGTGACTGACCACATCTGTCTGTTCGATACCTTGCAGACACATTCTCTCAGACGCCATGTATCTCAGTCCTCTTTGGCCTTCTTTATCGACACCTCCACGTAGACTGATCACAACCTGCTTGGTTGCTCCACTCTCCTTTCTCCAGGGACAGCTACATCCACCGGCATTCCTTTTGTAGGTCATTCTGGCCAACTCGAGCAATCAGCGCCATCTCTCAAGCAGATGACTCGGGACAACTTTGAATCAGCCTGCCACAAGATGACATCATCAGACCTTGCCGCAGGCGGCACATCCATCTCGGGTAAGTTTCCCACTGCAGGTTCTTCCCTAAAGCAGGGCCAACACCAATCCCCTGTTACAACAGGAAAAGAAATTACCAGAATGGCACTACCAGGGAAAAAGGGGAGAGTGAGACCGAAGATGAGATGGAGAGATATAATGAAGAGGGACATGAGAGGAGTTGGAAGAAGAAATTATGTATGACTGAAGCCAGTGGAGAGCCAGGATCAATGACCTCATTTAGATGGGACAAGGAAGAGGAGGAGGAGGAACAAGAGGAGAGGAAGGGGGAGTGGAAGAGGAGGGAAAGGGAGACTAACCCACAGTGACTTACCACAAGGTAAGAGCATGCGCACAGGCAGTAATCTTGGAGCAACTGACATGAGAAACAGTGCTGCCCCTTTTAATCTTGCCATAAATTGTTCATATATCTATGCCCAGAGAGAGTTGTTGTTATTGGGTTTTTTAACTTTAATCTCCTTCCAAAGCAGATTAAGCAGAAGAAAAACACATTTATATCAGAATAAGAGGGTCCAGGTAGGGAATTATATCAGCTTAATTATATCACTTTAAATCATACCTTAGAACATATTGGTATAACTTTCCTTTGTAGACAGGGTCTCAGTTATCTTCTTTGGAGTAACTCCTGATTTACAACAGTGTAACTAAGCAGAAGCAAGATCAGACTGTCACAGTTTAAGCACTCAGGGATGGGAAAAGGTGCTAGCAAGATCTGATCTTAAGGAAAATGGTGCCCTGAGAAATTCTGGTAATTTCTTTTCCTGCTGTAACTTGTATTGTGGTGCCCACTCTGCTCCTTCAGCCCACCCCATACAGTGGCACTACTGCAGGCAGAGGCAGGTAGGTGCAGGGCACAGTCCAGCAGGGAGGAAGAGCCACTCGCACTGCCCGGCTCGGCTCCTCCTGAGCAGCAGGTGGGGGTGGAAGGAGGCAGACTGGGCTGGGCACTGCTTCTCTTGCCTCAGGCAGGGATCAGCTAGGGCAGGGTGGGCACCACAATACAAGTTCTGTACAAAAGTGCTGTTGTGAGAGCATATGTGTGTGTGTGGCACCCCCCTGACCACAGCACCCTCGATGGTCACCCATGTCACCCACCCCTAAGGCCGGCTCTGGGTGGTAGAGTATAGCTCTTCTGGAATCCATGAAAGATATTTTATAGTGCCCTAAACCTAACAGCTTGCCCTCAATGTTTGGCACCTGCTTTAAAGTACTGGGCAAGTCAATTGGACAGTATTTTTAGGTTTTTTTCCTAAAGTGTCTGACTATCTAGGAATATGCTATGGGCAGAAAATTAAGAACAAGAGGAGGGTAATGAATGGACTAATGTTTTGAATTCAGATAGATAAATGAACTTTTGGTGCTATGCTGCTGGTATATACTATACTATACTATTGTTGATTTAGCTATTTATTAACAGTTTAATGCAGTATTTGTCCCTTCTCATTACGATACAGCTGCAAGTACTAGATAACACAAGTTATGAGAGAAGAAGCGGGATCTATGTTACATTGTAATCTTCAGGTGTTAAAAGAGATCCTTCCACTTCTACTGTAATTTTTCCTAATAAAGTGGAAACAGGAATTGCTATAAGAAAGAAGAGATCATATATAGATGGCTGCCATGCTGAGTGGATCTATCTACACGCTGCTTTTTTAGCGATAAAGCTTGCTGCAACTTCACATACCCCAAAAGGTATGAGAGCTGGTCCCTCTATAAGCATGGTTGACCTTTGTTGTCCACATCTAAAGCAAGGAGTGAAACTCATTCGTGTATTGTAGCCAGAAAATGATGCATTTCCCATCTCTCCTAATAAACTTCACTCAGTACAGAAGGATACACCCCCACAAATGCTCCATATATGTGTCCTAGAGAATTCCCAGTGCAAGGGAGCGTTCTAGGGTAAGACTACATCAGAGCAAAGGAAGAGGGTATTGTGGACCACATCAGTTTCCCCTAACATAAACCTCATAGAGACTTCTGGCAGCTCCATGCATATTATTATCTCATGAAAATAAGTTCTTGTAACTGTCCCATTTTATGCTTTGGTGTCCAATGTCAGTAGAATAGGGAATATAGACAACTCAGGAATGACTGATGTCAAATGTTTGTTAAAATGTCTACCATTTTTGTATCTTCAAAGAAATAGTGTAAGTCATGCCCTTAGCAGGAAGGAGGATGTCCAAAGCACTGTCTCCTAGGAAAAATCATTGTTCCTGGTAGCAGTACTCTTCAAGTATCCTGCACTGCTGCAAGCAGGTTGTCTCCTAACTTGAAGCAGTGTAGATGTTGCCACTAATTGGGCACTAATTAGCATAGGTCTTGCTAATTGATTTTGTTACACAGCAGTTGTTATCCTACCCAAGCACCTCTTCTGTTCAGGAGGCAGCTTGCCTGGAGCAGTGCAGAATGCTTTGGGGGCGCTGCTGTTGAAATTGAGGAGTTTACCAAATACACCTGACCAATGCGGCCTAAGAGTTGGGTCTCAGTCACTGAGACTCAAACAGCAGGCTCAGCTTTCAGCAAAGAATTAACTCACTAGTTTGCTGTAGCCAAAACTTGGATAAAAGTTCCCATATGTGGGGGTTTAAAGAAAGTTCTAGGGGGAAACAATTTGGCCTTATTTTGACCAGACCCACTTCTGAGATGCATTCAGTTGGTGGGGACTCAATTTATTGTGAGCATTTCAAATGCTACCTTGAAAATGAGCATCCTGTCTCCTATGCAGGGACACTAAAGATCTTGTGATATTCTTCATTAGAGTCCCTGAGGTCTGTGGACAATTCATCAATGGCTGTCCTTGATTGCATCTCAGGGCTGTATGATCCTTTGCTACCTAAAACTGTATGTGGATATTGTTGGCAGTCAGAGCATGACTCGTTTATTTTAGCAGGGGGTTGTGGTTGTTGTTTAACTGATTGATTTAGTTTTTTTAAATAAGGAAGCCTAATAAAGGTCCCCAGCATTTTGATGTAAATAACTGTCTCCATAGCAAATACCTGCTTCTTAGATCTTCACCTTTGGTTCTGCTTGCTTGTCAAAGCCCGGTGGGATAAATCTAGTGATTTTAACCAGAGTCTTTCAGATTATTACTGACTTTACAATGTGAATTGAGTTTTGAAAATGTAACATGCTTTGGTAAGCTACAATATATCATATCAAAGGATTAACGCTGGGAACTCCCACTAAAATCAAGTTCACTATGTTTGAAAAAGTTTGTTGCCACTTAACCCTGCTCTTTCTCTACTGGAAATTTCATAAATATACAGTTCTGCTGCAGCATTACCATTAGAAATAGTACAAGAAAGCACTTTACTTTCATTTTCCCAGTGAGATTATGCATTCACAAAAGAAAAACTCAGCATGTTCAGTTCAGTATATTAGAAGTGTAGCAGTCTGCCTTTGATGTCTGTTCTGGATATTTGTTTGCTGATCAGTGGATAGCTAACGCATCCAAAACCAGATTAACTAAAGCCCTATTGATGCTTGCCAATGCCTTCTTCTTTCCCAGTAGCATATACATGACTTGAAAGGTGATTGACTAGTGACATTTTATTGCAGGCCTGAGGGGAGTAGATCAACTGCTGTCTTCATTAGAGAGAAAACAGATTCAACAAATCGATAGAAGCCTACACAATCTCTTCTGGCCTCAGGCATCTGTGATGTATTAGGCCACTAGAGGGTAGCATGGAGGGGGACATGTTTAACATTTTATTTATTTATGTAGAAATTTTTGTCAGTGTCCATTTCCTAAGCGTCAGGGGATCAATAAACATTAACAAGATAACCAAATATGAGCCTTTCAGTCTCAGGGAGCAGAATCAGGTAACAAAATAGCAAAAATCTGCTCTTTATTAAACAGATTTTTATTGGTTCATCAAAAGATATCATCATATAAGTAAATTGTGTCTTTTGTCCAAACATAAACCAATCCAGCTCTGGGCAGGAGTGGATCCCTGAGACATATTCTCTGTAAAGAGAACACACTGCAGTTAGTTCATTTTAAATCCTGAGAAATGATAGTGAGGATAACCCAATGAATCGTAACTCTGATGAAGGAGCATTGGTGATTTCTTGAACAACTGGGTTCCAGACATTTGGTGCTGAATATATTGAAGTGCATCTACAATGAGTAAGTTCCCAACAAAAGGAAATAACTGTATTATTCTCTGTGCCCACAATATACAGTTATGGGGTCATGTAAAAATGGATATAAGGGCTGTTAAAACACAGGGAAAACTCCAGTAGTTAAAGAAATAGCACAAAAGGGGATAAATACTTGGTATGATTTCTTTTGACCCCAAAATCTCAACAGGATTCACAAAGTTAATATTCCCACTGTGCAGATGAGGAAGCTGAGGCACAGAAAAGCTAACTTTCAAGTCATATAGTACATCAGCAATACAGATGGGTATAATTTTCAGTTCCTTCAAGGTCTCTCCTTGCCCAGCTTACATGAGGTTACTTTCCCCCGCCCCATCAGCCAGATGCTTCTACCTTCTCTGCATGAAGTTCTCACACTTGTGTTTGCATCCCTTGTGGTCCCTCCCATGGATTTCTGCCATCTCTAGGGAAAACATGGTTCCTGTTTAGGAAAGGAAAATTAGGGGGTTGCCAGCTGTTTCTGAGCCACTATACAACAGAGTGAGGACAGGTAGAAAAGCAGTGACAGATCTGACAATATACAATAGGGAGCAGATGTTACCAGGGATCTGTTTACAGAAACCTCTGGAGATATCTGAAAGAAAGGAGAGTTTTCTCTGTCACTGAAGCCGTGTGTTTGTGGATTCATTTTGGACACGACAAGGTTCAGAGAGATGTGATTCTGAGGTGTTGGTTCAGGGGTTAAATGCACAGCCTGGGTGCTAATGGACAGTGGTGTTGTGGATAAAAATGCACCTGCATAAAATAATTTATGAGCAATGCCTTTTACTGAAGGTTTGAGCTTCAGGTATGTTTTATTCTCTGAGCCCATTTGAATATATTATCGGTAAGGATTGTAGGTCAGATTCACCTATGTAGGAGCAAATGCATCCCCACTAAAATCCTTGAAGCGGTTGTGTGCCAGGACTAACTGTAGCCATTTCTCTACTTTACACCTAAAGAAGAACAGCAGAATCCAACATAAGAAAATATATTTTAACTAGAAGCCAGCTCTAACGAGGGGGAAAATTGTCACTGCTGAGACCTCCCTTACGCTTGGGTTCCAGTTCCATTTTTCAATGGCTTTTGGCTGAGATTGTCTAAGGAAATTAATTAGTAATGAAGAAGTTGGTGTTTCCTGAGAGTTTTTGCTTATGCCCAAAGTACTGAACCTGGACTTTTAATCCTAGCATAAAACTTCTTGAAATGGAAAATTTCATGCAGTGTTAAAGCGCAAGCTGCATGAATTGTTCCTGATGTTCATCAAAGCACTGAACAACCTGTATGGGGAGTGTGAGAACCCAGACACGGGGAAATCTGTCATGTGTCTTCCTGTGCTCGTTACCTGATAACATCCTCCACCCAGATGAGACTAGTGGCTATATTACCCTGTTCAATATCCCACCCTCTTCCCAGCAGATGGCTCCAGAATCCTTAGCATACATGAAATAGAAGTAATAATTTGAGGTGGAGGTGTGGGAGGGAGGTTAACTGCAAAAGGGTCATGGGCTGAATGGGAGCAGAGGCAGCAGCTGGGCACTCACATATCTGGCTGCTAATAAAAGTGTGGTGTAAAAGGGCAGCAATAACTGAGACACTGATTCCTCTGTCCCCCTGCAAGTGAAAAGCCATGCCTGAAGCATGATTGTCTTTATCTAAAGCATTTTATATAAATCCTAGTCTAACCTATTGCTAAAACTGCCGATTCTGTCATATACGCACAAAGCATAGCACCCTAACCTGCCACAGGTAAGGCAGGGGGCAATAGTGGCCAGTATGATGCTGCTGCCAGGGTTAAAATACTCTCAAGAGATTCAAGAAAGAGGGCCAGGCCCCCCCTGCAACCACGGGCAGATCCAGGATTTACTGAAGGGGATGTGGCACACTCTCCTTCAGGCCATTGGACCATAGAGAGCTGGACAGGGAGCAGGTGTTCAAAGTGAAATGGGAGAGACCACTCTCCACTGACACAACTACTGGTGTGATAGAGTGGTGACACCCTCATTCTGCTTCTGCCACTGCTATCTGTGAGCTGAACTGGGAGCAGTGGGGAAGGCCCACAGCTGCTCCTGCCCTGCTCTAGCT
Source organism: Caiman crocodilus (assembly GCA_030014935.1). Classification (NCBI taxonomy): domain Eukaryota; kingdom Metazoa; phylum Chordata; order Crocodylia; family Alligatoridae; genus Caiman; species Caiman crocodilus. The sequence goes on from JAGPOW010000261.1 coordinate 190,278,149, forward strand.
GGGGGCTGTAGAGAGTGGTTGTGCAGGGTGCTTGGTTCTGCTGAGGACAGCCTTACTGTGCCGTCATTTAGTACTTGCTTTAGGAACGACAGTTATTTTTAGCAGCTACATTGCCATAGCAATGTGCTGTAGCAAGGCAGCTTGTCACTACAGCGACATAGTGTCAGCATCTTGGTTTGTGCCCACTGACACTACATCACTTACTGATGAGCTATATTACCATAGTGCATTGCTACAGTGACGTAGCATCACATGTAGACACACCCAGGGTGTATCTACATGAGACACTTACTGCAGAGCTGCCTAATTAGACACTGACCCTGCTAGGTGGGGCACAAGGGGGCTTCAGTGCAAGGCTGCCTGCTGGCTAGCCGCACACTGGAGTCCCTTGTGTCCCAGCCAGCCCCTTCACAGCACTTTGAGCTGGGTTGGAACAGCTCTAGCTGGCAGGGGCTGCTCTGATCCAGCTCAATGTGTTGTGGTCCCAGGCATGTGTTCAAATGATGCACCCAGGAGCAATAAACTCTGGTGCAATATGTGCCAGAGTATTGTCTCAAATTAATTGCACATGTAGATGTGCTCACTGTATACAAAACCCTACAAAGTGCTTAGGGCACCTGTACATGGTGTGAAGGCTGCTCCAATGCACTGTAATTACGGTGCATCAGAGCAGACTTGATTAATCAAGTCTCCTGGAGAGTGGTAATTACCGCACTCCATCAGCCTCCCACATCTTGTGTATCAGCATCCCTGTGCTTAAAAATGGTAGCAAGGGCACTTGAACTAAAGGTCATCAAACAAATTTTAGTTCCAGCACCCCTGCCACCATTTTTAACTGCAGGGATGCTGCTACACGGGACACTGCAGCACTCTAATTAGAGTGGCTCTCAGAGCCATTCTAATTAAAATGCCACTCCCCACACACCCACGGAGCATGTGTAAAAGCATAGGCAATACGTGCCTCCTGAGGCTGGGTGGGGCACAGCGATTGCCCACAGGTGGCAACACAGTGAGGGTGGCCTGAGTGGGGACTGTCCACACACAGCCCTCAGTAGTGTCAGTGGCAGGGCGGGGGACCCTCCCACCTGTCATCTAAGCTGAGAGCCCATGCACCCCCTACGCATTGCTTGTGTATGAAAGTGCTCTAAGTTCCCTCCATTTCCATTAACCCCAATAGCAGGTGAGGGTACTCAGCAGTACTGTTACCAGCAATACTGCATCTTGAACCCCACCTGATCTCCGAGTCTCTAGCTATGATCTGTTCTCTGAAGTAGAATGATATGACTCTCCCATGCTCAGAACAGCCCGTCAAACCAAGGTTTATCTCATCAGGTCTGATATACATCCAGACCCTACAGTTTTGTTCCCTCTGGAGCAAAGGCAGAAGTATAACCACTGACTAGATGGCTTCCTTAAAAAAAAAACCCAAAAAAACCCAGAGTATTTATTTTCAGAGAAAAACATCTAAAGAGCAGTAGAACAGCATATGCAGCTTTTTTCCATGGCAAGAGTGTCAAACTCACCTGACACTGCAGACCAAATTAGTGGCCTGGGACCTGCAGTGCCCACTCTAAACTGGTCTAGGGCAGATGCCATGTGCAGCACAGGTCCTGGGCTAGCCAGAGCTGGCACAAAATTCAGCATAGAGGGACCCATGAAGGTCTCCCCCCACATTAGATCTGGTCCCTGCTGGTCTGGGACTGCTGTAGGACCCACACTGCAAACAGCACCCACCCTAGTGCAGCTAGAGCAAGTACTGTGTGTGGCTTGATTCCCAGAGCAGCCAGAGTAAGTGCAGCACAGTCATGGGCCAGCTGAAGCATGTGACATGGGTGCAGGGTTTTGCATGTGGGAGTGATCTCAGATGGGGCCAAAACTGGGGGCCAGATAATGTGACTCTGTGGGCTGGATCTAGCCTGTGGAACATATCTTTGACATCCATGCTCTAAGGCTTAGCACTCCCCAACTCTGGAAGGCTGTTTTTAGTCTCCCTATGCAGAGCCTCTCTTTCTGTCACCCTGATCCTTCTAGGCAGCATTTTACAAGTCTTCCTCTGGGAAGAGTTTTTTAACTCTTTAATGTTCTTCAATCTTCAGGCTCCTGACTTTGTTCATGCAACCTGTTGGAAACATAATCCTAAAGCAAAAGCTTGCTCCATTGTCTTTCAAATGTATGCTTTGACTGCCCAGATAAGAAAACTTTTGTATCCACACCAGATTTGAGCATTATAGGCATAGAATGAATTTTCATCTACTTCTCCTTACCCACCAGGTCACAGAGCAGCATTCATAACTTTATTATATATCAGTGCCATGTCTGTTATTCTTAGCACCACAGAGGATCAGTTGTTTTGGTCCAGATCCCAAAAGGTATTAAAATCAGTAAGAATACCTAAATAGGAGTAAGTCACCCAATACATTTTTTGGGTGACCAACGTGTTACATAGAGGTCTAAGGATAACTGTACTAGTCCTGTAAAAACACATCAAAGGCTCCATTACCCTGTAAAATGATCCACACACTGTAATTTTTATGAAGAATTCAAAGTGAGATTTACCTTTGTTACAACCCTGCATATACCCTAGCTGTCCAGATTTTTTTTTTTGTTTAACTGTCTTCCATCTTTGCTGCTGGACCCAATTGGAAATGAATCTCTAATTCCTTTTAACAAACGAAAACACATTTTAAATCTGGGGTTTTGTCCTAGTGGACAGGCAAGTCGGTGAAAGATATTCCACTAGGGAATTTCTGACACACGTTAGCCATAGATTTCTTGTATTTATAATAGAGAGAAGGGAAGACAGAAGCTCAAGGGAAAACAAAAATCTAGGTCTGCCTCAGGTTATTATAAACTGAGAATTGATAGGCATTCTCAATTGCCTGTTGCTAAGCAGCCGACAGAATTGGTTGTCCACAATCTTTTTAAAAAGCAAAATAGAAGTATGGTGGGGGGTGTACGTGTGTTAGGAGTATATGAGATAATGTGCAAATATTACATTAGAATGCAGAGTCCCTTACAGGGGTGTCAATGAAGATAAAGTTGTTTAATATTTGCAAGGTATTCATGCATTAATGATGGGAATCATGCAAGTGTCTAGGTACACAAAGTAGCCATTTCAGTTTTACAAATAAGCATTTCTTTGTTCAGCAGCATGTTTGTATCAAGAAGGTAAAATAAACCTCCTTTTTTCTGAAGATTCATTTTAGGGTTTGATCTTGCAATCCTCATTTATTTGCTGAGTAGTTTTACTCACACTAGTAAGAAGTGTGTGAGATGCCTGCCCCATGGGATTCTTCCACAAGAAATTGACACCATCCATACCCCAAATACTGGAGAAACTGTATACATAATTCCTACCTTCCTCTCTCCCATCTTGCACTCTTTGTAGTATAAAAGCAACCTGTGAGTTTGATGTTTGTTTGTAAAGTAAATATTTAGGACACATTCAGCTAAAAATGGTGGGGTTTTGTTGCATTTGAGTGTGGGCTGGTTTTTTAAGGTTAAAATTAAACGTTTAAATAGAGCAGATTTTGTGTACTTTAAAAAGATCTCTGTACGGTCAGATGTTAGAGTTAGATAGCAATTCTTCAATATGATGAAGACTGCCCTCTAGTTGTTAAGCCTCTCATTCACTGTTGTAAATTGAAATAAGGGAATTCTCCATATATATTTTGGAACAATCAAATTGTTACATTTGTATTTTACTCTGTCATGACCTAGAGTTACCCATTTTCTTTGTCAGCTTATTTGTATTGTCATTTGTGTGGTGTTTATTAGGCCTGTGCAAAGCGGCAAGTATTCGCTTCGGATTTGGCCGATTCGGAGGACAGTGATTTGATTCAGAGATTCAAATTACTGTCCCAATTAGATTTGGCTGAATCGGATCTGAAAGATTTGGCACTGCTTCGGAGATTCAGCCATAGACTAAACCGGCAGATGACATAGCTGCCTCCAGCTGGTAAGTGTGTTGGGGTTGGGGGCTGGAGGGATTGGGGCTGGGACAAGCTGCCCAACTGGGGTGCAGGGTGTTACTAGAGGAGGGGTACTGGGGGGGGCACAGGATGCAGGCACAATAGCACTTGAAGCGGGGGCTCTGCCCTGTTCTGCTTGCCCAGCTGGTATAGGTGGGCAGGTGCTGCCATTACTTGCCATCCAGCATGACACGGCAGGTGCTGACACCAATTGCCAGCCAGCACAGGGGGGTGTGGGATGTGGCCATGGCAGCCCTGGGTTCAGGGGCTATGCCCAGCTGCCACTTGCCCCCTTCTGCCCAGAGCAAGCCATGCCTGAATCCCGCCTTCCACCTGCCCTGGCAGGGCAAGCAGTAGCAGGCCACAGCCCCCACTCCCAGTGCCACCATACCCACATCCCAAGTCCTGTGCCCCCTGCTCCAGCTGGGCAGCTTGTCCCAGCCCCAAACTACAGGAATTTCTGGTCAAAACCATTCTCTCCCCTACCTTTGGTCTAAATTGGCCTATAAACTGCTTCAGTTTGGAAGCTAGCTGTGTGTGAGCTTAACTAATAAGCCACATTTGAGCAAGAATCAACTACAATAAATGCTCTTGCACCCCCCCCAAAAAAAAGAGAGAGAGAGAAGAGGAAGGCAGCAGGATGGCTGGAATCTAGGAGGATCAAAGTGCCCTCATACAAACCCTTCCTTTTGTCTGATCAGAACAGACAGACCCTGTCCTTCTGACCACTTGAATCTGCCTGTAGGAGTACAAGTCTTTATTATTACAGCTGGCATACCCAAAATATTTCTAAAATTTTGGGTTTTGTATATGATATGGGTGTTAAGGGTATTACTCTCAAAATGAATCTGTCCCAATAAAAGTCCTAAGTTTGAAGAAACAACTACCTTCAATCATAAACAATTTGTATGTCAGAAATTTCAGCACTACTCTATTTATCAACACACAGAATTTGGCAAACAGCAAATAATCAGAGGCAACATGTGACCAAAAGGTCATTATCAGTCCAGTAGCTTTCTAACTTCAATTATTTTGGCAGACAATTAATCCCAAGACTGTCACAACAGTCTTCCTCAATAATGCAGCTACTC
>JAGPOW010000261.1:190290493-190303015 GCA_030014935.1 Caiman crocodilus
TTCTCTTATCTTTGACCAATGGATGAACCCTCAGTGGAATGCTGCTCATCAGTAAGGCAGCAGCCTTCTTGCTTTTAACTTAGAGACAGAGTCAAACTTCACTCTCTGACTATGATGTAGAAGAGATTTCAGGCCATTTCACTTGACAGTGGCATGGACACTTTTTACTGGGTTGTGACAGCTCTCTGAGGGTAACTGTAGCATCTCGGCCTTCCCAGAGGGCTACCGCAGCATTCGGCTGCTGCCGGAGCTCGGCACGCCCGTCCTGGGCTTCCCCGATACTTGCCCCTGCTCGGGGACTTCTTATGCCCTCTCTTGGGTGTCTCCAAATAATGCCCCCTGTCTGGGGCTCACCATGCCCATGCCTGGGCTGTTCAAATGCCCCTCTCTGGGCCTGGGGTTTCTGCACCCTGCAAGTTGCACCCTCGCTGGCACTAGACTGTGCCTTCCAGGCGCTAGGGCCCCACACCCCATGGGTCTCTTATGAGGCCTCCTCTAAACCCTACAGCCTCACCCAAACCACCAGTGTAATACAACACTAACAAAACATAACACCAGCCTCCTGGCTATAACCAAACATAAGCCTCCTGGCTACAACTGAGCACCATCACTCCAGCCTCTGGAGTTGCACTCGTGTTTTTTCTCATAGAGTTCCTGCCCCTCCAGCTGCTGACAGGAAACTGCCAGCTTGGCCTTGGCTCTGGGCTTTATAAGAGCCAGGCCCTGCCTCTTAGGATCAGCTGGCTCTCCTTAGTTGCCCTGGCAACTTGCAGCTGTGCTCATTATCTCTGCTGGGGCTTGACCCCAGCAGCTTTTCCCTTCTCTGGGAGCAGGGCAGGCACCCCCAGTGCCCTGCTGCGATCTATACAAGTAGTGGGCACCTACAGTGCCCTGCCACAGAGGTCTAAGATGGGATTCCACCAAAGTTCTGACATGCTCTGTGATGTAAATGATCTAGTAACATAATTCCAAAAGCAAATGATTCAGCAAATCAGCTAGGGGAAAGATGGGATACTCCATTATATCAAAATTCCTTTCCATGTGACAAACAAGGCTTGGAAGAGAAGCTTTTTCATAGATATGCCTTTTACAGTACATGTAATAAAAAAACCCAGAAAGAGAGAGAAAGGAGAAAGTTCAGTCTATAGCTTTGTTTTTAAGAAAGCGATTGCATATCCTGCTCTTCTCCCTCTGTCTCCATGTAACAATTTTCTCCCTGGTTTTTCATCCTCCATCCTATGACTCCTGCAACATCTGGTGTTTTTGTTAAAGCCACAGCTCCTGGAGTCAAACAATTATGTGAGAATCTCATTTTCTTTATGTTTCTAACCTTCAGGGTTTCAGAGAAAAACCTGAAAATATGACTCCCCCCACCTTAGAAACCAGAAACTGAAAACAAGATGATAAATCATATTAAAATTGTTTTTTAAAAAATCAGTCAGGGCTCATGGAAGAGGTAATATCTTTTATTAAACCAACAAGATTTTTGCAAACAAAAAATCTTTAATTGCAAGCTTTTGGGCACAAACACCCTTCATCAGTCATTGGAGAAAAGATTGTAAAAGTTCTTCTGGGTAGAAATGAGATACTGCTCCTGCCTTAGTTCAAGGTATTTTGCATCATAACAGAGTCTCTCAAGAGAGCTGAGAGACTCCTTACCAGCTAAAAACTGTCTGCCCAAAGAAGCCTTCCATTTATTGACTCCTCTGTGAATCCTATGAAATATAAACTTTCATCTCTTTTTTTATTTTTAATTTCAGATAAAGGAAAGCTACCAAGAAAGGAGAAATATAAAGTCTCTGTGACTGACAGTGTAAGACTAGTCATCTGAATATAGGCTTAACCTTTAAAAAGAAAGTGCAGATATCAAAAAGCATGAGGCTGAATCAATTCAATCTTTGCAGGTTAGTCTGAGCTGAGTAGATTGAACAGTTAAGTCTGATATTGAACAGACTTTCACTTTTGATTCTAGAAATCCAGCCACATGTCTACAGACCCAAGCCAGAGGCTGGGGGGCACTAGAGCGCAGCTCCCTACTCAGTTGAAGCAAACAGCATGGGCCAAGGCTAGCCCACCCACCGTGTGTGTGGAGGGGGGGCGGGGCTTTGTGGGGGAGATGCAAAGCATCCTGGGATACTGGAAGATTGTGACTTAACTTGAATCTGGAAGGGATCTGGGATACAATTTCAATAAACCAATGTAACCTAAATCAGTTCAGGCAGATACTACATCCAGGGTTATCTTAAACCAGTTTGAGCCATTTTGAAAGCAGTTTATGTGCAGTTCAATTCAAATCTGTAATGCAACAGAAGTTGTTTCCCATCACTTATACTGGTTTGTGCATAACGTCTGGCCCTAGCCCTAAACCTGGTGCCTCTACAACTGCTAAGGAGATATCTCTGTATTTAAAGAAATGGTATACTGAAAGCAGTGTGACAAACTTCAGTAACATAGTTTACTACTTCACAGCTTCTATGTTTTGAAATACAGTTAGTTAACTGTGTTGTTATAACACCCCCTCCTGTTTAAGGATAAAACATATCCCCAGTTATCCAAATGCTTTGGAACGGACCTACCAAATGGGCAACTTATAAGAAGTGGAAACTTGAAGAAATAACTAGGGAAGAATATAAGAACATTGCTCAGGCACACAGGGATGAAATCAGGGAGGCCAAAGCACAATTGGAGTTGCAGCTAGCAAGGAATGTGAAGCGTAACAAGAAGGGTTTCTACAAGTATGTTGGTAGCAAGGGAGGATTAGGGAATGTATGGGAGAGGCAACCTTGTGACAGAGGATACAGAAAAGGCTGAAGTACTAAGTGCCTTTTTTGCCTTTGTCCTCACAGGCAAGGTCAGCTCTCAGACTAGTGCACTGTTTGGAGAAGAGATAAGCAGCCCTCTGTGGTGAAAGAACATGTCAGAGACTACTTATAAAAGCTGGACATTTACAAGTCCATGGGGCCAGATGGGGTGTATATGAGAGTGCTGAGGGAGTCAGCTGTGATTGCAGAGCCATTGACCATCAACTTTGAAAATTCATGGTGATTAGGAGAGGTCCCAGATGACTGGAAACGGTCAAACAGTGCCCATAGTTAAGAAAGAGAAAAAGGAGGATCCAAGGAACTATACACCAGTCTGTCTTACCTCAGTCCCTGGAAAAAATCATGGAGCAGATCTTCAAGAAATCCATTTGTAAGCACTTCGAGGAGAAACAAGTAGTCAGCACAGATTCACCAGGGTCAGTCATGCCTGACCAACCTGATTACCTTCTATGACAAGGTGACTGGCTCTGGATGTGGGGAGACTGGTGGATGTGGTGTACCTTGATTTTAGCAAGGCTTTTGATATAGACTCCCACAACATTCTCACAGGCAAACTAAGGAAGTGTGGGCTGGATGAACAGAAGACTGTAAGGTGGCCAGAAAACTGGCTAGAGCATCAGGCTCCGAAAGTAGTAATCAATGGCTTGATGTCTAGTTGGTAGCCAGTATTAAATGAAATGCCCCAGGTCCTGGGGCCAGTTTTGTTCAATGTCTTCATCAATGACCTGGAAGATGGCAAAGAGTGCACCTCCAGCAAGTTTGCAGATGACACCACGCTGTGGGGAGTAGTAGATATGCTGGACAGTAGAGCTGGGATTCAGAGTGACCTAGACAAATTGGAGGATTGGGCCAAAAGAAATCCCATGGGCTAGGGACAGACATTATACATAAACCATTTTAAGTGATCAGAAAATGGTTTAAACCTGTAACAGAACAGACATTCAATACATATAAACCAGTTTGAAAATAGCTGAAACTGGTTTGATATAAACCTGGTTGAATGTAATATCAGACTTAACTGATTTAGGTCAAACTGCCATATCTTTCCCAGACCCCTTGCTGGTTTAAGTTAAATCAGATTCCCCAAGCATCCCAGCATGCTCTCTGGGCTGGGCAGGGCACTCTGCTCTGCAGCAGAGCTGGCCCCTCCTCTCTGCTCCCTGGCTGCAGCTCTGGCAGAGACTTCAGGCACAGCAGGGTCTTCTGGCTTCCCTGTGCCGCCCTCCCCTCCCTCACTGCTCACTGCTTAAGCAGGAATCCCTTCCACCTCTCTCCCACAACAGGGCCCATAGCCAGAATGTGGTACGCTAGCTAATGCTGTGTAAGGCAGATAGGACAATGTCTGCTTAGGGCTTTTTGGAGCTAATCAACAACTCAGCTGGTAATGTCCCTGCATTTCTTCCTTTGGAAAAAGCTGTTTAAGAAGAGCTTGAACTTATGAGTGAGGGGTTTGGTTGTAGCCGTGTTGGTCTAATGACATAGGCAGACAAGATTCCTTGGGTGAATTTGATATCTTTTATTAGACCAACCCAAATAGTTGGAGAAAAGTTATTAAGCAAACTTTCGGGTTCAAAAACCCTTCGTCAGACGAAGGAAGTTTCAGTAGTTGATGTGTGCTCTTCCTGGATAGAATGAAAAGTAAACAAGCCAGAGACTGAGCTGGGGAGTTAGTTGCCAGGCAGATTATAATGTATCAAAAATCCAATGTCTATGTTTAGTCCATGATTTCTAGTATCCAGGAGGTTGATGAAATGGAGCTCATTCCATCCAGGAAGAGCACACACCAACTGCTGAAACTTCCTTAGCCTGACAAAGGGTTTTTGAACCCAAAAGCTTGTTTAATAACTTTTCTCCAACTATTTGGGTTGGTCTAATAAAAGATATCAAATTCACCCAAGGAATCTGGCCAACTAATGAATGAGGCTTTGTTTTCTGATGGGGTGCTAAATGCTGATAACAGAGCTGATAAATGCTCTGTTATCAAGGAGGGTGAGGGGTGCCAATCACAGTGTCCTGCCCACGTGCCCCTCAGCTCTGCCCTGTAGAAGGGAAAGGGAGGGCTGCTCTAGTGCCCCCCAGGCTCTAGCCTGAGCTACTGCAGGCATGTTTTTCAGTCCAGAGGGGATGTTTGTGCAGTTACAAAGTGACTTAGCCTAGCCAGGTTAGACTAAACTACAAAGATAGAATCAATTCAGGCTCAGGCTTTTTGAATGTCTGTCCCTAGCCATGAGGTTCAACAAGGACAACTGGAAAGCCCTGCACTTAACCCAGAACAGTCCCATACATCAGGCTGGGGGCTGACTGGCTGGACAGCAGTTCTGCAGAAAAGGACCTGGGGGTTGCAGTGGACAATAGGCTGAATATGAGCCAGCAGTGTGTCCTAATTGCCAAGGAGGCTAACGGCATACTGGGCTGCATTGGTAGGCATGTTGTCAATAGGTCAAGGGAAGTAATTATTCCCCTCTATTCAGGACTGGTGAGACTGAACTGTGTTCAGTTTTCCACACACACACCCCTTACAAAAAAGATGTGGACAAATTGGAGTCTAGCACAGGGCCACAAAAATGGTGAGGGGGGTGGGGCACATGACTTTTGAGAAAAGAGTGGAAAGACTGGGGGAACTGAGCTTATTTAGTCTAGAGAAGAGGAGACTTAATAGCAGTCTTCAACTATCTGAAGAAGGGCTCAAAAGAGGATAGAGCTAGACTGTTCTCAGTGGTGGCAGATGACAGAACAAGGAGCAACAGTCTCAAGTTGCAGCAAGGGAAGTTTAGGCTAGATATTAGGAAGAATTTTCTCATTAGGAGGGTAGTAAAAGACTGGAACAGGATACCCAGACAGGTGGTGGAAGCTGTATCCTAGGGGGGTTTCAAAACCCCGCTGGACAAAGCTTTGGCTGGGATGATTTAGTTGGGGCTGATCCTGCTTTGAACGGGGGGGTGGACCTCCTGAAGTCCCTTTCAACCCTCATTTTCTGTGATTCTGTGAACAGGTGGAAGAGCTGAATTCCTTGGAATAAGTGAAACAGTTACAAGTTACTGTATCAAACATAAGAGCCAAGATGTAGTATTATATTAAATAAAGCATGAAAAGAGACCAGTCTACAATACCAGCAGTTACAAGTTACAATAATGTATCAAACTTGAGAGTTGATACACAGTATTGTATAAAAGCTTAAATAAAAACCAGTGTGTTACATAATACCAACAGTTGCAAGACAGTAAAAAGAAATGCTACCGTTCCGCAACAGAGTTCAGATAACTGAGGATGTACTGTACAGGGAGGGGAGGGTGCTCATGACCCCCAGACACCTCTTTGTGGTTACCCTGGGGCTTGTGATCCTCAGCTTTAGAGCCTACATGCCAGACAATGTACAAACATGTAGACAAGATCTTGTTTTTCACCAGAGGAGCTTTCAAATTACATGCAGTTTTACTGAGGACAGGAGAGAAAAAGGAGGGCAAAGAATAAAAGGAGGGCAAAATTATAATAATGTCACTTAATATTAGCATTTCTCCAGTATATAAAAATTTCATATTCTTTGTTTAAGATTGCTGATTTTGTGACCTGCAAAATATCTTCTTTTCCGGTAACTATTGTTTTTAGTAATCTCTAGGGTTTACTACTACATACTAGTGAGGTGCAACATGGACAGTTTTTTACCTGTTTGTAGGAATTATGGCCCAATTTCAACTGTGAGCGGGCACTGTTCAATCACTTATGCTAGAACTGAGTTAGGTTCTGTCTATCATTAAAACATGGTTTTGAACTTAAGAGTTGAGGGAAAAGTGAGTCTCAGAACTTAAGAGGAGCATGTGGAGAACTGTCAGGACAGGAAGGCAAAAGTGTGAAAGCAGATAACAAGCTAAAATTGTGTTAATGTTTAATAAGAATATTATTGGTTTTCTATGAATTCTCAACCACATGTTTTAAAAATGGATTCAGTATTATTTTTTAATTCAAAATGCTAATACCCACATAAACATACTGGATATTATTATTGTTCAAGCATGGACAGTATACTATGGGCAAGCTTGTTAAAAGGTATTTTTAAATATTTCTTTTAGCTTAAAGGGAAAAAAGGGCATCTAAATTCCATAGCTATTGTTCCATTTGTAAAAAGTTGATTGTTTTGAACCCCCCCCCCCCCAACAATGCATCTGGTGCTGTGTTTTTCTGTTTCCACACATTTTAAGCTTACTCCAGGTAAGTGCCTTCCTCTGTAAATTGTTTATAGAAAAAAAAGTCGAATGTCAGCTTGCTGTGTAGTTGCTGGATCTGCAACACTTAAATCCCATGTGTTAGCAGCCCCTAGCTGCATTTAAAGATCTTCTTCAACTCCACAACTAAATCAGAGGTATTTTTCCTAAAATAATACCAAACATTTATCGTTACAAACAATGCAGTTTCCTCCTTTTGAGATGGGATTTGGCATGCAGAGCAGCAGTTTCCTTGTGAGACCACCACACTTAAAGTGAAGGCATAATGTAGTAACTTGGGAATACTGTTCTCATTTTCTAGAACATCATGATTCAGCTGAGAAGAATTCTTGGCCTTCTTGGAGCCTCAAATCTGTAGGATTTTGTGTAGCATAAACCTTTGTTTGGATTCAGACAGAATATATGCACCATGGGATAGAGACCAGGTTGTTTCTTATATTTAGTATGACTCCAAGCACTCTAGCACACTATTTAAATAACAAACACACAAATGGGTGCGTGGTGGAGCACAGGGTGTGCTCGCCACTTGTATAGATTGCAGCAGGGCACTGGGCGTGCCTGCCTTGCTCCCAGAAGAGGGAGAAGCTGCTAGACCCAGGCCCCAGCAGAGATAATGAGCTCAGTTGAGAGTTGCCAGGACAACTAATGAGAGTCAGCTGACCCTAAGGGGCAGGGCTTGGCTCCTATAAAGCCCACAGCCAGAGTCAGGCTGGCAGTTCTCTGCCAGCAGCAGGAGGGGCAGGAGCTCTGGGAGATGGTCTGTGAGTGCAGGTTATGAGTGCTCCAGAGGCTGGAGCAATGATGCTAAGTAGGAGCCAGGAGGCTTATGTAGTTATGGCTGTTTGCCCGATGTTTAAGTTATAGCTAGAGGCTTGTGTTTTGGTTTGTTAGTTTGTATCACACTGGTGGTTTGGGAGAGGCTGTAGGGGTTGGAGGAGGCCCTCAGGGTCATAGGGACCCACAGGCTGTAGGGCCCTGGTGCCTGGGAGGGTGTAATCTGGTGCCAGAGGGTACAGCAACACAGGGTGCAGAGACCCCAGGCCCAGATGAGGGGCAGCATTCTGACATACGTGGAGAAGCCCATGAGGGGCAACACATTGTGAGAAGCCCTAGACAGGGGGTGGTATTTTACAATGGTGCCCCTTATGGGTCCTTTGAGAAGCCCAGGACGGGCACTGTGAGATGGGTCTGAGGCTAGTGCGGCATTAGACCCTGGCCAGAAGCTGCAGTGGACCCCGGGAGAGATGGGTTAGCAGCAGCAGCACACTTCCTGGATAAGGGCAAGTGCTGCAGTGGTCCCCGATCTCAAAGAGGGATAGCAGCACAGTATGCCTGGCCTTACTGGAGTGTAGCTGTGCGGTGGGCCTAAGAGACCAGAGAGAGTAGGCCCAGAGCAGGCGAGTATATAGAGGAGGCCCAGAGTGGGCATTGAGAGCCCCTAGGTAGGGGTAGTACGCAATACTGAGAAGCCCCAGAGAGGGCCGAGACTGAGAGCCCGAGAGAGGGGGGCAAGCGTACATTTGAGACACCAACGTCCAGTACATCAGCGAGGCTTGGGACGTGGTATCAGGGGTTGGTAGGAGCCACATTTGGCCCTAAGGCCGGGGTGTCTGGAGGGCACCTGTCATATGGGGGGGGAGCATCCTGGTGGGTCTGGGAGATCACAGGGACAAAGGTCCTGGCACACTGCACCCAAGGCGGTATAAGGCAGCCTCCCATTATATACCTATTAAGATCAAGTCATGGCGGACAAGAATTGAGGGTGCCTTGGGCCAGACTTGACATGGGTGGAGGGTGTTCAGGAGATCACGGCCCTTCTGGAGGACCCCACTGACAGGTTGTCTGTCTGAACAGGTGCTGCAGCAATACTACTATGCTATACTAACCTTCTATAGCTGGGGAGCACGCTCTGTCAGTAAATGAAAATAAATGTTGTGAAAGACATGTTTATAGTATTCATCAAAGTAGTAGCTGACACTTGATCTGATATTTTTAGAAATATAACCTCAGAAAAAAGGCCCTAATTCAGTAAAGTACTTAGCCATGTCGTTAAACCCAAAGCAGCCTGAATGAGACCATCGTTTCCAACCCTCCCTCTTCATCCCCAGCATAGCAGAGATTTGCCAGGAGCAAAGGAATCGGAGATGGAGAAGGAAACATGTAGCAGGGAAAATGCTGGTTACCTTGCAGATAAAAGCACCTGAACTGTACTCTGTGTCCCCCCACAGGGGCAGTGCAGCGGCAGAGAGGACAAAATATTGCATCATTAAGGCTTGATTTGCAGCCATTGCTACTGACCAAGATTCTGCTCAAGGAATACTTCTGTAACACAATCTGTGCTTAGCATTCCTATTGGTATTGTCAAGTCTTCTCCTTAGCTTCTCAAACATTTTCACAAGCATGCGTGTAAGTCAGTGGTCTCCAGCCTTTTTAAGTAGATCACCTTTGGCATTTAAAAGCAACCCAAGATCTACCATGCACCACCTGATCCCAACCCCCTGCCCCCAGCAGGTAAGTCTGTGGGGAGGGAAGGGGAAGGGGGCAGATTGAGGCAGAGGGTGAAAAAATTATTTGGGAGTGCACCCCCCAAGAGGTAAGTCAGTGGGGCTAGGGCTGGGGACTTGATCTGCCCTGTCTCCCCAACAGCAGTGTTCTCCTAACTTCAGATGTGGAATGGAAGTAACAGAAATTCTATACCAGCTCAGCACAGTCTCTGGGGACAATTGAGTTACAAGCTCTTAAAGAGGCAGTGCCTCAAATATTTTTTCCATAATTATCTAATTAAGGGGAAAAATATTTGATTGCTAGGATAGTTGTTTTCACTCTTCCTGGGGTTAGTTAATTGTTTTAACAGTAGTTTTGTCCCTTTGTTTTCATAATGATTTCTGGAACTGCGGTTCATTACATTCAGACCTATTTTGAACCTGTAAATATTTAGCCTGTAAGTACATTTGATTGTTAAATTAATTTAGATGGCTTTGTTCTTTCCCAGTCTAGTAGTTTACCATCTTTAATCTTTGAAGCAGTAATATGGAAATGGCTTGGAGGAGCAAAAAGCTGGGTAGAGTTGGACTTCAGAGATGCATAACCTTTTATAAGGAACAGAAACCAAGTTTAACTTGACCACTGCCTTCAGCAAATGCTTGTCACAGGATAGAGGATACTCAAGATAAGACCAACCACATAACAATGGGCTCAGATCTATAATATGCTGATATGGGAGCTAATGTGCTTGTATTCACTTTAAAAGGATCCACGAGTCACCCAGACTTAGTGATCTCACAGCTCTGTACCAGAGGCAATGACAATTACTGTTTACATTTTTAAGACCAAAGATTTATAAAAATGTCTAACTTTGCCCAAGAAGACCAGATCTGGATTTCTCCTATCCCTTTCTAAAGCAGGGGTTCTCAACATTTTTTGGCTTTGAGGAACTACTCAGTGGTTTTGAGGCACCCCCTTCATAAATGTTGTGAATTAAACAGCAGCCAATTAAAAAAAAAACCAAAAAAACATTTACCATATTTACTCAAATAGAAGATGAGATTTCCCACCCCTGCATTTAATATGAGGGGAAAGCCTCTTGCCTTACAATCATGCACAGGACACCAGGGCAGGAGGGGGTGGCGCAGGTAGCTATTGGAGCCACAGCTGCTGCTTGCTGCCCCGCCACTGCCTCTGCATGCCCCATCCTCCACTGAAGTCCCCAGTTCCCCCACCATGCTGCTTCTCCCTCTCTCTCTCCTGCTCTACCCCACTCCTCCTTACTTTTGCTCTCCATCAGCAGGCTGTGTCCCTGCTCTAGCCTGTAGCAATGGCCCAAGCTGCAGCAGGGATGGAGCCTGCCAGTACAGAGCAAAGGTAAGGAGAAGGAGGGGGGTGGAGGGGAGAGACTTTGTGAGGAAAGATGGGGGCTGCAAGTGGCAGAAGCAGGGAGGAGGGGGGAACAGGGGAAGGGGGGATCAGGACAGCTTGAGCCTGTAGGGGGGCAGGCACTATGGGTGGGAAGTGAGAGGGGGCATCAGAGGCAAGCTGCCTGTCTCTCTCACTGCCTCCACACTTTCTGCCCCCTACCACCTGCCTCCTGCTTGCCCTACTACCTACCCCCTATTGCCTCCCCCACCATCTGCCCCATTACTGCCTATGACCTCTTGCCCCACCACCTGCAGTACTGGAGGGGTGTCATTTTAAGATGATCCTCCAATAATTAGATTCCATACACATTTATTATAATTTTCCATGTATGTTTTCCATGTGTAGAATCTAATTATTGGGGGCGGGGGTGCATCTTACATTCAGATTTGTCTTGCATTTGAGTAAATACAATATATATTATAGTGCTTTCTTCCTTGCAGAGGGGCCAGGCAGTAGGGGTGTGGGGGATTGGCCAGGCAGGAACAAACCTGAGCTGGAGTTTATCTGCTTAGTTTATCTGGTTATTTCCTCACACCTTGTGACACTCTTCAAAGGATCTGGCAGCACTCCCCAGTGCCATGGTACCCCAATTGAGAATCACTGGTTTAAAGGATGACTTAGAAATTCATTGATTGCTTTTTTCCACAGATTTCTTTTTAAGTTTATCTTAACAAATGCTCCCTTTCCAGGCTCAGATTATGCCGTCAGTAGATGGCTCCAACAGCTGGAGTCTTCTGATGACATCAGAATCTCAGCTTTCCTTCCAGAAAAGTTTCTAGCCCCGCTGGTTGTGAGGGGAAGTTTCAAAATATTAAGTGAGTGATGATTGATTTAATGATGCCTGTCTGAGTCTGCAGATTGTTTGAAACAATCCAAGGAAAATTAATTGCCTGATTAAACTCAGAGTATTCCTCCAAAATCCAGAGCTATGAGGAACCCTGCACCAGCAGATGCTACAGGTAAGAAAGATGGAAAAGAGTGATATTGGCCTACCTGGCCCAGTCATGCATGTACAAACCAGTGGCTCTGGTAACTATGGGTGGTCTCTACCTGCTCCTGAGTAAGAAGGGGCTTGCCACTGTTTCCATATGGGAGTAAGGGCCCTGTCTTGGTGCCTCAGTCTTTCTGGTAGTAAAAGAACAGAGTCTTGGTACGAAGGCAAGGCCATATGGGCAGAGTCATGGAAACCCCCATAGTTATGGGTTCCAAGTTATCTCAGTCTGATTCTGGCCCTTCTCTATGCTCTCCAGCAGGATTTGCTCAATCAAGCCCTCCACTCCTCCTTCCACAGTACCCCTTCTGGGGGACATAGTCCATCAATGCTGCCTGCCCTGAGCTGTAGCAAAACTAACTTTTTTGGCAGTTGCTAAGTAACTTTAAAGCAGATTCCAGAACCACAGTCTCTGGTTCCCTCGGTAACACTCTATTGTCATCCCTGAATGTTCCAGGGTTACAAGGTTACATTCCTTGCTTGGTAACAAAGGGGCATCAGATATTGCAGAGGTCAGAACAGGCCAGGTACTACCCTGCAGCTAAGGGACTATCTCCTGATTATAGTATGGTTT